>OY757257.1:1225140-1633346 GCA_963584085.1 Pyrausta aurata
GATTTGCAGTGGCAAGGCGCTGCTGTTCCAGACGCTAGGTAAGAGTGCCCAGATGCCGTCTCGCCGGAGGGATGGAGGGAATAAAAATAAAAAGTACAGGTACACACCAGTTGCTGAACCCGGAGTCGCCGTCCATGGAGTCGGTGAGGTAGAAGGTGGAGTTGGTGATCTTGAGCGCGCTGGGCACGTCGTTGATGTCCACCGCCATGGACGTCGCGCGCCGGAACCGCGACTTGAACGAGAAGTATGCCTTCCGGGAGAGCGTGCCGCTGTCTTTTTTGCTGTAACAAAAAAAAGCGTTTGTGTGAATGTGACAATTACAGTGTTGCCAAGAGTCACTTAGGAAAAAGTCCATAGCTTTTGAAGCTTCAAATATTTGGCCCCGATCGCATCTGATGTCAGGCGTGGATGAGGTCTAGGGTAGTGCATATCTGCTTAGTAACAACATACATAGCAACAGTCTGCTTAGTGCTTACCCGAATATAACCGTTTAATATAAAAAGTTGTACTCCGATTGAGCAACTACATTAATAATTCTATTTAGTAAGCATAGCGAGCGTTTTTTTACAAAGATGACTGAACGAATATCATATCAATTTATATTTTGTAAAGATGTTTGTAGTTGCAAAAACTAATTTACCCTGCAGTCAACGTTACCCGGCGATTACCCGATCATAGTCAAAATTACCCGAAATCGGGTTAAAATACCCGAAACGGCAACTCTGAAATTCGAGGAAAAGTAAGTAATTCGATTCAACGGCTGACCGATCGAATAAAATAAATATAATATAATATGTAACTCAGGCTTGTCAATAGAATAGTTCAAACCACTGTTCAAACACAGAAAAGTTTCGTAAGCCATATATTATTAGTGCCGTGACATACACAATATAAGAAAATTCAACTCTAATCTTCGAGCTTCCTCGTATTCCCACATCAAAACTGCTCTTTTAATAAAATTTCAATAGCTTTTCATCTTTTTAAACGGAGTTAGGTACCAAGTTAACAATTATACTTACACGGAATTTTCTGTGGTAGGTGTGGTCGGCTTTTCAGTTGGTGGTTTTTCAGGCAAAGGAGGCGGTACATCTCCATTACTCAGTCTCTTCTCAGTAACAGCTGTCTTCAGTTCTTCTCTGAACCCGTTCTTTTCAGCCTTCAAGAGGAAAAAAAAAACATTCTTAGTTTTTATTTATAACACACTAGCGTTCCTAGCGAACTTCGTTTCGCCCCCAGCCCCGTCCCGCCCCGGCCCCGTTTATAAACCTCACGGAGCCCGAGACCTATGCAACGAATGCAAAACCGTGGAAATCGGTTCGTGCGTTCTTGAGTTATAGCGTCAGGGAGGAAAACCCGACTTATTTTTGTATAGTAGATGAGTATTGTTACTAGTAATTTTAGTACCAAATTTACGTAACCGTGCATTTTAGTAAGAATCGACATTGGATAAAGGATACCACAATATTTCATTGAAATTACTTATCGTCATAATAACAGCCAGCCATTTGTCATTTCAACGTCTTCCAATAGTTTGTGACGCTGACGTCGCGCACAGTTTCAGCCGCTCCAAGTTGGAGCAGATTGAAAACGTGGGATATTGTCTTGTGCGTGTCATAGACGCCATTTTGACGCCCACAAGTAGCATGTACTACCCATAGAATTATTATCCCTTTTGGAAGGAATATTAATTTTATGGTACTACCTTATAAATATCTAAATTACCTTAAGTACGGGGCGGGTGTCGTTAAACTGCACATTGCTGTATGGATGCTGTATCTCAGGGCGTTCGCAGTTGGCGTAGATGGGTGACTTGCTCTTCGTCTTGGGCGTGTCGTAGATGTCGTTTTGCGGGGATGTTGTTTTGCTGAACGGTTTCTCCATTGCCACTGAGGGGAAAAAGTTAAAAGTTAGGCTAGTACCTCTGTTAACGTTAATTCTATTTTAAATATTAGTCGAATTGATTCTTGCCTCCTTGAAAATATAACAGATGCAAATGCTTTACACCTCTAAGTAATTATGTTATGGTTTTATCATTCGCGAATTATTTTATAACATGAATCATAGCAAAACATCTTATCAGTTGATTTTTTTTTACCCAGATTGCAGCATCCGATATTGATCAGTGATAGTAGCTAGGATGCTTGGTACTCCCCAGAGGTTTGAGTTCGATTCCCGGTATAGGAATATGTTTCTTTTCTCTTGTAAGTTCGTTTTTCTTTTTCTTTAATATTTTGTGAACAAACTAAATTATTTACAGGGCTCGGACATGGGTGTTGGTAGCGGTCAGGCTGGGTGATTTTATAAACATGAAAGTTATTTTTATTCATTGAATAAAATTATGACAACATCGCGTCACGTCTTGATAGAAAACTGTGACCGACCAACTCGATATTTTCTTCCACACCGACATTATCCGATATGGTCTAGTGGCTAGGATACCTGGCTCTCACCCAGGAGGCTCGGGTTCGATTCCCGGTATCGGAATCTCTTTTTGTCACTTTTACAAGTATTTTTTTATACATATTTATTATCGGTCAAGAAACCGAGCCTAGTGTAGGTATTAAATTAACTCTTTAATCCAATAGTGTAGGTTTATGTACCCACCACTATATCGCTTGGTGAGGTTGCGTTTAATTTGTCTCATCTTCCGCTGGGCGGCGCTGGCTATCTTCGTCAGCGTGTACTGCCCGCCGCTAGGGGGCGACGGCAGCCGTGACGCGGGCAGGGGCGGCGCTTGCGACGCCGACTGGAAAACAAAGCATTCATTTTTTAATTATTAATTAATTAAAGTGTTTGATGATAATTATTTACAGTTACTCATAAATATTTATTTGACCAATAGTTTAGTAGAGCAGTTTATTTCCCGGACAATAACCAGTACAGTATTTATACTGACAGATTACAATCAGAGCATGAACATGATATAATGATACTGTTACATTTGTTCTATAAATAAATCGGGTTATCAATGTGACCATAAAACATGGTGAATTGTTATTTTATGCCTGAAGTTTGAATATCATAGTCGTTTGTTTGAAATCTCAAAACACAAATATAAAGCTTTGAAGTTGGGTCTCTACCTAATTTTGGCAGCATATTATTTATTTATTTTATTATTTATTGAACATACAAAAGAAAGTACAAATGGCGGACTTAATGTTTAAAGCATTCTCTACCAGTCAACCATTGAACCTTTAGGTACCAATACAACTTTAAATTAATACGAGTAAGTAAACTACCTTTTCATGCTCCTCGTAGTCGCTATCGCTGTCGAACGAGTCGAAGTCGTCGTCGACGGGCGCGGGCGGCGAGTGCGGCGCGGGGTGCGCGGGCGCCGGCTCCAGCGACTCGTAGAGATGCCCCGAGTCACTGCTGTCGCACTCTGAGGATAAGGGGACGATTTGAAATTAGAACACGTTACTTTTGATAGGAAGACTTCTTGTAAGTATTGCTGTAATGTAAATCTTCATTGAAGTATGATTGATGATTTCAGCTATTTAACAATTAAATCATCGTCCTCAGGATCGATGTGTGCAATAATGTTTGTAATAAGATAAATGCCATAAAATTAACTTAAGCCTCACATAAAAACTTGGCATAAAAATTAGTTAAGAACTTGTCTTCAGCATTGTTTTTGTGATATAAATAATTTGTAGTTTATTTCGAGCAGCTGGTTATTGTAGGACCTCTTTCTCACAAAAACTAAAGGTTTTCACAAACTAACATAATATTGATTGTAAACCAAAACAGTTGATATAAATCATATTTTAGCTAAACTATACTTGAGTCACATTCCTTTAAAGAGACACAACAGTCAGCACAATACACACAAAATAATCTAATTATTTTAGTTCTCGAGCTCGTTTGCAATGCAGGTTAGGTAGGTAGAATGTATGTAAGTACGTACTACTATTGAGCAGTCCCTTCTTGCTATGTCCAGGGAGATACTTCTCTAAGGCGTGAATTCGTGATAAATACTATGTTTATGCTTCATTGTAGAGATGTATGTAAAATTATCGGTATAAGCACAGATAATATAATACAAGTAATATTATTTAAATAATAAGATTAGTATTTTATTACCTAATAATAATATCTGATTGCATAAAATAACTCTACATATAATCCAACATAAGAGGACGTCTAAACAAACTGGTATGTGCAGGGTCAAAGATGTGGCCTATGGTCTTCTTGATGGCTGTTTCATTATTCGCCCGGCTATTACAGGGAAGTGAAAGTGGTATGTCTGCTCTGTAAAGATTTATGTTAATTTTAATCTAAGTAACCTAATCGTATCGAATTTACATATGTTATATTTCATAATGTTTTATTGCCCTCTTCGCACATATCCCGCGAAGGAACGGAGAAGGAGTATGCGTTTGGTGTGAGGTTGTTTGTGTTTATTAGTTAGGTTACCTGCTAATTGAATATTGCCGAATTAATATTGTTAACTGTCTCTTCCAAATATGGTAGATAGAACATTACGTCTACCATTTATTACTCCCTTTAAGACACTAACAGCAAATCAATTAACGTTTGTTATGATAACTGAGTCATAGCACAATGAAGTTGTACAATTAGGTCTGGCTCATAATTCATTCTACTACAATTAATTTGAGGTTAAACCAGCTATTCATTATAATTTATGAAAAGGCCTGTGATTTGTTATCTGCAGGTATCCTAAAGAGATATTTAGTATTAAGCATCCGCATCGTGGAATGAGAGTGAAAATGTCAAGGTTGGTTACATAAGGCACCTGCGCCTGCGAGTAGCCTGTGGCAACTGCGACAGACACGCTATACTAACTACATGCGCTTCGATCGGCAAAGTTTCACAACACTAGGTCACTATCTTGGAAGGTAAGTACGCCTTGGGCGACACGTAAGAACTTAGTTGTGAGGTTTCAAATATAGAGTTTGAATTGGAGAGATTGGCGACATGAATGGAAAGGATTTTGTTAAATCTACTATATAAAAATAAGTCGGGTTTTCCTTCCTGACGCTATAACTACAGAACGCACGAACCGATTTCCACGGTTTTGCATTCGTTGGAAAGGTCTCGGGCTTCGTGAGGTTTATAGCATAAAACGGGGCCGGACGGGACGGGGCCGGGCGGGACGGGGCTGGGGGCGAAACGAAGTGCGCTGGGACCGCTAGTGCCATATAAATAAATAAATCGCTATCATCGCCATCGATATCCACTTTTTTCAAGTTTTTACATTTAAAATCAGTTCTTGAAATAAAACTTTTCAATACTGTGTTTGCAATTTTATCACACATGGTCAAGCTTTCTGCTAGGCTCAGTCAATAAAAAAAATAGACACCGTCCTTACCTTATGGTTTGCTAACTTAAACTCGAGTAGGTATGCTTATTTGCATATTACACAGTCACTCTACACTTAAAAGTTAGTTTCGTTAGACGGCAACTAAAATGAATCGTTCACTCGCATTAGGTTAAACATACACATAAAATCAACATCCATACCATGACGGATGGCGCACTTTTACCACTGGTTAAACATTTATATTATACCAGTTAGTTGGTAACCAGTACTGGTGGAACCAGAACGCAGTGATATGCGCGTGCGCGTCACAGCCCTATAACTACAAATTGTCGAGATAGCGTCGTTGTGCAACTCGCAAATTGGTTAACTAGGTACTTATAGGATTGCTACACATGGTAAATGGGTGGATATGGATTTGCTCTTGATGACAGTCTGATCCCGATGTGCTCAAGATGTGCTCTACAGTTAAAGGTACATGTGTGATTAAACCCTCCTTTGCCTCCTTTGCCTGGTGTTTTGCTGATAAGATTTGCCGTAGAATGCGTGGGTGAGATGTCGGGGGTCCAATCCGTGTTTCGGATTGGACCTGTACGCTGTATAGTTGTTATAATGTTTAGGGATTCGTGATTTCGATTTCGGTTACTGGACGGTTACCGGACACCAAGTTGCCCAACACTACGTCGGCAAAATAGTGTCATTTATTTTGATATTTATAATGTTGTTATTGTATGTATGTTAGTCTGTAAGGTATTTATTGTAAGGACCATCTGTTCCACAAATTATATTACCGGGTGTGCACATGCAGCGAGCGATGTTAATTTTATAAATAGTTATCTATCTACCGTGTATTTTTTGCAATAAATGATAATAATAAATAATAATAACAATAAAACTATCAGTCTATGAGCACTAAAAGGTCTGATAAGAGAGAGCTGAGATGCGGGGTCTTAGGTAGAGATATTGCAGTAACATGTGTCATACGAACTGGAAGTCTGTTTATAGATTTTCTGACTTTTAGGCCAAAACTCTACACACAAATATTTGTGAAGCTATAATTTCTTTAAAAAGTATCCGTATAAGCAAACATGATCAGTGTCTGGCAGCTATCAGGTTCTGATCAGATTACGTCTGAGCTAAGAGAGAGGTTGATGTTTAATGTGTGATAAAAGTTCACAAAATTATTAATATTCTTTAGCCATGATTTCTTTTCCAGCAGTCCAAGAGTTGTCCAATTAGCCACTATTTAGCTAAGGCAATTTAGCTTAATTTATGGAATCGCTACAAGCTGATAAATAACATGATATTCAAATTATTAACTTCTCAAAATATAACTCCAATTAACTCTATATTATTTAAAAGCTGTATCCGTGTTTATTAGTGTACATTAAATTTTGAATTGTCAATTAACCAACTTATTTGCACACAATGGAGTTAACGGATAAAACCCATAGCTTAGTTCATTTTAATTAAGCTCCTCAAAGCTCAGAAGTTAATTAATTTTCAATATCCTACAATTCGTATGAGGTGCGGTTAGATCATTATATGGTTCTATCAAAATATAATAATCATAATAGGCAATGATTCGGCAATATTCCTGTAATAGCTGATGATTGGAAGAATGTTATTAAGAACCAACAATCGAAAAATGGCTTTGACACTAAACCGACTATTAAATTGTGTACACACGAGCAAAAAGGTTAAGGTCGCAAATCTCTATGTGAAACGCTTGTGGGAATATTTTTTTATAGTATTTCGTAGTGTCTGAACTTTTTGCGATCATTATTATAAAAGTCTGTTTCTGATTACTCGTATCTGTCGATCTGATTTTAGGTAGAGCGCTTAGTCAACACAAAAAAGATTATTATTGCTCAAAAGAAAGTATTCAATGAGAGCTTTGTACGAACTTTCTTCTTACGTTGATTTGCTATAACGATTATAAATGGCTTCAACTGTTATATTTTTTTTGCAAGATATGTCAGCTATGGTTATAGTTGTCTAGTTACTAACTATAGACCGTTTATCGACAAGCAGCGAACTAGAAAGTTAGTAAAAGTGCACATTTACTGAGTTGACCATAAAACTGCAGCCGGTGGAACGGACGAATAACGCGTGAAAACAAACTTGTGCGAAAGAGCACAATATTTTTCATATCTCTGAGCCATGTCCGGTACGAAATGAGAGCTATGAACAAAATCCAAGTTTCACTCTCAGATGAAACGAAGCAAGTACAATCATCTCGCGTAAAAACATTTTCTAGACACCAATTAAAAGTACATAAAAACGCTTCTAACTTCCTAGTGTTCATGCACATTTTAATTAGTCTGTATTGCACCGTACACTAATGCATTAGTTATATTTAACTAATGAACTACTTTAGTAACCACGTTTCATTGACTTTACCTATTACAAGCGTGTCCACTAAATCGTAAGGTATGATGATGGAAAAAGAGCTTAAAAGTAAATTACCAATAAATGCAATGAGATCCTGTATTTCGATTTCCCCATCCCGCAGCACGGTCCTGAAGCTGAGCCAGCACTTGTGCTCCAGGACCTCGATCAGTCTCACGTTATCTTCCAGCAACCCCTTTTTCCTTGCCAGCCGTTGCACGTCCTCATCGTTCTGGCTGTAGTACGACGACTTGACGCTCGTGTCGATGTACACCGTCGAAGGCGAGGTTATGAACACTATAACAAACCAGGGCAGGCCAGGCTATAGATCACACCATCTTTGTCACGGATCAAAAGGCCGCGCAAATATCTCACAATTCTGAGCCGTGCGTGACAAGCTACGGTTACAAATCGTCAAAATATCAACATCACGAAATTGTACGACAAAATCAGCGTGCAACTTTGTCGAGACTTTTAACCTCGTTCGATAAATCTACATTTGATAATACTAAATCCTTGTCACATAATAATTGAGTCATAAATATGTAAACGACATTGGCTCAGTTGAGAGCGTTTGGGTAAAGATGGTGATCTAGAGCGTGGTCTACCTTGATCGCCGCAGTTCCTCCGAATAGTCCGCGGCCTCGGCGGTGCCGGTGGGCCGACTCCTCCGTTCACCGGGGGCCTTTCCGATACCATTTTTCATCATCACTTATCACTTCACTTGCACTTCACTTAAGGATCTTGCATCTGTTAACACGGTATCATTCGTATTGTTGAACGTTCTGAAGGATGCATTCATGAATCAGATACTTGTATATTTATAAAATCTTGGCCGGTTACGCGGTCGAGTTACAGAAAAAAAAACGAAGTCGCCGGCAGCAGCTAAGACTGGCCGCCTCAGCTCAGGGTCGACCGGTGCGCGCTTATTTTTCACAGTTTCAATGCTAAGCGAGTTATTGCAACCGCACCGAATAATTTTCAACGTTGCGTTGACATTGGCTATGGTTAATGCACTTCGGCAAATGTTTCAGATAGTTATGCTCCAGCAAACGCTTCGCTGCGCTGTCGTTTAGCAACCGATGTCAAATGTAAATTTGTTTAACTACGAGTAGTATGTTTTTATTGAAATGCTGTAAATTGGATTCGTTATTTAGTTTCAATGTAAATAAGTGTGATAAGCTATTTTGGGATAACACCTCTAAATACAACAGAAAGCCGTTAAAGGATTGTGTAATTCGGCGTACGTACTCGAGGTTTTTCCATTTGTGGTTCTTTCTTGCCCAATTTCTGTGAAGTTTGTTGTTCGGCGTTTCATGGTGAAATGGTGGTACCGTTTGGTGCAAGCGGACGGTTTTCATGGAATCGTTTATTTATGGTGCATGGTAGTTGCAAAACGCGAGATACGTATGGCTGCAATCAGAGCATGCGCCTTGCGAAACAATGAACGCGTAGCGAATAATTTGTTCCGCGGAAGGAGGCCTGCACAATCAATTCACTTGCCTTCGCTTTTATAATAACTAATATTCGAGCAAATAGAAAAAAAAATCATTTTAAATGTCCGTAGAAATCAATCACTTCCTACAAGAATCCAATCAGCACCAAATTAAGTTTTAAATCATTTCTATCTTTTTAGAAATCAGCATTAAATTTCGCGTCGTCGATAAATTTCGGTTAGATGAAAGCGAATTTGCATTTCCTATGACATTTAAATTGTAGCAATTTGTCCTGACCGTAACCAACTGCTTTACTAGCTTTAGCAGCAGGGTCAAGCATACCCATTATGTAAGTAATGTAGAGTCATTGGGATACTGAAGATAATGGAGGTGATATTGCATGCTCGAACAAGAAGCGATCCCGTTAACAGTAGTATAACGGATATCATAAAATTACTGGGTGATTTATGAAAATTGTTTCAGTGGTCAAACCATTAATGGTAACGTCTATACAGATACTACACACACAGTTCCTATTCCTATTGAAAACGAAAAATGTTTAGGTAGGTACTTTCTATTTGCGTAAGAGCCTATCATTTACTACTGGCAATGATGTCGTTAGTTGATTACTAATGGAAAATGTTAACGACAGTTAAACAATGGCCACTGAGAATAAAGCAAACTACTAAAAATATACTAAAAGTCGTATTGTGGAATAGGTTTCGAAACAGATCAATTTAGCACAAATATTGATAAAAGCAGGTCGTTGTAACCTTATTTGAGAAGTAGCTGAATAGGTAAATAATACCAAACATGAGAGGCCAGAAAAGGTAAACAATATTAAATAGACATAGATGATACGTAGATTCTGAACAAACCGAGCGAGACAAAACAGGTTTAGCAAAAGGTCTACATAGCCTATGCATTGAAGACGAAGGTATGTGAGATGCAAGTATTTTTGGTCGCCTGATTCGTCACAATAACATGCTAATGAGGCTTTTGACTTCAGATAATCGTATTAATGGTTAAGGATAAGACAATGGACACTGCTAGGATTAGATAGATGATGCAGAATCGGTTCTGTCCTTCTACAAAATCTTATCAAAGAGCTCGTGAAACAAAAAAGGAAAATAGTACAAACTCATCTAAGAACAAAATCGTCTATGTAAGTAATTCATACACATTAACACTTTTAGGCATTAATAAATAAAAAATTATGTATCAAGAGCAAGACCGAACATCACCATCTTTGATGGACCGAGGCGAAGCGTGATGAAAGATAATGTGAATAAAAACTTCTAGTTAGAAAGTAAACTGAATCTGTTTATGTAACTGTAAACAAATAACTTCACGGATGAGTCAGTAATTGCCAACTTCGGGGGAGACATTTCAAGGGGTAACAACGTAACCGGCCGGTTAAACCACAAAGAACGTCAGGCACTTGCGAAATCCAACAATACGAGTGATGTATATCCGTTTTGTAAGAGCTCTTGATGGTTTCATTTCTGAACGAATAGACACTGAATATTGGTAACTTTTTTCACGATTGTTTTGTTAATAGTGTGTAAGCACGAAGGCCACTTTCACTGCGCGCGGGCGAGGCGCGTCCGTCCGTGTGCGCGGGCGCAGGGCAAACTCAAACTCGCGCGCGCTTAGCCCGCGTCGCCCCTCCGGCCGGCGAGCCTTTTGCGACAACTGTACCGAACGCGTGGGCGCACCAGAATTGCCATTTAGGTATCACCCCTGAAGACAAGTTAAGCACTCATGTGAGATCGTCAGCCGTCACAAAGAAAGATCGACTGAGTCAGATAATGATTTTGATCGAAACAAGTTCACTAATTAGTCAAAAACGAGTGCTGCGGCTGATAGCTTTAACTGCTTTTGATTTGAGATGTTTCCTGTTTGTGAAGAGAAAATTTGAATTTGATTTGGCTTAACTCGGAAAATGTCGAAACAGCCGATAGTCGAAAACAAACCAATTCTACCAGTTCCACATTTTGCAAAACTGGTCCAGCGAGACTACAGGGAATCTAGGCCGATTTGCAATCAATTAAGCTGTAAATTGCAGACAAAAGGATTGTGGAAGTCGCAACGATTCGATGTTGGAGTAGAGTAGGTGAAAATTCCGAAGGCAAACGACGTGAGGTAAACGCCGCTAATTGTAATGCACTAGAGATCTGGAGCGGTGTTCTCGATAGGCACTAAAGTGACATAATATCGACAGCATTCAGTCACAAGTGGCACGAACAGATCGATCCCACGTTCGACTTCGACCAGAATTTGACTATCGTTTGCGCAAACGTGGGCTTTATCGAGATTAAGCAGTCTGCTTACTCCTTAATCGATTTAGTATACAGTCTCTCCGCTCTGCTTGAGCGGCGGGCCTTCCGTGAGTGGCTTCAATGAAGGTTGCCGAACCAGTCATAGCATCGACTTCCTGATCGACTTTATAATAAAACATATCTGCACGCTCACAGATCGGTTTTCATTGAGGTTCTCGTATTCATTTCGAACACTATCTTTCATTATGACATAACATTCCGACAAATAAATGATTTGTATTTGAATCAAAGAGACTATTATGAACAGACAATAACACAAACAGCCTTCCTAGAGTCGTCGACGTAATCTGGCCATTGTTACTGGACGTTACTTACAAAGGTTTCTCATAATTATACATTTATCCGGCATTTATTAAAATTGCTTAGCGAAAGTCAAATCTACATTTTGTTTGATTTTCTCCAAATTATTTTTCGTAGTCATTTCAATTGACGTTCATACGTTATGTGTTCTTTATAATTATGTACGACAATGTATGACAATATTGTGGTGGTGTGATATCGATCGCATGAAGGTAATTAGCAGTGGCTTTCCTCGGAGAGATGGATTTCCCGCCTTCTGTCTACCACTTATAGTTTTTGCCTCACATTGTTCACGGAGACACTTGTTTTAGAAACATCTTCGATTCTGTATTGTCTTTAATCTTATCTCCATGTGTAAGTTTTGTACAAGAATTATACTCGTATTTCATGCTTTGTTCTAAAAGGTTGGATCGTTCGCTATTTGGGATAGCATTTGATGAAATTCTTTGGCGTAAAAGATAAAATCTTAGAATTAATTTAACAAATGGGCATATCACTAATGATCCGAGTAGCGTTGCACCATTTAGTCTCAAGCTTGTTAAGTCAATACGGACGGTAGAGCCTGATGCAAGAACTCATTTCGAGCGGCCTGCTCATATTTGTAAGCCCGAGCCCATACTCTTTTACGGTCAAGGATGAGTAACGCGTTACAACGCGAGGCTTCATGAGAAGACATGTTTTGCTGCGCGTCAAAGATATGTATGTGCGAAGGAATTCTATTGTTAAAGTTTTCGATTCGATTTCCCTTTGTTTTCAAACGCTCGTAAATATTGTGATTCGATGATTGCGGATAGTTAAGGCTGAGGCGACAAAGGTACATTGAACAATTTAGTAGTAGTAGTGAAAAAACCTAGTAGAGTAGTGCAATTTAAAAAAAAACCTTGGGTATTCCTCTCCTGACTTAGTGATGAAACGGATAAAATTATGCAAGTTTCCATATATATCTTTATCCTCAACCTTTCTTCCAAACATGGACTCGGTGATATCGTGATGTCACAAAAAATCAATGAAATACAGCAAGGAAATAACGAAGCTCACATTTGGGGAAACAGAACTGATTTAGTTCATTTCAGTTTCCGCAAAGAAATTAAAAGGCGGCGAGCCAATCGCGTTACATGATGCAAACGAAATGTCTGCGAGGCGGTAGAGTACAGGAACAGTGAAATAGCATAAGCGCACGAAGGCAAACCGGAATCGGAGCACTTGTTCATGATTGGTATAGCGATATATTCGATTGTGATTGTGACTCATTGGAAATATTAGCGTTGCTTAATGGACGTGACGAAATCTGACACTTTTCTAAGCCACAATTGCATTCAAGCTGGAACGGAATACAAAGTGAGTTTATGTTGAAGCGTTGACGATAACAAGAGCTGAGACACCACTTACAATACTGGAGCAATTAATTAATTCATCGGTTTAGAATGTTTTTTAACACTCACAGTGTCATATTTGAATTCTTAAAGATGAAATAAGAAACCAAAAATTGCGCACGGGCGGGACTCTAACCAGCATCTTTCTGGCTTACCGGGCCAACTGCTCTTCCAATAGGTTTGGTTTCTTATTTCATCTTTAAGAATTCAAATATGATACTGTGAGTGTTAAGAAACATTCTAAACCATACAATAGCGAAGCGTTATTATTTCCAAGTTGAATTTATTCTGTAAAGAATAACACTTGGGGTAGTTATTCTTCACAGGTAGATGGCGCTAACGTCACGCAATGACGTATCCCTAAGAGACCAAGAATTTCGCGCGGTCGGACCGACAGCACGGTAGCTCAATTGGAAGAGCAGTTGGCCCGGTAAGCCAGAAAGATGCTGGTTCGAGTCCCGCCCGTGCGCAATTTATGGTTTCTTATTTTCATCTTTAAGAATTACTTCATCGTCATCTTCTTGCCCTGCTCCCAGTACATCTGGGGTCGGCGCAGTTAGTATCTTTTAATTAAATATTTACTTAGCTAACCACAATTTGTATATTTTTATGAAGCCTTTTATATCGATGGATTTTTCGAAAATACTTATTAACGAAAGTGCAATCAAGATAATTATACTGGAAAAGCTGAAATAAGTAATGTTTGAGATTGATGATATGAAATTATTGCTACAAATTGAAAGTTGGCAGAATGATTGCAATGTAAATGAACAGTTTATTTATAGGAGTACTTGACTGCTTTGGTGCAACTTGTTCGAAAGTGGTATCGGTATGTTCATTGACACAAGATATAATAACAGAACTGATAAGGTACTAGTAAATAGACGTGCTGTACGATTAGCGACGCAACAACGGAGGTTCTCACAGTAGTTGTGACCTTCAGGGTACCCATTAATTGGTTGAATTTCATTGCACGACCATTTCGATGTTAGTTACACATCATTTTGTAATTGACAGAGTTACTTCGTGCAATGATGCCGAAGAAGTTAAATGTAGGTAGAAGGAAAATAAAATTGATTGTAAGTTTTGTTTGTATTAGAGAAATATTCATAAAATGATTAACTTACAGGAAGCAATTTTATGAGCAATTTTTCATGCATGATGGAAGCTCAAAAAGCGTGAAAAAATAATTTCATTTATAATAAATCAATAATGAGTAAACCGTTCGCTAGAGTCTATGTCGATGCAAATCTGAACAGCATAATGACTACTAATTAGTTGAAGCAATTAGAAATAATTAAAAACATATCTGGATATCTTGCACAAATGTTGTTCCAACATAAAGGGGCCGTCCATTAATCACGTGAGGTCGTTTTTCTCATTTTTTGACCCCCCCCTCCCCCTGATGATATTTGGTGAGGTTTGGGACCACTCCCCCCCCCTCCCCCTGGATCACGTGTATTGTTTTGGAAGTCTATGTAAAGGCTATTTATGACTGGAAAAAAATATTCAACAAATGGCGTTTTGATTCGAAAAACATTTATATGTATTTGCAATAAAATTAATGAATAATTAATTAATTAATAATAATTAATTAATGTTGTCTTCGTCCCACGGAGTTGCAAGACTTCCATTTAAGGTTACAACTGGTAAAGCTTCTTCTTCACTGGCAGTTGTTATTGGCAAAAAGGTTTGTGACATATTAACTTCGGTTTCGTCAAGCCACTCGGCATCATCATCCTCGCGCACTACGCAGAGAACCTCCCTCCCTCGTAGCGTGAGGATACGCGTGGGCGTTTCGTGAATAGTATACTACAAATCGTTCAAATTTTCGCGCCGTTCAAAATTTCGGTTCAGAAATAGCGCTTTTTTAAAAAATAAAATCAAATTAATACACGTGATGTCTAGCGAGACCCTCCCCCTCCCCCTCGTGATGTTTTGTGATGTTTTCCGTACCCCCTCCCCCCCCTTTTGAGCCTCACGTGATTAATGGACGGCCCCAAAAACGTTTCTTCATCTTAATTAACAGTAAGATGAAATTTGCTTTTCGACCAATGGTGAATGTTCCGACAATTAGAAGACAAAGCTCCAAAAATAGCAGGTACAGCAGTTACACGGTTGATGGAGTAATCTAAATTATTTAGCCCAGTATATTTGGCCTTGAATGTTCCGTACCTGTAGTTACATTCGCAATAACACTAAAATTACAAGTGCGAAAACACATTACGTACAAAGTGCTTTGGTCTTGCAGAGAGCGTGTGATCTTCAATGATAGTGAAACGTGCGACCTAGACGTAAATGATGCTGTTGCAAAATCTGCAGATCCTTTACACAAAAACTTATTAAAGAATGTAGAAAATGGGGCATTTCCAATGATTGACATCAAGAATGTTTCAAAGAAAATAGTATTCTAGTAAACGTACAAATGTCAGCTAATCTTAATGATTAAAACATGATTGAAGACTTCCTGTCAAATTTGTCTATTATCTCCATTGGCGTATCTTAATTTTAAACGTTTATTCATCCAATAGAACAAAAGAGACATTCCATATTTGATATAGAAATCATCTAATAGGATTCCAATTTCCAGCCCAACCCAACTCAACCAAATGTTCATAGGGTTGGTCACGCAGTCTGCCCAATCTTGGGTGTCAGCGCGTGCACACCCAACGAGGAAGTCCACTTCGCTAGCCGAGCACAATGCCTTATTATAACATAATGCCCATTATGCGCTTGACAAATTACCAGGAACCATTTACACATGTGTGGTTAGCGGCTGAACTTTATGTAATGAGCACTCTTACGAAGAACATTAGTTGACTGTAAAATAAAGCGGAATAGAAACAAATAAATTAGCGCTTACCTAAATCCAAGCTTCAATGTTTAATTTTATTTATTTAGAAACCATACAGCGTGACTAAACGTACATAAATAAGATAACTTATGATGAGTAAGGTTTATAAGGTTTCATGTATGTGATATTTAGTAAGAAATCTTCAGGGCATGCAAATGGATTGATCAACAACAATTTGTTTTATGGAGTCCAAAGAATGAATATGTATGTGAAAATAGACAATTTAATTTAGCTCTAGGTCAGGTGATACCGGGGAAAAGTGTAGGGGCCAACTTATAACTGCCTGTCTGTGCGTGTACAGTTCTTAAAGTAAAATTAAAAGTGAAATAATCTTAAAACTTGATTACAATTTGAAAGTAATGGGTTTTCTAATTTAGTATTTTTCACCAGACCGCAAGGTAACAAGACTAAAAGGTAAAAAAGTCTAGACTGCCAAGCAATTACTAAGAACTTAAATTGAATGCGCTGAAAACTTTATTCTTTGAGACCTGACAATACATAATAGTAACCAACTAATTGTCAAAGCAACTTCACGGTTCACTGACCACTATAAATAGTTATTTTTACAAACTTTCAGTCTAGACCACACAAAGACCGAATTACGAGTATTTTTCCCATCGACACTTACTCAGTTCTCTTTTCCTGCTTTGAATGAAAGCCTTCCACTGCCACTACTACTACCACAACACCTAAATTAACTTCATCGCTGACAACTTAGGCTTCTTGTTCAAGAAGATAGCAAATACTGGAAATAGTTTCATTAGTTTACTTCAGTTTCAGCGAACATGGTATCTATGTAGGTCATGTTATCACAACGATCTCGCATACGACACCGATCGATACGAGTTGTATAACAAAGGGTAGATTACCAAGTCCTAAAGGGCCGGCTGCTAGCTGATTACAAGTAGGTATACATTTGACTATATCCTATATACATACAGTTACGAATAATTTTGGAATTCTTGAAATACAAACCAATTATATTCCCTTAGTTATAAATCATTAATAGCTGCTGAACACGAACTTTTAATATAATTTATCGGTGTAAAAGAAATAAAAAAAAAATATTTAAAGTCTAAACACCACATTTTATAGATTTATTTTAAGTAAAAAAAAAAGTAAAGTTGGCCTGTAGCATCCCACTGCTGGGCAAAGGCCTTACCTCAAATGTGAGGTAGTATGAGCCATACTCCACCACGCGGGCTCAGTGCGGATTGGCGGAGGGGTGTTTGCAAGGCAAGCGACCAACCTTGCTGTCAGATTTTTATCAAGCCGCCCATAGGGCCTCTGACTAGGCTTAACGACTAATACCAATCGATATTAGCCGGGACCAACGGCTTAACGTGCCTTCCGAAGCACGGAGATGCTCGTGATGTACGTCACTTATATGGTCGGAATGGTCACCCATCCAAACACTGACCGCGCCGAAAGTTGCTTAACTTCGGTATTACTACCAAAGCGCTGCCACCACTGCGCTACGAGCACCTAACCTTTTTATTTTCAGAAACTGACTAATTAAAATAAAAACTTTGGACCGCCGTTCCACCACTTTAAGGGGTGAGTTTTGAAATTACTTTCTTAGTGCACTCCTACGCCCTTACAAACCTATTTGGAGTGAACGTCAAATTCGGAGTCTCTAGATCCTTTCAGAGCGGTTAAGGCTGTGCGTTGAAATGTCACTCAGTCAGTCAGTTTCCCCCTCCTCCTCCTTTCATATATATTTAGATTGTGCTCGTTAAACAGTATCTAAGAACATGTCTAAACACTCGAGATTAATGTGCTAAGCGCAGTCTGAGCTGGAATCCGGCAGCGATTAGCGCCTACGCCGAGTGCGCGGGCGCAGGCCGTGAACTTGTTGCAACATTCATAACAGTTTCCAATATTATCATACTGTATGAATTCAAAAAAAAAATAAAGAAGATAGTTAACAAACAAAAATAGATTGTACTTTTTGAGGCTCAAAGAGATCGTGGACTCACTTTTTAAGCAGAAACATCAATCAAACCTTTTAAGAAGGCAAAGAGATTGAGGGAGAAAATTATATATTAAATTATATTATATATTAGCTATGTTGTTAAGTGCACATATTTTATAATTCCTTCAATTCTCAATATAGTTGTAAATAAAATTATAATTCAAAACTATTTTGAGATGATTTAATATGCTAGTTAAATTCGAAAAGCACGGAATGCAAGCGTAGGCCGGCTGTCACCGCTTCGCCGACTCTTGCGCAAGCAGGTAGCCGTCGCGCCTGCGAATAACCGATAAACCTCGGGTTTATGCTAATGTGCTCATTTACAAATAAGAGCGATACGGGCTCCGGCTCCTTTACTCCTACAGATTTGAAATGTCTAAAAATTTATATTAAATCAAATTGATTTCAAAACCAACACCTCTGACTAATCTTGTAGATTATGAAAATGTAGTTGTAAAACAAGATCAATAATGTTATTTTGTTATTTTAAACCAGACGCTATTTATCTTAGTTCGATATATTGCAGTTACAAACCATTTGCACAGAAATGCGATGTATTTAATTATTCATGAAACGCCACCTGCAGTGATCTATGTAAACTACGTCTTACTGGCGCCAGTCAATAAACTTACACAGGTGTCATTGCGTCACCGTTACGGTAGATGGCGCTGCTAGCTTATTGAGCGAAAAGCAACGCATAGAATAACAAACGATTCTGTTTTTTTGGTATTTGCAGTTGGTAGCGAATTAATAAAAATGACGTACCTTTATCATCAGGTTTTCGCTTCGGAGACTTATGCCATTGGTGCCGAACCTTCTGTGACCAGCTCACGGGACTTTTCCTTCCTCGACTTCTTTCACGGACACTGCAATTTAAAATATTCATGGTTAATTTTTTACCAATAACAATGTAGCTAGTGTTAAGCCGGGACAGGCGTTTATCGTATCCCAATGCATTTTCAGTACTGAGTTCAGCCAAACGAGTTATATCGGGTTCAGATAAGGCTGTTTACGTTACGCTTTGGAAACTATTATAATGGTTACAAGTACTTGCAATACTAATTTATTAGGTCAAAGAGGTTATTCCACATTTTTCTACCGAAATTACCTAAAGGTGGGGGAACAGTAAAGTTTTTGCCAATTTTACCCTAATGAACGCTTTTTAGTAGACAATAAAACAACGGACTAAAACTCTACTTTCTCCACAACGAAATGTGGAATAAACAGTGTAAATAATAAATACATACTGACATTAATCGTTTCAGTTTTGGTTCGGTTATCTTTATTGAAATCTACACGTGCAACGCTAAAATGAACATAATGGTCACACTTACATTATGATTTTCTGTTCTTCAGTCTTCTCTTCGTCAGAAACGTCGACCCAATCATCGCTTCTGTCGCTCCTGTCACTGACGCTCGTCTCACTGCTTGGCACCTGGAATGCTATCTCTTGCCCATTGTAACTCATCACAGATCTCTGCCCATAGATGCTATTGGTCTTTTGTTCACTCGACATGGTCGACTGGCTTATATTCGACACTGCATCGAAAGATAAACGCTTTTGCACAGCGGACGCCAATTGCCTCTTCAAATTGTTCCTAAGCTTCACCATACTCGGACTGTTAGGAATACTCTCATAGCAATGCGACAATGACGCCCCATCGCCATGCTTGATAGTGTCGTAAATGTTCTCAGAATCGTTGTAGCCTGTATAATCAGACGATACGAAGGAATGCCTGTTACTGTAACTGGGACTATTTTCTTTGGATTTGGGCGGACGAAGTGGAATTTTCTCATAGATCCTTTCAGATCCAATCTTTTCATAGCTCACTGTGGAAGCTCCACTAACAGATTTTGAGATGGCGTAATTTTTGTGATTTTCATCGGAAGAAAACGGACGATAGCCCTCGGCGATTTGAATGCCTGAGCTCGATGTTAGGCAGAACGGTTTGATGGGAGATTTGCAGTATTCGTATCCATCGTCACTATCGCCATCCCCACGAGTCCTTTCTTCTAGTTGTTCATCGCAAAGTTCGTAATTATGCAAACTGCTTTCATCCCCTTCCGGATGGGATCTCATTTCTAATAAACACTGATAAATATTCTCCTTGGGATTTGCTTCAGGGGATTCAGAAGTTTGGACATTGACTTTGGGAATTTCTGGTAGTGGACAATTAATTTTTGAAGACCTATCAATGGGCTTAATAGGTATTATCACAACGTTGTCAATGTCTCTTGGTTCTAAGGGCTCGTAATCGTCTTCGACAACTGGTTCTTTACTTGACTTAGATGTATATCCTACTAAAACTTCTTTATTGTAAGCTTCAACTAAATTACTTTCAAAATCAGAATCTACGTTGCTGTTATCCACTTGAGATTCGGTTACTTCAGGTGTTTGAGATTCTTCTTTGCTTCCTATCTCTGTGGAGTCTCCCGTGGAAGTTATTGTCACTTCATTCATAGTAACACTAATAAAACTGTAAGGGCTATTATCCGACATGGATTTCTCACTATCTGAGTATATTTGAGTACTACTTTTCCGTCGCCATAAAAAGGAATCATTTGGAGTAATGTTAGAACTAAAGTCTTGATAAGTCTTTTCTTCGGCTTTAGGAGCCCGCAACTCTGCAGGTGATACTGTAGGTTCATTATCGACAGGTGTCACTGTCACTTCACTCGCATCTTCTTGGATAATTTCGACCACCTTCAAAGATAATTTTTCGGAGTGAATGTAGTTTGTTTTATATTTTTTCTTATCATACAGTGGTTCCTTTTTCTTCAGTTCTACAATCGTATTATGTATTGGTTTTGGCAGTGCTTCTAGGGTAGGCGGTTTGATAGTTTTAATTTTTGGAACACCGTCCTTTACTACAACATTTTTGGTTAAAACTAATGATGATTTCTTCTCAGGTACTTTAGGTTTTTCTTTAATAGGAGTTGTACTTTTAATTGTTTGCTTTTTAAGTGTGCTGTTAGAACTATTATTATTAGATTGGGCTATGATTTCACATTCAAACTTTTTAATAACATTCTTGACTACGTTTTGTTTGTTAGATTTATCCTCTGTTTTGTCAGTCTCTTTGGCCTTTACAGGGGTGCCATCCACAGAGTCTGACCCACTTTGGTGTTCACTAGAATCGTGGTACTTTAAACGTTTCTTTGGAGATTTGGGTATTTTCGTACCATCTGATTTGGAGCGAATAACTCGAATCTTAGCGGAAGTATTGTCTGTGATTATTAATTTGTCTATAGAATCCATACTTGAGCATCGTTTTTTATGGTTTCGTCTTTTGGAATTCCGTCTTTGACGAAGAACTATTTTGATATTAGGGCTAGAGCTTAGTGTTGACGAAGGAGTAGAACTATTGCTGGCGGAACACCGTGAAGCTGTTTGTAAGTCTTCAATAGTTTTAACAAGTTTCGATTGTTTTACAGATCCGTTATGAGATTCGTTTACTAGATTGTTGAATTTTTTTGTTAGTTCTGAGACTTTACTGCCGGTGATTGTCATAGTTTTGGTTGCAATAGGAGGTCGTCTATAAGAAGTTGATGCATTTTTTATTTTGAAGCTGACTTTTCTTTGTTGCTGCTGTTCCATTTTTTTCTTGAAACTAGATATGGATATGTTATCCGCTTGGATATTCACGGCTGGTTTGCTTTTAGTTGGCGTTATTGGTGGTTTCACGCTTTTTCCTCCACCTGTGCTTCTCGTGTCTTCACTTTCTGTGGTGATTGCTATCTGAGCGTAATGTACTTGGGGTTCTAGTTTCTTAACGTTTTGTCTTAGGGCAGGTGCAGCTGGATTGACGGTCGAGTTCAAAAACGCTAATTTTGCTTCATTAATTGATTTCATCCTATTATTTAAAGTAGGCACTGATGGTTTTACGGGTATCGTATACACATATTTGTCGCTGTCATTTTTGTTTTCTTTTATTGCCATTTTGTCGTTTTCAGGCAGGATAAAGTTTTTCAACAGCGTCTTTATGGAAGTACCGTGTTCCTTCCCGTCACTGTTGAAACTTTTTATGGATGAAATCAAGTTGTTCGTGGTTATTGGTTCGCCTTCCATTAGCTTGTTCAATAACATTTGTGATGGAAACCTCTGATCGTTGTTCTACGCCATCTGTAACAAATAGAACACACACATTAGAGTAATTGTAGGAAGTTATAACGTCCGCAACTGGATACTATGTATGTACTAACGAAATAGATCTGAGATATGTAGGTTTAGGTCAGGAAATTAATCTTTAAAGATTGCGTCACGAAATTGCAGCGTGTAGCAATGAAAAACTAATTGCTTCATCATAGGCCTGGTTCAGTTTGAGAAGTGGACCGCGCAGGTAGCGAAAGTGTGCATGTTGTCTATTGTCCTAATGTGTTTCCACTATTTTCCCGTGTCGCTGTATTGAATGGCATGTTATTGTTGTACTAAATAGCTTCTCACGAGATTGCACTAACGATATATGGCGTTGGTAGACTCTAGTCTGACATAAAGACACGTGTAAATATGCCGAGTCCATTTTAGTTGTTATCGGAATTTCAAAATAGATTCAGAGCGCAGATAAGCCACTGCTACTGCATTGAAAAGAGGCACTAGTTGGAATTGGCCCATGTTTTTTTTGCGTGCAATGTAAGCGTACAGGAAATGCGTATCGGTTCTCACTAAATTATGTCATTCTTCAAGAGCTTGCCAAAACACTGCCGTTTTGGTCCAAACTGCCTACAGTGCCTACGTCGGCCGCCTGTCTATAGGCATGATAGCGATTGTCCTCAAAGAAGAGAGTTGCGCACGCGCATGGAATACGAAGTATCTGAGTAAAGCTTGCTGCACACTAAATTATACTGCATCGCACTTTTATAACCACACAATATAAAGATGCACTTTCAATAACCCCACATTAATAAAGCTAGGTTGCATCAACAACATTTTTTGCCAACGTCAAATTGCTATCATTCTGCGTGCGTAAGGACTTATAAAACGAGCGACAGTTAAAGTTAGATTTAAGTTGGTGCAATTGAACCTAAAAGTATTTCGATTGTTCAATAAGTACTATGTTACGATCACGAGTGCGCTCTAATAAAGGGTCAGAGATTTTATCGCACGCAACGCAACACATGTTCGCAACGCCTGGTGTACGTTGGCTATAACTCTGCATGTTTTACAATGTGATGTGCAATTTCGCAGCATATTTGAATCACAATGGACTTTACGCTAGACTATAATGCAGCCGATAACTGGGCATTTAGGTGACAAAAGCTTATTTGTCTTGCCACGGATGAAGCGTGGATGTCTTTACGTCGCGTATTTTCGTTAAATGCAACGTTAGGGAAAACAAAACATCGCGTAAGTATCTGGTGATGTCTATATTGAGGTGTGACGATAGATTGTAGTAATTAGGTAAGATAATAATGGTGAGTACAATAACAGACAAGTTACTTATATTTCTCAATATAAAATTTTCGTTATAATGAGCTCTATAAAGACAAATCAATGGCAAAAGCAGTTGTAGCAGGACACATTTGTATTCATAGTAACGGAAAGTTGAAAACAATTACTTTTATATCACAGAAGAGTTAAATCTTCCTTTTTTTAAATAATCATCAGCATAATTCTTGGTTAGTTCGTGCATCGCATAAGCAGAGAGCGCTACATTTTTCGGCATGGTGAAAACTTTCCGAATTCTGAATTTCTGATGAAAGTTGAACTGATTGTCGTTACAATATGGCAAAGGGCGGTGCGTTCGCGTTGATCAGGATAATCTGTGGGTCAGGTCACGTGCTTTCACCATGGGAAAACCGTACGTGCGGCTTTATTTCTGCCTTTTAGACTAGGTCATGAAAAAAATTAAAAAACAGCATGCCGAAAGATCGAATGTAGGTATGACAGACAAGTAATGAATTATTTTAATCTAACGACGGATTTTACTACTAATAGCAACGTAGTTTTAAGATACGCTATTAAAGTGTAACTCTATAAGTAACATGGCAGGAATTTTAGGAATCATTGTCTTTTGAGGATCGTGTGCAGGCGTAGCTGAGCGCGAGTTTCTATACATTTCGAACGCCAACGGTCGAAATATGCTTGCGGGGGAAGACGTATTCCTACCCGTAAACCTTTATGGAATGAGACAAAGGTCTCATTCGTTTTCATACATCCTGAACTACGCTTGTACGTCTCGTTTTTTTGTATAAGGGCTTAATTAGTTAAAAAGGGAAGAATTTTTATTGTCAAAAAAGTTAATGTTCAGGTTGTTATATTTTCTGAAACATACAATATTAAAATAAAAAAACGTACGAGCATCGCTTTTTAAAACATCTCTAACATGTAAAAAAAAATTACGAAATCAGACAACGTTTAAGGGTTGGAAAACGTTTTCTCTTTTTGTATGGAAGCTCACGATCCTCTTAATGAAAACGATTGATTGGGAGAAAACACGATGAAAATAGTCTGCCGTCTCTAAAAAGACGGTCAGCTTTTCGGACTGAGTACCAACTTGAAGTTAAAACCGTTCCATTAACATAGCTTTTGTTAATTAAAATGATGATATAACCGTTACACAATACAGCAAGTAAAAGGGGTAAAAGTGTTGCATTACACTTAACTTCTCAATTACTTGGCGAGAGGCAGGTATGAGGTATATCATCGATTCTTTTCGGACATGGTGCGTTAAGATTAGCTTATGGATGTGCTATGCCTATTAGCAGCGCGTGAGCATATTGCACAATGTCTCGTGCTAGAAATTGTATTCAAATTCTAGCATATTATTTACGAAAAAGGGTACAGTTGGATGGGATTGAAACATGCGTAGACACTTCAATGATATGTGTCAGCATTAGAATTTTTGCTATAAATAAGTAGGCCAGGAGTTTTATTTTTTATTTTTGTCGATATGGCGCTCTATTGACATTGATTAATGTTTAATTTTCAAGTAAGAATTAGTGAAATCCAAACGGTAGCGACTTAAAAACATATATCCCAATTTTGTAACTTCTACCGTGTTGAGCGAACGTTGAACGTGATTTATGTTGTATTTTAATTTATTAGCGAACAAAACTCACTCGTTATATTGACGCGAGCCAGTCAAAAATAGGGCATCTGGCCTATAGGTAATAGGTGAGCTGCCACCGAAGCTCTTACAAGAGTAACTTTTGTTTTGTATAATCAACGTAGGTACGAAAGCTCAAGATTTGTAGCGTTAATTTCTAAATCAATTTGGATAGTAAGTACGTATTTATTCCTATAATATGAATACCAAAACCACCTTATCCAGGTTGTGAGGTCCCACGAACCTTATTTCTCTTCTTCCTTGCTCTAGATCCATATCTACTGATCTGAGTTGTCTATCTAAAGATCACCTTATTGCAATCCATCAGGTTGCTCTACTTTATAGCAAGCAATTAATTAATCTATATTTAGAAAGAATTCTGGAATTGTTGGTTACTTAAAGCGCTTACTTTATACTGAACACATGTTCATGTATCACGCGATAATGCTTTATGCATAAAATTACATAAAACCCCACATCATCGAGCGATATCAGACACGGGCTTTATCTGATTAGCTGATGGGGCACGGGTGTTAAGTTAGCCTTTCGGCGCGTTGCACAACGTCTCGTGCTGGACACTGCGCAAGTGCGCACCGCACGCGCATAAAGCTCTAGAAAGCAGGTACGTGACGGGAATCTAAAGGCTAGGGCTGCTATTAGTGTCTCCAATGCTAGCGTGTCCAAGCAGAAGTTAGCCCTTAGCAGTTACACCAATTTGCTTCTAATGTTTTTTTTTTTTTTCTTGTTTTGGCATGCACGGTTTGTGCGTCAGCCACGGCGATGTTTATGACTGGCTGGCAAATTGACAGCTGTCACTCGAACTTTACTGACAGGACTCATTTTGAGCAAGCGATTTGTTCCCTAGCTAGTTCGTACGTTACGAAAATCTTTCATTTATACCAACAATGATAATTATTGACATACATATGAATTTCGAAGTACAAAATTAAGCTGTAAAATAGCAACCCTGATCGATTAATTATGACGCGTCGCTAACACCATACGAAAAATCGTAGTTATCTAACTAGCTATGTGTTTAGACTAGAAATGCAGTTTCTATGATCCATACTAATTTAGCCGACGAGTTAGTTATAATGACAGTAAGCAAAGAACTGCTGTTGACCGGTTTTTGAATGCTGATGGCGAATGTATAATTTCTAGGGTGTTAACACATAAATCTGTAATATCCTCAGGATGCAAGAAGTGTTGGTTATTATGTTTTCCAGTAAAAGAAAACCGTGTCCGACATTTTAACGAACACTATAAGCAACAAGATTACTTTTTATTTTTAAATAGGTATCACAATTTTCTGCTTTCACTTAGCGAAGCTACCACAATAAAAAGGAAAATGAAATAAATAAACACTGGCAACATAGAAACCTATTTGAACAACAAAGGAGCACATTATTTGAAAATCGAACGCACGAACGTGGAAATTTTCGTATGCGCACGAGTCTTGTTCGCCAGTTTGTATAACTGTAGCCTAACGGCACATGTGCTCGATGAATCGGAAATGACTAAAGTGGTTTCTAAAGCTGTATCGTCTAAATTAAGAAGTCGTTTCCAGACAGTTCATAAAAATCATACTAAAATTTCTGTACAACAGAAAATTTGCGTCCTTTAACCTCACATTAGTTTAAGTATCGAGTTTAATCTAATAATCTAATTTACGTTAATAACAAATGTTTGTTATAAATATAATAATAACTAGTGCAAATCCCAAAACAGTTAAAATGTGGAGTATGTCGACACCAAATTGCACAATCAATGTTTAAAATTTAATTAGCTAATTAGTCAAAGTAATTAGCAGATATCATTAATGTTAACAAGATGACCTAATAGAATAAAACGAGATGCTAAATGTAATTATCATAACAATACAATCGTATAGATCGTATCTCTCCTAACTATGTTATAAGCCGCAATAAAATAAAAGCAACAAATGAATAATGATTGGATACGAATTTGCAGCCAAGGTTGTTATAATTGGTAATTGACCAACACCATTATAGTTTGGTTACATCGACGAAGATGTCATGTATATTACCTATTATAGTTACAGCCAATATATCTCGATGTAAACCTGGTTTCCATGCCGTTCTGATGGCCTCGACGCCGTAATTCGCAAAAAAACAAGCTCCCTGATCAGTAGAGTGAGAAACAGTCCCAATAGCATCCTGAAGACATTGGCAGATAGGTTCACGTCACCGATCTGGAGATGTTTTGTGCAGAAAGTAACATACTTGGGGACGTTCCCCTTTTTATATATTTTTTTTAAACTGATTTTTAAATATAAAAAGTTAATACTAACATAGTATATAAGTCATACGATACTACTCGTAACATTCATATGGATATATTTTGTCCGGAATAAAAGATATTTTATTTTATTTATTTTATTCTGCGAAATCGAATGGCTTCCCTGAGGGAGGGAGTGCGGAGCAGCACCAACACTCTCCTGAGGGCTATTGCAGAGTGGATATACAACCTTATCACTGCTCACTGGGCACCCATCCACGTCCGGTCTAACCCTAGCTATAATTTATATTAGAACTTGAAGTTGGGATTGGATCGGACTGTTTAAGTGTGTGGCTTTGTTTTTATTTCTTTATAGTTAGAATGTATGGAAAATGTTTTCTGAAATAAATGATTACAATTTTTATTATAAAACAATGCATTACATTTCCATCAATTGCAAAATGGAAATCTTCAGTAGTGGAAAGCTGAAATTCTACAAAATAGAATCTAACACGACAGCTGGGAACTTCTCGAGTGATTGTCTGACCAGAAACTGGGACGTAGGAAGTACGATAATCTCCGGCGTGTGACGAATAAGAATCAGTACCCCAATCACGAAAATTTGACGTTTTCGCCACGTAATCGTAGCGAGTTTACGTAAATCGGCAGCACAAAGCACTCCCGTGTAGTAAGCACTGATCATGTAATATTTTTTGTAATAAGCTCGAAAGCTGCAGATAACGTCATACAAACGTAAATATGGCACGTCCAGAAACAAGTGGAACAATCTATTTAATTAAAATTAATGAAATATAATATTATCTTATATATATACAGTGGTGGACAGCAAATTAAAGACACCTTGAAAATTGTATGTTCATCAAGTTTTAGGTTTCAATAATTTTGTATTATGAATACATAGAAACCAGTAACTGTTGTAAAATAATCGTATGGGTTTAACATATAATTTGAAGTTACTATTTGCCATAATATTGATCTATTTTTCGTTATTTTTGACCTCAAATCTATTATGAGCAAAATAAGTGTACCAGTGATGTGGACAACTAATTAAAGACACCAAATGTAAGTTACTGAAAACCAAAAAAATACTGAAACTACAAAATAGTCAATTAATATGAAATTATAAATAGTCATTTCTCAATTGTTTTACAAAGTTTTTGATGTTTTGTCGTATGTCGTTTAGCTGCATTTTGACCTTTACCCAGTCCTGACACGGTCCTGGCATTAGTGCTATTAGTTCCTTGCAAGCATGTATTGAAATTTATTCGAATGCTTTCATAAACGCGTCATTATGGTTATTTTAGCGTTGGTTACTACCTACTGACTATTATTTGTCTAATATTACAAAGTTTCAAATGCGATAGATGTCAGGACCTTAGAATCGGACCCCACGAAAAGACCTAGAATGGGATTTCTAGATGAAAAATATTAAGGATCATAGCATATTTTCATAACAGTAAAGCAGGAAGATCGTTAAATAATAATAATATAATATAAATAAGGCCTAGATTATGCGAGGAAAACTTGCACTAAAGAAAATTGTATAAGTTACCAAATTTATAATATGCCAAATATTTCACGGATGCGGTTTGCCTAAATACATTCTCAACGTGGACTGAATCAAAGTGGATAGTTGAGATGTTTTCGAATTAAATAAAATAATGGATGTAATTACGAGGAAAACGGTCTATGAGACGACAATTTAACAAGACTATGTATCATATAACTGTAAGATATAAAGTGAGGAAACATCAAAGTGCGCCGTTGATTTTCTAGACGTATTGCTGGACCTATGAAAAAATACTTGTACATGGATGAAATACCTAAACAATAATATTCAACAACAGCCTATCTTACCCTTAGCTGACTAAGCATCTTGTCTAGATAATCTTGTAGTTTAGACATACTAACGACTTACTAAACCGACTGTAACGGCCGTCTCAGTTTTTCTCAGGCACACTGCCTATCTTTTAGATATGCTACCATAATAGTCCTAACATCAACCCAATTGAATAAAATTAGATTCTTGTATTAGGTAATACACTAGCGAGACATGTTGCTAATGTTTATTAACTATACGACGCTTTTATGAAAACATTAGAACAAATTCTAATACATGATAACAAGAAACGCATATTCCCAATGCCAGGACTAAGTTAAGGTCAAAATACAGCTAAACGACATACGACAAAACATCAAAAACTTTGTAAGACAATTGAGAAATGACTATTTATAATTTCACATTAACTGACTATTTTGTAGTTTCAGTATTTTTTTGGTTTTCAGTAACTTACATTTGGTGTCTTTAATTAGTTGTCCACATCACTGGTACACTTATTTTGCTCATTATAGATTTGAGGTCAAAAATAACGAAAAATAGATCAATGTTATGGCAAATAGTAACTTCAAATTATACGTAAAACCCATATGATTATTTTACAACAGTTACTGGTTTCTATGTATTCATAATACAAAATTATTGAAACCCAAAACTTGATGAACATACAATTTTCAAGGTGTCTTTAATTAGCTGTCCACCACTGTAAGTGTCAAATTTTTAGTTTGTTTTACGTCTGATAGAGGCGCTTTCAAATTCTGATACAAATGTTTACGTTTACTATACGAATACTTTGACGCAATTATTCGTGATTAGGGTACAGTTTACTAATACCCGCTACTTGTATTTGCATAGCGATGACAATTCTGATAATATGAAACGATATTCCTTGTAGCATGTACCGCACAAACTCTTTAATAGGTATGAGAATAATTAATTTCCACGAACAATAGGCACTTCTTATAGACAGCCTGGAATATAGAGAAGTTTTACATTAATGTTCTGATGATATAGTTCGGTTAAGCAGGACTTAAATTCTATGGTTATTAAAATATACTTCTTTGCAGGATATAAGGTGTTTCAGGTATTTAAAATTCATGAAGTGTGTCATCAGTCACGCCAAAGGGTGCCGTAACACTACAGGAATGTGATAGATAATGCCATTAGCAAACAATCAATCACACGGTTAATGAAGGAAAACGCAAAATTTACTTTGTTTAATTGTCTGCGAAATCTTGGATGTCATTTATCTTTACTGCAAGAACGAAAACGGAAATACGATTAACTCGTCAAGTATGTGTGAACGAGACACAATAGAAATTCCATTATTATGCGACTCTCGGCAGTCGTTTGATACCTGACTGATTAAGATACAAAAATACATTACTTGATTCAAGTTATTACAAACCTTTTATATAAGATTTATGATTGTTGAGAGATTAAAATTTCACGAGTTAAACATTATCGCACGTTTAATTAATGTCATTGATTTGGAGAAAATTCACTTTATTGAATAATAATTTTAGCGGATCGGTGTGATCGACAATCAGAATATTGATGAATTTTGAATAACATTATAAAGATGAGAGATTAGAAACTTAACGAATGAAGCAAAATAATGATTAAACACCTCATATTATGGTAATGTTTGCTTTCTATATTTACGAACTAATCCTATAATAAGTGACATGTAATATCCATGAAATACTAGTAAGCTTAACTTTAGATAAGCTGGAATAATTTATTGTGCAGCAAATACCACGCATTTCAAACTGATTTTCCTCTTGTTACTTTCTGGCGTTCAACAATAAATCTATTATCACTGGTTTATATAAGTAGGCAATACGATATATACCGACTCCAAAAAAGAGCAGGTTATCAATTCGACAATGTGTTAATCTACAATAGTTTTTTTCAAGGCGGTTGTATTCTTTTAAATCATTTCGTTCCATGTTTCCCGAAATCTTATTAACCGCGTTTGGTCAATAATATTCAAAAACTTAATTTCAATGAACGCCCCTAAATTTAGTTAATAGTCCAAGATAAGTAATGGTATTTTTCATTGCCGACTTTAATAGACTTTCTACAAGCCATTTAGCAGAGTCACGTAGGCAATTCACAGTATTTTTTGGGTAAGCGTAAATATATTTTTGTGAGCTACATACCTGATGTTATGGGGCTTTTAAAGTCAAGATATGTTTGTTATTATAATGAATTGAGTAATTAGAATCAATACAACTGAAACTGTTTTTTTTTTTACTAATTTACCCTTGCTTAATTGCCATTACTTTGATGGAAATGAAATTCCCAGGCCCTGTAGATTGTGTAAACTTACAAAAATGTAGTTTGTTTTAACATAGGAATTCTGCTTTGTGTATAGTTCTGAACGGTTACTTACTCAATGCAAACTTCCTACCCTAAAGTGAATACATACAAAAGTTAATTGCTTGAAGAGAAATCCCTTAGACGAAAGGGCCATGGAAAGATGCGTGGAAAAACAGCTGTTCAGCTATGCAAATCGTCTTATGGAAAGGTTTCTCTCGAAAGATACAACATATCGATTGTCAATCAGTTCGTTAAGTTTACGTAACGATACAATAAAAATAAATGGTTATTTCCAGCCACATAACCTTAGAAAACGTTCAAAGCTGCGAGTAGTATCTTAAAAAAGTTTTCTTTTAAAAGTTCAGTGAATTACTACAAAGGTAAATAATAAGGCTAAATAATGTCATAAAAACTTTTACCGAATTGACATCATTCTTCTAAATATCCATTTATAATATTAATAACTATAAGACCATTTATAACGATAAATCTTTGTATGTAAGTGAATCAAAGGGATAAATATGCTATGTTATTCATTGGAATGTTTTCCTACTACTTACGTCAAAATCAAGACCACAGACACGATAATTCTTGCAAATTATTCCTTGTATCATTTTCAGCTAGTAGCTATTGAATGTATACTATATGTTTAAACACCTAGTTCAATTTAGAAGTTATATACAAATTAAAACCAATCAAAGTTTGCGAATCATTAAAATGGATGGCAGCACAGAACAAAAATTATGTGATGGATTTCAGTTATTAGAAAACGAGCATGCTTTAATTGTTGTCTTGTTATACAGCTACATATATTGTTTTTTATTCCTTTGTGTTCAAATTCTCTTTTATATCTTTATACTGATTACTATTCCACGGAAAACTTAGATGAAAACAAAACAACGACTTGGACGGGCGCGCTATCGCATCTATATTATTTATCTGTGGGTAGTTCAGCTGCCTAGAAATTACACATAAAGTAGTAACGTATCCAACACAATAACCCTATGTTATTAACTGAGTACTACTTACTCGGAACGAATACAGCGAGCAGATGTTTTAATCAAGTTTTTGTTATCGTCCCACTATTTTTAACTCCCCACTCAAAGGGTGCATGCAGAGCAAATGATAAAGTGCGTGCAAAATGCACAAAGTAACGAGTCACAGGAAATAGCAAACGGTTCAATGTTTTTCAGATGGAGTTATTTATATTATAGGCTAAATGTCTTTGGAGTTACTGATCCCCTGCCTCACTATTTAGGTGACTCAAGAGACAATAGAGGTAACACCAGAGACAAAACGCGGTTATTGTATCAATAAAGTTTATTTAATCATACAATAATTAGTTTTTTCTGTAATAACTTGTAATTTAATATTGTTTTAACAATATAAAGCCTTATTATAGTGGTTTTTCCTATCCCATCTTGCCGTCTCATTATAAGTAAAGTTCAACATATAACTTTCCTAAAAGTTGATCGATTTACAGTGTTTTACTATTATTTCTCGTAATATAGACCAAATAATGAAGTCTGAAATATTATACCCATATCTGTTACAATAATACTTAGTAATTTAAATAAGTTTAGGCAATTTTCGATTATACTCAATATAAATGTAATCCGTTACTCAGAGAAATGATATCATTCACCCGTGAAAAAACACAAAGGCGCTGTAAGAGAAAACAAAAAATACATAACATTAAATGTGGTACGTAAATTACGTAATACATAATTCAGGCGAAGAAAGACCATGTCTGACTTCAATCTATTCTATTTGCCTAAAAAGTCCGGGTCCTTTGTAGTAATCAATACCATTGTTAACAGCCGTAGGATGTCCATTGCTAATAATAAACCTTCCCATAGTTTTCTATAGAGACCAGTTGCAAGCAGTTAAGTTGCAAGTCGTCTTCCCATCTCACCGGTGGACTCTACTCTTTTGATAAAAGATCTTCAATCTAGAACTTTCGTTCTCAAAGTTATACCCACTTAGTTGGATCATTTGTCCCAGCTAGACTCGACGAAGCTATTGTCACTCACTTCAAGAGTTGGTTTCCTTTGCTGTACGCATCAGAAATGTCGATCGATAACATCTGGTGCTTAAAACTGTTATGACTATGACATTAGGGTGGAAACCGCGTTCACGTCTCGTGTTCAGATAGTGAAAAGGGGCCGGATTGGCTTCGAAATTCATTAAACTGCTTAAGCAGCTTATGCTGACTAAGTTCAGCGTCCCCCAACTCTTGTGGCTCGGTTCCGAATCCACACAGTCAGTTGGTATTTAGGAGATCCAAAGTCCCCAAAATAATAATGTAGTCCATGCAATATCAAACCTGAGCTTAAAGAGTTGAGGAAGTTGCTTTGGAATGAAGTATTGCCTGACGTTGGATATTATTTTAAGGTTTTAGCTGATGTTTGGGATATGGATTTGATTAACTGTCTGAAGTTGAGATTGGATTTCAGCCGGAAGGTCATCCAATCTCAACTTCAAAGAAGCAGAAGGTATTCAGTCACTGAGACAGATACTCAGGTGATCAGGCACAGGGAAATTTCCTTAAAATCCCTTTTAAGGGATAGAGGTGTTACATTTCAGCCCAGATTCGGGCGGACGAGCTGTTTTAAGGCAATTACAAGACACAAAACCCCAGAAACTTTATACCCTACCTGCGTTTCCGAAATAATTAAGAGCCTCTTAGATAGTTGCCAGTTGCATTATATGAATAGCTTTAGTGAGAATGATCTCTTGATTCAATAATATTATTCAGGCTTATCCTTTACTGAGGTTAGCCCAAATTGAAGTAGAGAAATGACAAAACGTACTGCTTAACCTTGAAATAAGATGATACGGTTGTGATTTCTGTCTTTTCTTACAAAGAAAGGCATATACATCAGTTATGCTTGTAAAACTTTTTCATAAAATTGTTGTTTATTTGCATATTATTGTCTCTTGGGTTACATTTTGTCTCCTGACAAACCATAATGTCCCCCTGTTTTTGCGCAGATTTCTGTGTTTTATTTCACTAACAAGTATTGTACCACGAAAAATACTATGTAGAACTTTTAAGGTTACTGAGATAAGTTAGCCCAAGAAGTATTTTTATTATGTGACGGTTTTGTAAAGAATTATAAGAACTTTTAGGATTGGTTTTTGGATTAGTGACTCAAGAGACATAGTTTTCAGGTATATAAATAAAGTCTTAATAGTTAATAAATATGTGTTAACTGATTTAGAATGTTAATTAATAGATCTTGCTGGGACAGTTATTTATGTACCGATTTTTTGTTATTTTATTGGTCAAAATAACGGTCACCCAGGGGACCGATTTTTAGGTCCTTAGCTGGACTGAGATAATTTACTCGTAAATCACACATCAAAATTCGTGCCCTTTCTTGGAATATGATTGATTAATAATTGAGGAACACGGATCTTTTGTAAAAATCATGATCCCCTTAACTTTTTTATTTCTCTCAATTTTTCACGTTGGGACAGAGAAAAGTTGATTCACCCATTTACACAACTACCTATAGTAAGAATTCGGTGTTCGATTGGTAAATTTGTATTAATCGATTAGAAATCAAAACATACTCCGGCTTATTAAAAAGCTCAAAGAGATGTAAAATAAAACCATTATATCTTCTTACAAAGTAAACGTCTTATAAAGAAGGATGCTATAAAAGCGCGAACGCTTTATTAAAGTTCATAATTTATGTAAGTAATGCACTTACCACTGAATAGATAAATTTATCTATTCAGTGGCACTTACTGTAACCGCGAAATCTACTAATGTAATTCGATTACATTAATAGATCAATTACATAATTAATCACGATAAAAAGGTACACACGACCTATTTATTAATATAACTTTAAACTAAACAAAAGACTTTGTTGCTCTATTCACAATTAGAATAAAAATTAAGATAATTTAAATACTTTGGTTTGAAGGTACTAAAATATTAAATTATGTATCATACCTACACACTTGCAATTTATGTTTATAAATATCCATGATACGCAACTATAATACAACATCATTGTCACAAAAAAAAAACTGGTTAGGTACAAAGTATTGAAAAGATGTAAGACAAATGATACTATTCACATCATTTCAGAACCGACAATTACCATACTAAACATACAAATAAAGGTATTAAAATAGATTTTCGTTAAAACAAAGTACTAACTACTTTAACACAAGGGGTTCAAAGGCAGGTGTTTGTGACGATCCAGAATAATAACATACATTGTGACAAAAACTTATGACGTCCATGCACTAATTACTTACTTACTACACTTTTTCAAGTATAAGTTGGTTTATTGGAAAAAAATTTCAGTAATGATGGTCAGTTATTTACGACTCATTATTAAAAAACAAACGCATTTCCCTATTAATTTAAAAAGTACGAAAAGTTTATGACTTTACGAAGACGCCATTGTCATTAAAATCATATTTTGTAATAACTATTTGGAAGCTTTACCCCAAAGCCCATAGTTCTCGAAATTTTACAATCCATACATTAATTCTACTAAAACCCCAAAGTCGACAAATAAGCAATGACTAACTAATAATTCAATTAAGGAACGTCGTTTCGTTGGGAGTAATGGATTAGGACATTGAAAGTTTGATCTATACTTTAATATTATAAAGCTGAAGAGTTTGTTTGTTTTTTTGTTTGAACGCGCTAATCTCCGAAACTACTGGTTCGAATTGAATAATTCTTTTTGTGTTGTATAGTCCAGTTATCGAGGAAGGCTATAGGCTATATAACATCACGCTACGACCAATAGGAGCAAAGATATAGTGGTAAATGTGTAAAAAACGGGAGAAAGAAGTCACGATTCCACGCGGACGAAGTCGCGGGCAAAAGCTAGTTTTTCATAAAAGTTTCAGTTTGTTGCATGTTCCTGAAAAAAGGGTATTGCAAACAGATGGATAACGAACAAACGAAGTGATGGTTACGTTTTTCCTTAGGAGGTGCGGAACCGTAAAAAAGCGTAAAATATCCGCTGGGAGTCAAGGCCGCAGCGGGACCGGATGGGTGTTGTAGTTTGTACAATACGCATTGTTTCCCAAAACAATGCGATGGGCGCCGGACAAAATTGTTGGAAAAAAGTATAAGGACCTTGCTAATTGAGTACATTTAGGAACTTACGTAATGTAACTGATATGTTTGTAAGCGCGTACTTAGAAGAACTAGTATTTATTAATGAAATTGACAAAGCACATGAAGTAGAAATTGCTTTGGTTTTCTTAAATCAGAACTTTCATAAAAACAAATTGAAAGACTATAAAGTAATCAAATATCGATTAAGTGGAGGTTGATTGATAAAAATTGTTATTAGCGAGTTACTTCATCATACAGCTAATAAACTTCCAGTAATGGCTGTTGCTCGTAAAAAGATCAAACATTGCCTTCGTTATCTTTACGGCAGGAAACCTCGTTATGTCGGAGCTGAAGCAATAGTTCTAATAATAAGCTTAGTTGCATCGATCACAGATGTGGTGGATAATATTCAAACCCGTAAAGAATTAAGATAAATGAATCAGAAATTTACTCAGAATCCGCATGATGTGCAACTCGAAAAAGTTTTGAAAGACACCTTCTACTGTCAAAGGGCATAATAAAGTAGTTATATCAGCCAGCTGATAACTTAAACAATGAACTAAACAATGTTCGTTCCAAGTATCGGACAATGAATGTTGTAAGGACCTTCAATTTACATCTACAACATTAAACAGTGAATGTTGTTAAATTAAACAATTACAAACTTATTTTATCAGTTTCACATTAACAGACAAGTACCGTTGTAAAACTGGCTTTCTAGATACGAAGACTGGTTTAAGAATGGGCATTAAAATTGATAGTGGGTCGACTAATTTAGATATTTTACTACCAAATAAAATAAAAGCAAAAGAAGATGGATAAAAAGTAGGCAAAAAAGTTGTAATTAACAAACTAAACCAGTTCCACAAATGATTTGGAAATAACTCAATCAAAAATCGAGCAACTAAGGCATGTGAGATCTAATGATATTGCATCGATTACAGACGCGTTACTTCACACAGGTAATGATTGGAGGTAGTGGCGCGTAACTGCGTCTGACCTTAATAACCATTGCATACCAAAGATACAATTTAATCTGGTTGCTGGTACGGCGGGAAAGATATGTGATTCAGTGATGCGCGAGATATATGAAAAAAAAATTACAAAAATTTTAAGAGGAAAACCAGGATAGTACGTACAAGGAATGCTGACGTTACGGCTTATATGTTCAAAGTCAATATTACTTTATTTTGAAAAGCTTTACTTAACCTTTTAAAGATTACAATTTAGAGAGACAACAAGTAATTGTACGGTTGTATTGCTTTTCATTTATCAGTTGTAAATATTTACAATCATATATTGTTATATTCAGTAAGTATAAATCGCTGTTCATTATATTCGAATTACATTAAATTCCGGATACAGATTGTGTTCCAGATAAGATTGAAAAAGTGACTTCACGTGATGTGAATCATCCTTACACAAAATAGAATGTCGTCTGATACAAGTATTTACATAAGCGTATGTATGCAGCATTCAATTTAACTTAGTAATTACAAACTAAATAAGAGTGAATGATTTTTTGTTAGAATCTATAGAACCCTTGTGGAATGGAAATTCCTCAATTGTCATTATTTGACGTTGGCTTATCATCATTGTCGATAATAGCTCATCATTCAGTTATTAAACAAAATAAAAAATAACACGTGCTAAACTTATTAGTATTACTTATTAAAATCATAGGTGTATGCTGCTTGGACCAAAGTCCTAAAGAGAAAAGCGTAGAATTCTACTTGACCTTTCATATTCAAAGCGAAGTTAAACTATATCGGAGGTTTGCACAAGGAGGTGTACTTACTTTCACCGCATTGTATGCTCTAACAAGTATAACGAAGGGGCTATAAATCGAAACACTTTCGTTGATTAGGTAATCGATATGATGTCAAAACCTAGCCTAGCAGTTCCACTATCGATAGACGTCAAAAAATCGATTACACCGCGCTTTATGAAAAGAGTAATATAATTGATGAGGATGACCAAATCGACATGTTCTATTTTGAACTTAAAATGTTCAAGTTAGAATTGGGCACTGAAGAATCAAATATAAACTCTAAAATGTTTGTTCGATTGTTACGAAGTAATTTGCGTGGTCGTGAAGTGAATTCGCGATGGCGATTATTAAACATTTACGTGCTACAGAATATAAATAAAAAACCACACAAGGAATTAAAAGTAACTGCATAAGAAGATGAAATATTAACGCTGTTGAGTTATCTTTTGCATTTATAAAAAAAAAACCTATTGCAGATTAGACTTTCTCTAGAATTATCAACGTTAGAATAGTTGGCATTATCGCGCTATCGTCACGCGATAATTATGATTTTTTAATAGTGTTTGAGCGATGTTTAGCTGGAATTTACATACCTTTAACATAAATGGCAACATCCGATCAAGTAAAGCACAACACAGTACACTTCACACACATTGGGCACATGTTGCAGTTGGTTGTGATTAATGTTGTTATAATTAGCGGGTTTATAAGTGTTCCTTGCGGGAGGTTTTGTTTACGTCGAGCGCGAATTAGTCACGAGCGAAGCGTGTGCACGCGGGGAGCGTCGCGGCAGTTCTGCCGGCCCGTGCTGCTGAAACGATGACCGTGTCTTTGGCTCTAGCCGTCCTCCTCATACACACAGCTATGCACATACGTGCAACAGTGACAACTTGAGCGAAGAATACAACATCTTCTCACTAAGTAGAGCCTGTGGTCTCCAACATGACCTAGTGGGAATTGGGTGAAGCGGAATGGGCTACCTGAGCAAATTCTTTAGAAACCTTTATATCTTTTTAACTGTTTCGCTAACTGAACAATATGGGTTTTTAGTGACGTATTTACTAAAATTTTACGGTAGAGTAAATTTAGGAGTATTGTGTGATGATAATCTTTTAAGGATTTTTTTTGCTTGTTTACGTCGACAACAAGTTGTCATTGATACATGTAGCGACCTAAATTCTTCGTGGGACTTAGGAAAATTTAAGTTAGAACTTCTTATCATTTCAAAGTACCAAAATGTAGAGTCATAAAACTCGCAGTCCAAACTGTTGGTAAATCTTCTAAAACTATAGCCGTATTAAAAGAAAGCAGTTCTTCAAAAGCAGACTAGTCAAGGTCGGCTACTGTTTGGGTCCTGTCGATATTTAAATAAAAAGCGGACTGTATTAATAAGGTTGCTGTAATTTCGCCTTCCTTATTACAAAAATTAAAAATACGCGACAGTGAATATGACCGGCGACGGTGGGTTCCTGAAGTCGAGTCCAGAGCATTCGCTGCGCGCGCTCGTGCTCGTGCTCGTGCGGGGTCGTGCGATGTCGTCGGTGCTCGGGGCTTTCCGCCGGCGCTCCCCTCTTGCGCCTGCGCGCGTAGAATTGATGATGTACGCAACATGCTCCCCGGCTTGAAGTCTGATGATCAGAAGAGGACTTCAATGATCTGGAAGAGGGCAAAGGTTAATAAAAGACCTTCGGATGGTGCCGCTCTTTGTCCTGAGTTCAGCGACTCGAGAGACACTGTCGATGCCAGGATAGAGATTGGTGACACGGCCCATAGACCAAAGCAAAGGAGGAAGAGCTCTATCCTTGATGAGCACAAGAGACCCAATCTTTAGGTCTTTCGTTGATGATCGCCATTTCACCTTCTGTTGCAAAAGGGAAAGCGTCTCCAAAAATGTTGCTTAATCAGCTCTATTCTCTTGAACCGTTGAAGCCTGCTGATGTCGGTCTCTTCCGGAATCTGTGGATGAGGCACAAAAGACAGCGGTCGTCCAATGAGAAAATGGGCAGGAGTAAGGGCTGTAAGGTCATTTGGGTCGGAAGACAAAGGTGTAAGAGGACGTGAGTTCAAGATAGCCTCAATTTGAGTGAGACAGGTAGCCATCTCTTCGAAGGTAAAGTTAGTAGTTGTAAGCAAGCGTCTAAGGTGGTGTTTAGTGGATTTAACAGCTGCTTCTGCTAACCCATTAAAATGAGGGCTGTAAGCGGGTACGAACTTAAATTCAATGCCTTCTTGAGCGACATGGCCTTCAAGGTCCGACTGAACCAGGAATCTAGCAAGTTCATTATAAGTGCCAACGAAATTGGTTCCGTTGTCGGAAGTTATGCTAACGGGTTTTCCCCTACGCGAAATAAACCTATTTAAAGCGGCTATGTACGCTTCGGTGGATAGAGCCGTAACGAGCTCAATGTGACAGGCTTTAACTGAAGTGCAAATGAAGATTGCCAAAAATGACTTGATGAGTCGGCAACCACGTCCTTTACGGTCTGCTATCAGCACTGGACCTGCGTAGTCAACGCAGCAATGTAGAAAAGGGAACTCTAGCTCTGTTCGTGATGTTGGCAACTGACCCATGATGGGTTGAATAATATCTGCCTTGAATCTGCAACACCGAACACATTTATGAACTGTGGCCTTGGCTAGATTTCTGCCACCTAGTGGCCAATAAGTTTGCCTAATGTTGGCTAAAAGAAGCTGAGGACCAGCATGTATGAATTTTAAATGATAATCATTGAAGATGATTTGAGTTAAGTGATGTTTTGAACATAGCAAAATAGGGTGTTTAACATCATAACTATATGGGGAATTTTCAATTCTCCCACCAACTCTCATAATATTGTTGTCGTCAAGAAAGGGAGACAAAGACAAGAGACGATTCTTTTTTGGAAGTGCTGTTCCTGATTTTAGAATGGCATATTCAGAAGGAAACATTTCCAACTGCGCCTTGTGAATAATTAAATTTAATGAGTTTTTAAGTTCTTGTACAGTTAAGTGACCAGTTAATTTATTATTTTTATTTTTGCAATTATGAATAAATCTTTGTAAATATGCCATTGATCTTTGTAAATATGTAAAATTTGATTTGTTTTTAATTAATTCATTGATTGGATCAGCATAAGAATCATCAATTACAGTAGAACACACGACTAATTCAGGTAGATCATGTTTCTCATTTTTAGTGTTAGGATGTTTCGGCCATTCTGACTCGTCTTTAAGCAAAAAACCAGGGCCGGACCACCACAACGATGAAAAGCAGATGGAATCGGCCTTCAGCCCCCGAGAAACATGATCCGCCGGATTGTCTCTGGAAGGTACGTAGCGCCACGAGTAACCAGTAGTACTTTCCTGAATTTCGTTAACACGATTGCGAACGAAACTTTTAAGTTGAAGAGGTGGAGTGTTTAGCCACCCTAACACGATGGTAGAGTCGCACCAAAACGTGCAACTGGAAATTGGTATACTCAACGAAGACAATACTTTGCTACACAATCTTGAAGCCAGCAAAGCTCCACAAAGCTCAAGACGCGGTATTGTTGTTGGCTTTATCGGCGCCACCTTACTCTTGGATGTCAAAAGATGAGCTGTCACGAGACCTGACGGACTTACCGAACGAACATACAAACTGACGCCATATGCTCGCTCTGACGCGTCTGAAAAGACATGGATCTCATAATGATCCGAATGATTATTAAGAACCCAACGGGGTATTTGTAAGTTATTTAAGAGAGGTAAAGTATTAGAAAATGAATCCCACAACTCTTTAATGTCCGACGAGACGTCATCATCCCACTCATATTTATCCACCCACAGCCTCTGCATGATGAGCTTGGCTTCAACAATGCATGGGCTAACAAGACCTAGTGGGTCGAAGATCTGACTTATTACAGATAATATGTGTCTTTTTGTAAGTTTTTTATGTTTCTCTATGTTTATTGAATAAGATAGAGTATCTTTATTGCAATCCCAATGTAAACCAAGAGTTTTAGAAGAAATGTTTTTATTAACGTCTGAAAATTGTAATAATTTATCCTTTTGATTTTGTGTTGTGTCCGAAATTTCTTGTAAAATACTTTGATCATTCGATTTAAATTTTCTAAGATTAAACTGTGCTGACTTTAAGGTTGCAATTACTCCTTTACAAATATCTATTGTTTTTTCTTTGGTAGACGATCCTCCTAGGTAGTCATCGACATAAAAATCTCGCTCGATTGCTTGTTGCACATCGGCGTTTTGAGCAGTGGGTGCCAAACTGACTAAGCACTTTGTTGCTAAGTACGGTGCGGATGACGTCCCGTAGGTTAATGTATTGAGTGTGTATGTTTGAATGGGTTGAGATGGGTCTGAGCGAAACAAAATCTGTTGAAGAGAGCGTTGTGAGGAATGAAGTTCAATCGCTCTATACATTTTTTCAATATCGCCAGTTACAACATATTTATGCTGACGAAAGCGAAGCAATATCGAAGTTAAATCTTCTTGTACTGTGGGGCCTATCATCTGGAGATCATTTAAGGAAACTCCTGAACTGGAAGTGGCCGAAGCGTCAAAGACAGTACGAAGCTTTGTCGTAAGGCTCTCCTCACGAATTACGCCGTGATGAGGGAGAAAATAGTTAAGGTTTTGAAGAGGTTTGGGTGAAAGTTCCTTGTTTAAGGTCATATGACCCAAACGTTCATATTCGTCCATGAAGGCTACGTAATTGTTCTTAAATTCAGGCTCACGAAGAAATTTTCTTTCTAATGATAAGAAACGGCATTTGGCCTTTTGATAAGAGTCGCCTAAGACTGAAGGATCTTGCTTCAGCGGCATTTTGACAACAAAGCGGCCGTCGTCCTTACGAATGGTGTTTTCTAAAAAATGTTGCTCACAATTACGCTCCTCTAAAGACAGGGTATGCTTGCCAGGAACACTGTCAAGCTCCCAGAAACGAGTTAGGTCTGGGTCAGATTGTTGACATACGAAATGACAAGCAGAAGCAGATGGTTGTGCTTTAGGCCGCGCAACATAACCTGAAACGAGCCAACCCAGTTTGGTCTCATATAATTTAGGTTGATTTTTTCCTAAGTCAATGGAATTGTTACATAAGACTGACCAGAATATATCGGCGCCGACCAAGATGTCGATCGCTGACGGTATATTAAAAGACGGATCAGCAAGATGAATTCCTAATGGAAGAGGAATATTATCAATGTTTATGAATGAAGTCGGCAATGAATTTGTAAGGGCCGGTAAGATATGACAGTCAAGAGTGAGTCTGAAACTATCATCGTGAAATGACATAATAGTAAGGCTGCAAGATTGTGTAGAATAAGAAGTATTATTATTAATACCTGTTACCGGGACGCTAGCACTCCATGTAGACAAACCCAGCTTACCACATAACGATTTCGTGACGAAGTTCGCCGTGCTACCGTTATCGAGCAGTACTCGAGCCTGGTGCACGTCGCCCTTGCTGTCCACCACCTTCACCATTGCTGTGGAAAGCAAAACATGTGGAGAAGTAGTAATCTGCTTTTTACCATCAGTGGAGTTTGCAAAATTTTGTATGGGGACAGAAGGTCCAGGGGAAGGAGATGATTCATGTAAATGCAAAAGTGTGTTATGCAATTTCTTACAATATTTACAAGGCACAAGGCTGCATTTATTTTCTACATGTCCTGGTCTAAGGCAATTTAAACATACTTTAGCATTTGAAGCTTTCTGAATACGAGTTTCAATAGGAAGAGATTTAAATGATTCACAATTGAATAAATAGTGATTTTGCTTACATAAGGGACATTGTATCGTTTTTTTATAATTATTATTGTTAGTTTTTAAGTCTTTTTTGTCATAATTATTTTTGGAATTACCTTGATTGATTTTTGTTGTATGTAAGTAAGTATTTTGTGTATTTGAGTCTGTTTTGCTAGTATAGTTGTTGTTATTTTTGTTTTCTTGTAAAGTTTCTAGTAAATCAGCTCTGTTATTTAAAAATTGAATGAAAACATTTAAAGAAGGAAATTCATTTAATGTGTTTCTGTGCTCTTCCCATTGCCTATGAGTAATAGGATCAAGTTTTTCTGCCATCATATAAATAATGAGCGTGTCCCAATGTTGAGTAGGTTGACCTAAAGTGGACAAAGCTCTAAGATTCTTGTTAGTTAAATCAATTAAATGACGAAGTGCCGAACATGATTCATTCTGAATGCGTTCAACTTTAAATAATGCGTTAATATGGTTGTTTACGAGCAGCCTTTTGTTATCATATCGCTCGCAAACTAACTTCCAAGCTGACTCATAATTATCTGCGCGTACATCTAGGTTATCAAGGACAAGAGAAGCGCAACCTTTTAAAGACGCGCGAAGATAATGCAACTTGTTTATGTTGTCTATGTCAGTTCGAGAATGAATAAGTGAAATGAAAGTATCCCTAAATTCTAACCAGTGCTGATAGTTGCCGTGAAAAACGGGCAATTCAATTTTAGGCAATCTTACACAGTTAGATTTAAAACCACCCGCCTGTTCATCATTGAGACCCGTCACTGCTCCTCCTCGAAGTTCGCGAAGCTGGCGAGGCCGGGCGCCGAGCAGGACACGCGCTTCTGCCACCAAAGTGTGGTAGGTGTCTTCAAACTGCTCGCGTTCCGTGCACTCGTCGTCAGTATCCTCGGCCAACTCCTCGATGCTGCACTGTAATGCGTCAAATTTAGCATATAAGTTTTCGAATTTACTAAGACGGCTTTCCAAGTCTATTAACTGCAAGCTTCCTGGTTCGTCATTACTTTTAAGCACTTTTAAATAATTGGAAAAGATAGTAAGCTTGCCTTTCATACAACTACGTTTTTTAATAAGTTTTTGATCAGCCATGATTGAAATTACGATTTAAATAAGCCAAATAAAATGTTTGAATGAATAAAGTGCAGAAAGATACGTATCGTTTATTATGCGATGATTTAATGGGCTAGCAGTGACAACAAAAGAACAGCTGATTGCAAGGACGGGCCGATTGAACGGACACCGTTAGCTTTGCTGATAAGAAGCGGGTGCAATAAATGAATGCGTAAAACAGGTGATCGTGGGAACGTAATGAATGCAATAAAATGTTGTTTTGATTACCTATATGTAACAATGAAGCGGCAGCAAGATGATTTAATATTTAACTAGTGAAATAATTGAAGCGCAAAAAGAATTATATGAAGTGTGGCAATGAAGAAAGGTGGATGTTAAATTTTGAAAAAAATAATATCACTCAAAATAAGGCTTCTTAAACAGTGGAAAGAAGAAGATGAAGAAAGGAAAATTGGAACGAACTCACGTATCTTAAGGCTTCCACTGAATCTTTGGCTCAAATCACCAATGACGATGACCATGCGATTTTGATGCCACGATGCCACGATGACTCGCAAAGTATGGCGGGGTCCAAAGTCCGTCGCGCGCTGTCCTTCAAATGACTTATTCGGGCGATCGTAGATGCGTGCGTAGTATCCTTGACCGATGAATATGAAGTCTCCGGCAGGTGTCTAGCGGTGCTGAAGTCCACAATTTGAAGAGCTCCGAATGATGAAGTCGATTTAAAGGATTTTGCGTATTAAAAAAATCCGAAATAAGACGGCGAATCCTGAAGGACCATTGTTTGGGTCCTGTCGATATTTAAATAAAAAGCGGACTGTATTAATAAGGTTGCTGTAATTTCGCCTTCCTTATTACAAAAATTAAAAATACGCGACAGTGAATATGACCGGCGACGGTGGGTTCCTGAAGTCGAGTCCAGAGCATTCGCTGCGCGCGCTCGTGCTCGTGCTCGTGCGGGGTCGTGCGATGTCGTCGGTGCTCGGGGCTTTCCGCCGGCGCTCCCCTCTTGCGCCTGCGCGCGTAGAATTGATGATGTACGCAACAGCTACGAATGTTAAACTAAACGCAGAAATAGTCGATATTAGAGGCCCACAGTTTTGTAAGGCAGCGTCGGCGTTGAATAATGGACAATGGCAGGCTGCGCCGTGCCGGGCCGCGGTAGACTCCGATACATCCAATTACCGCGGAATGTGGGTCACTTGCGGCGTTAAAACCTGCAATGGACGACCAGAGAACGACAAATGAAGCATGTTCTGTTGCTCATAGATACATGAATTTACTGATCATTTTAGAGATCCAGTCATCCCAAAAGAGTCATTGATATTTTGTTCGCAGGACACTTTGATAAGATTTGACGAAAAAGGAATAAAAAAGCTGATAGCTTTCGTTACCGTTATTTGACCAGTCTATGAGCTAATCGGATAAACGTGCTAGCAAGTTATGCTAACGATCATAAAAAAAGAAGACAACACATAACTCAGTAATGAGGCGACGATCAAGCCGCGCAGCCGACTGGAGATGATCTACACTTTGACGGCCAACTGAAAATAACAACACGTACTAGTGAAAATAAGAACAAGTTCTGGCCAAACAATCATTTTGTTATCAACCTCGATGCAATTCATGTAAAGTTAAAGTGAACCCGTTGCTTTGTACTATGTTTTTAACCAGAGAAACGCTATTGGGGCCTCCAAATTGTTCCAACCATAGCTTTTCTAAGTATTTAGACTGCATAGTCCAAAAAAACTTGATACTGTTTTTCGGGGATTGATGCAATGGAAAAATTGCGAATGTTCCGCCACTGATTCAACTTTCTGCATTCCCAAGCGGTTGACTGATAGATAATGTCTAAAGGCATTATGTCTGTCAATTGTACAACTTATAGTGCAACAAAGTTGAAATAAATACATTAAAATCGACTAGCGATTACCAGCTCTACTGCTGCGCTTGTTTAGTGCATGTATGCACACTCATCATGACGGATGAACAAAATACTAAGAAGAAAGCTGTCTTTAAGTAATATAATTTCTTCACGAAGTCACGACAACTCAATAAAAAAAGATGAGTTTTCTGGCAGTGGTAAAAATTTTTTGTGGTAGGCCAAAGTCAAGAGAAATCGTGGTGAGCGTGTTTAGTTTGGTTTGGTGCTAAAAAGGCAATTTTTGCTGTGACAGCATGACGCCATACTATGTTGAATCTGGAGTGCTGACCAATTCTCCGGTAATGATCACAGAAATCAATGTCAGGTGTAACGGCTTTAACATTGAAATGTTTCAAATGCGATGACGGGCGCGGTTGACCTTCAAAACGATTTCTTTACTAACGATGACTTAACTTGTTAGAAACGAGTTAAGTTCATTGATTGATCTTAGTTAAGCCAGTTGAACTGTTACAAATGGCTGTAGTCATAGTTATAGAATCTTTATTAATCAATCGATAAATGGTAATAGCATTTTGAGTCCTTTTTCCATCATCATTAGCTTCTTCTGGGTGCATCGCTTCATCGTCGTCCATATCTATACCTTGTTTGGTAGAGTTTAGAGACAAGAACAAACCCGTATCATATTAAAACAAATTGAGTGTCTGTGTAACTTATACCAAAAGGTGTTCAGTTACACAGTACTTATTTTGTGGAAGCCGGGCGAGGAAGCAGGCACGATTCGCCTGTAAGGTTTCCTTCCTTGTCACTAGGGCCAGGAATCGAACATCACGTCATGTTCTATCTTTATAATTTAGGTATGTCACGCTTCACTTTGCTTTCATTTCTCTATTACAATGATGACTACGAACCAAATATAATTTACGGAAATCTGGCAAAATACCATTTCAAACGTGACGGCAAATGTGCAATCGTGCGTAGCAGATGTTCTCGAGTCCTACTTTATGTCACTAAGTACTTGTATCTTTGGTACCTATAGTAAAAGCCATGACAGTTTGTTAACTCGGCATACAAACCGTTTCATTTTATGATTTGGAATTCGAATAACTCAAACCTATGCGTGTCTTTGAAATGTCTTTTAAAATGACCTAGAGTCATAGAGGATCCTAAAATATTTTTTTTCTAAAAGTCTAACATTGGTGAAATGGGTGTTCCCCTCAAGTGAAAATTTTAAACAAAATTCATGATATAGATCTTAACGTTCAACGAAAATTAGTTTGAACGACATCAAACTGATAGTATTTGAGATATACCATAAAATTAATATTCCTTTCCGAAAGGGATAATAATTCTATGAGATATACCTAGCACATTTTTAATGACCGCAAACATAACATTTGTGCTTGTCAAGTCTTCAATCTTGTAACTGTGACATATTGTAACTTGTGTCTTTCATACAAACAGTAAGAAAAACAAAGTTATTTTTGTTATCAACCAACAAAACATTGGCTAAGTGGAAGTAACTGGGTTCCGAATATAGTAAAATTTTGCGGAACCACTCAGGGCACTCAGGCGCGAGTCCGACTAGCACTTAGCCGGTTTTTAGGGTTCCGTAGCCGAATGGCAAAAAACGGAACCCTTATAGTTTCGTCAAGTCTGTCTGTCTGTCTGTCTGTCTGTCTGTCCGTCCGTATGTCACAGCCAATTTATTCTGAAACTATAAGCATCACATAGCTGAAACTTGGTAGGTAGGTGTATTTCACATCACAATATATTGCGACAGCAAAAATAACTTTGTTTTTCATAGTGTTTGTATGAAAGACAAAGTTATATTTGCGGTTGATAAAAATGTGCAATATCTCAAAAACTACTGATTCGATCTCCTCTTGGATGAATAAACCACTGGATATGAAACGCAAGAGCGAATGTATGAAAACATCATCAACCAATTTTTGCGGGGCGGGGGGAGTTTGTCTTGTCATTAATTGACATTTAGTGCGTGGAAGTGTCGATATTATTCTATCGATATGTGTTGAACGAATGAATGAACGAATCTCATGCAAAATATTTTTATTTTATTTTTAGAAACAAAACAATAATTATGGGCAACATGCCCATAATTATTGTTTTGTTTAAAATTAGCACAAACCATTAAACGAATAATTGAAACATAGAATATGTTTATAAACGGTCTGGCAAGTAACACTAACTAGAACTTCCTAAAACATTGTGAAACAGGCCGTAAGTCCTCCAATGGTATAATAAAATCCTCTAATGGTATAATCTAGCAGAAAATGAGCTTACACTTCAAACTAAACTTCACAATTTCAAGGGATTTTATGCAACTTTCACTTGTATAAAAGGTAAAAATGGTATTATTAATGGTATTCATTTTGCCTCTCTTCTGACGGCTTCGACCCACTTTGTTTTTCTTATTGGATCTACAGGAAATCTGAAATATAATTAATAGGATGTATTGTAATAAAATATGAAGTTTAAAATATTAAAGAAAACTGTTGTATTTTTAGGATTACTTTAATCTACTTTATAGGTTATCATTTTACAGATGTATTATTTTATTTTATATTATAAATTTATGAGTACGTTTATCGATATGATTATCGACAATTGTCAAGCACAATTAAAACTAAATTGACAAGGAAACGAATGGTGAACGTACGATAATCCTACCAAATGAAGTATGCGTCATCTTGTTGATTTTGCAGTAACTGACCATAACTTTTTTAATTAGCAATGTAACTTTTCTCTAGAAAAACACATTTTACTATTTTAAGAAAAATTAACAGCTTTATTGGGATACAAAGTTACTTACGAATGAAAATAAATATTTTTTGTCGTGCCGCTATAATTTTTACACAAAAATACGGCACATTTACCCATTTTTTTCTGCAATGTTTCTCACCGAGTTCTGTCACCGTACTGACAAGACGTCACATGAAATTGAGGCTAAAATGCCCAATTCGTTGCCGAGTGGGAACAAGCGAAATTTCCTGTCATTGCGCGTCCAGTGGTTTATTCGTCCAAGGATCTCCTTCAAACCAATTTTCGTTGCAAGTTTTTGTTGAGATCTACATCATATATTTTTTTCAAAATTTTCACTTTCTTATTTCAAAAGTTAGAGGGGGGGGGGGGACGCCCATTTTACCACTTTGGAAGCGTCTATATCTAAAACCTTACACTTTTAGAAAAAATGGTTTTAGAAACCTCAACATCATTTTAAAAGACCACTATGAAAAACAAAGTTATTTTTGCTGTCGCAATATATTGTGATGTTTTCGTTAAGTGAAAGTAAGTGGACCCTGAATTCAGTTAAGGGTGGCACGGAACCCTCAGTGCGCGGGTCCGACACGCACTTAACCGGTTTTTAGGGTTCCGTATTTTATAATCGGTTTCTTTAACTGTAGTCCTATAATTTTATAATTATGAATTTATGAAGATAGTGTTCTCAGATAAATAATGACTTATACTTAGAGGAGAGTCAAACAGTGTGGTTAAAGTACACGTCAAACAACAAAGTACATCGTCACGGTGATAAAAATTATACGTATATATGTAAGTCCAAAGTTGGCTGCTGCTCAGTACTCGGTTTTCGAAGTAACATACACGATTAGGCAATATTTGTGACAATTGTAGTAAGCGGAGCTATGCTAACTTCAACACATGGAATAGAAAATTGGTGTCTTGTGCAATATTATTTGCTCGCAAAGTTGAGTAACAGCTGTTCAATTTACTTAAGAAATACGTAGGAATATTACAAAAGCGTATAAAACAGAGCCATATTTTACGCGAGCTAAAAATCTAATTAAAATGACGGGTAATGAAACAACTTGATACATTGACTGCTTGCGAACTATGTTGCTGATAGTAAACAAGTTGATAGCTACTTTTTTAAATTATGCAAGTACGGTAATTTTTAAAAATATCTTCTCCATAAAGATAGAGACAAGAACTAGTATTGGAAAAATTGTCTAGACAAAATGATAATTAGTTCTGACAAAGGAATTTTGTGCCGCACCCTAGAAATTTAAATAAAGACAAGAAGGCAATAAAACTATAAAGAGTTCATAAGGCCAAAGATTGTTGACTTTGTAAATGCCAAGTGCCAACACTATTGAAATTGAAGTTTTATTAACATACTTTATATATAACCTAACTAGCGGCCGCCCGCGACTTCGTCTGCGCGTTTTGGTTTACTTCGATCCCATAGGTCGTACGTAGCGTACTGTTTTATAGCCTGCAGTCATTGAACTACCTTTAACACCTTGCCCGATTAATATTATGAAAGCAATCTAACACACACTCATGATTCTAATCGGACCAGTAGGCATATCCTAGATTAGTGCGTGCAAAGTTGAAACTAACAAAAATCTCTTTAACTTTATAATATTAAAATAGAAGTAAAGATAAAATGTTGCTATATTTCATGAGCACATAGCTCGGCCTTTAATCTGGTGAAAGTTAGAAAGAGGTTTTATCTTTGTACAACCTAATTGAAATACTGCACCTATCTCAAATTATTTTTCTTTCGGGTGCAAGAATTCATCAGATTTACCAGGCCACTTTGAAGCATATCACAGTTGCCTTATACAACCATAAAACAGGCCAGTCTACTCCCGCTGTAGGTACCTATCTTATGAGTTACACTCGAGCTTTATAATTTCTAGTAAGTTATTTCTCTATGGTAATCATCACAAAGAAAGTTTATAAATGTGACGGAAAACCCATAGAGAAGAATTGACTACTCAAATGTCAAAACCAGGCGCGTAAACAAATTGTCAATTTTGTAAAAATAAACAAAATAGTGATGTCCTGCTTATTGCACGAAATTTTTTGATATCGATTTCCTTGGTTTTGTCTTTGTGTTGACCTATTGTCGTAAAAGTATTCACCACTGAAACAAAACTAATGTAAACTTCTATTTGTAATCAATGAAATCGGCTAGACAAGTTAAAAAATATATATATTTACTTAAATTGTGTTTTAAGTTGCTCTTACATATCACACTTCACCATACAAATTACCTAAAACATAAAATAATTAAATATGCCTTTTGTAAACATTAATCAAGTAAGTGCATTTAGTTAAATCCTAGTTATTCCGCTACATTTTTAAATTGAAATGACCTGAAACAAAAATTATGCATTATTATTCATTTCATCTCAATAAAACATTAAAACATAGGGATATACTTCAAATCTAAGCCTCCTCCTCAGCCTCGGGTAAGATGACCCTCAGATCAAGATATCGATATCGATAAACAAAACATTACGCATCACCGCACTATTTTATAGTATAAAATAAATAAGTTTTTAAACATTTAACTTGATGCTGTTTGGTATAAGAAACGCTGCTACTATAAATTCAGTTTAAATAAACTACTTACCGAACTTCATTTCATCGTTGAAAACACGTGACTAAAATATAATGATTTGTAAAATCTTTTCGTTTGACCTCATCCATGACACATATCTCACATTGTCTTATATTTATTATTATCAAACACAAATACAGATTTGCACAGTAATTACAAGAATATTATTGTGAGACTATTTTTCATTAAATTTAATGGAAAACACCATTGAAAACACAAATAATATCCAAGTGGACCGCACTGACGTTTTGTGACTTTGAATTTGACAACTGAGTGAGAGGGACAGTAGTGGATGTGAGTGAGATGAAAGTAAGTAAAATAAAAAGTACCGAAAAGTATTGATATAAATCATCCCCAAAATAACTTTCTTCCCCTTTTTAACCCCGTTACAAGATAAATTTCAATAAAATTTGATACACAATTTTCTTTGATTTTTTTATAGAATGATTATGCAAAATTGAAATTAGATCGGACCAAGGAATCACGTTGTCCCATACAAACTTTGCACCCCTTTTTCAACCCCTTAGGGGTGAAATTTTTAAAAATCCATTCTTATCGGATCCCTCCGTCATACAAAGAACACACCTTCCAAGTTTCAGGTCTCTACGATCAGCGGTTTAGGCTGTGCGTTGATCCGTCAGTCAGTCATTCAGGACAAAGCCTTTTATATGTATAGATGAATATTGACTACAAGTAAAGTTTAACTAAGAACTTCACTGTAAGTTTTTCTATTCTGAAAAATAAGGATACTCATAGACATCAAAACGAAAAAGTCCATCGCAGTTAAGCCTAAGAAAGATTAGGAGGGAAATGAAAAAGATTCGAAGTACCATAATATATGCTTTGGGTATTTCAATGATCATGTAGGTATTGTACAGAGGCACCTGTGGTATATTGATATTTAAAAAAAACGACTGAAGTAGATGACTAAGAATGAAAATGAATTTATTCGACCTAATTCTTCAAGCAATTCTGCACTTACGTTGAAATATTGGCTTAAATAGGGACAGCAAAGAGTCATAATAATACTGAAGTAATAGGACCTCTGCCTTAAGTTTGGATCGATAGTCCAGCTAGTGCGACTAGCCAGGCCCAGCCAATTAACTGTAAAAGGTTGCATTAAGTCGTCTGCCCTCTCAGGTTGCGTTGCACCGTGCAACCAGGAGCGGGGAAAGTGCCGGTCAACGGACGCTGCACCTTTATTCTCTTTACGAATGGATTCCAGTTATGCAATATGCTAATTAATTGTGAACAAGACCTGAGAATTATCGAAATTTATTATCATAAATGCAAGCTTATAATGGAAGTTAATGTGTAGGCAAGTTGTAGAAGTTGTACGCAAGTTTTGAAACCGCATCAAAAACTTTGTCAAAAATCATTATACGTGAGAAAAGGAAAAAAGGTTGTACGAATCACTGGTACGAATAGTGTCAAATATTATCATCATCAGAAATTTTAATTTATTTATGCAATACTATGACAAAGTGGTCCAAAATTAGCACCGAGCATGACACCCTTGGTTGGCCTAAATTATTGGTAGCGATTTCAAACCTTTGAGGATAGAATCTACACTTGTGTGAACATAGCACACGTGTACATTTTAAACAGATAATGTTTATCTTTCCAATCACGACAATCATACAAGGTAAAACCAGTAAATTACAGAACTGTCGCTGTTTCTGTAATTACAGAAAATTATGAAGACAATACAACTAGCAATTTGATCTGAAGTAGTATAACTAAGGATGTCATATATGGGTTTGAAAGCTCTCTTACAGAGGCAAGTATAAATCGATTATGGTTAGAAACTGCGTGTGAGCAAGTCGCAGCAAATAATGCAGTGGAAAGTTGTGATATTATTTGGATGTAGCTGCCGATCGGGATTATGACAAGGTGGTATGACAAATGAGGCAGGTTTGTCGTACTTGGCAGCCGGTTTTATGCCACCCAACAAGCGTTTCACCCTTTTTAGTGGTGTGCGATATCGATTGTGATAGCATAAAATGCATATCTTTTAGAGTAATCGATGAATGTTCCCTGTCGATTGAGGTTAATGGAAATATGAAGTAGCTACGAGGGTTGTAGCTCGTTCGCTTTTAATTTTGATTTAATCGTTGGGGTATTGGGATAGAAAACATAATAAAAACAGAAAATAATCAGCTGTTCAGCAGCTTCAGTTCAAATTTCAATCAAGGAACATCACACATACTAGAGTTAAATCATACATACATACAAAAGTTAAGAGCCGTTTTTGTTTTGATTGAAAAAAATATTTGAATAGGTAAGCGATGGGTCACCAAGTAAGCACTTGGGCAAACAAGCATTTGTAAAAATCGAGTCGGATGATTTCGCACCACCACACACGTGGGAATCTATTTCGCAATGGACATTGATATCGCGTTGCAGAATTCAACTGATCAGAGAAAGTTAACGTTTGAAATCGAGACGAAAAAGAAAAGAAACAAGCCGAAGATGATTGAATTCAAATGATATTACCCAAAGCACAGATAATAAAATACTGACCATATACTACTACTATCATATGGCAAAGAGAATATCTCTATGTTAATGGTATTACTAGTTTTTGAACGATCTAATAACTAAAGAATAAAGGTATTGCAATTAAATTTAACTCTACATTAATTTTAATTGAATTGTATTTAATCTATAACATGATCTAAATAAAGAAATACTTTAAACACAAGTAGGATTGCTTCATTTGGGCTGTAATATTAAACATTTGATAGCCGTTCTAAAATGGAATGCTGCATCTTACTTCAGTCATTAAGAGTTGCTCAAGGCGGTCTCATAACTCCTATACGCAGTGTAATCTAAAGAGTAAAGTCTAAATTGTTACTCAGAGCTGAGTATAAAGTTACTGTGCTATGTTTTAACGACCGACGGATGTTCCCGACCAGTTATTACAAAAGCTGAATGAATTACTTTTAGCGTTTGACGTCAAACCATTTGTTGGCTAGCTTTGCAGTTTTGCACACTGTCTAATCACTTTTAATTATAATGCTATTTTTAGACGTTGCAATTGTTTTTAAGTCCCTTTGTTTAGAATATTATGCAGTGGAAACAAAACTGGAAAGAATATACCTACATGAAAGAAATGAAATAATAGAAAACAAAGCAAGAAGACTCCGGAAGAATTTATTTCAAAAGAAAAAAACGAGTAACACAAAGCTTTTCAAGAGTCCAAAAGAAACGATTAGCAAAATATCTGTGAAAACCTTTCTTCGCACGCGCACAGACATATCTTACTTAATTAGTATTCGCTTAGGAGCAATTCTGAGAATTGATTAGCATTGTAAAATTAAAACTGCAGTAGTGCATTTGCATGAAAGCAAAAGTAACGAGTTCATCCGCGATGTCAATGTCCTTGATATGAATGACGCACATTCATGGACCGCATGGAAGGGCGATAGCATCAACTGAAATAATACTATATTAGTGCCTTATTATTTGCATTGCTGTCAGCGGCAGACATATTTAATTTAGCTTTTTGTATTAAGAAATTAGGTTCTTCTCTGTCATATTTTCAATTATCAGGTGATTAGTTTGATTTGATGAATGCCTATGGCTTCATCTCAATCAGTTTTATATTCGTTTTGATTAGACGGAACAAAATATGATAAATGTAATCTTAAATTTTGATAATAGTGAACTGAAATCTATTTATTGGATGTAATAAACAAAACTAGCAAACGTAATCTGCAAAATTATAAAAAGGTATTAATGAAGAGACGCACTTTGATTAGCATAATAAAAACAATAAACCAGATGCATGCAACATAATCGAAATACATAATTAGAAATCGAAACCAGTAATCGCTTTATAGGCGGACCAATAATTGAATGTTACTGATACAGTTACGTAATAAGCGGACGTAATATTACCCTTTAAAAAATTCAATGTGCACTTGATACATGGTAAAAAACATTGATTCAAGTTTCCCCGAAAATCATGTAACTGACGGGTCGGTCGGGTTTTCTTCCCAGCGGGGAGTGTGGTATCGCGTGATTATTTTTGACATTTGCATGAAATTTTATGATGAGCAGTGCCGCTGCAATGTAAAGAGATATGCAATCTCCGCGGGAAAAGTTGTCATTGTCGTAATTATCTCCAAGAAAGATGGAGATCAGAGACGCCGCCAGGCGGAGGTGTAGCCGATAGGCGTCGTATTGTGACATATCGGCACGAGTTAATTATAAATGATCATTTAATTTCTTTGTCCCTATAGTTAACATTCTTTTGAGGAAAGTTGATGTAATAAGAAGTTCAAGAACTTGGAATTAAAGGATATAAAAAGCCAATCTCATGCATTTGTTTCATACTGGATATATGAGGTAACTAGGCACTTAATTAATTTCTCATTCATCGAAAAGATTCAGATTTGTTTGCTCTTCAAAACTTTACATAATGAGCGGTAAGCTTTCAACATTATACTGAGCGGTTCTTGAGATTCTACTTTGAATTGTACTATCCATACCAATCTAGCTTATTTCGTCAAGCAGGTGAATACTGGTATTCTGGTTTTTGTTGACGAAACGATCGTCTGGTTTGAGCGGCGGATCCGCAAGGCTAACTAGCCCAGCCGGTTCTTCACACATGTCTACATACTACACGGAGATATAGATAATGAGATGTATTATGTCCGAATTAGGCGCCGAACTTCCATCAACATCGATGATAGTTAATGCCATTATAAGAGCGTTGGAAACTATTGTTACTAAATCCACGTACAAATTAATTTAGTGGGTAAGTAATTTTATCTGTAGATTGCGGAAAGTGTCAAAAAATAAAATATGACTTAAGCTTACCTGGTTGTGCTTGATTTACTTCTAAATCTGAAACAAAAAGATAAGACTTTATTATAAATATAGTGTGGAGGTTTCAGAGCTTTGGCAATGGGACAGATACGTCAGCTTCGTTTAAAAATATTCGCTTACTATTTATCAACATCAATATCATGAAAATGTAGCCACTCTACTATCGTTACAGCAGAAACACTATTGCTCATAGTATACGGAATATAAGCAGGAGTAAGCCATAACGATCGCACTAATATAATGTAACAATACGTCAACTAAATTCACTACGCAAGTAATGACAGATATAGGCAACAATTTAAATTATAGGAAGCCAAACGAGGAAGCCTCATACACCGAACGATTGAGAAAAACCGCGTAACTGCACATAACACGGCGTAATTTACGTACGGCCGCGTATTAACAATGTTTTGTGCCTTGCAGGAAGCGTTCGATCCATTGTTCTGCCACGTAGGTGCATTTTGTCGCGCCTTCTCTGTGAGAATTAGAGGGATGATTGTGTGAGCAAATCGATCTGGAAAGATCGAAGGTTAGATACGATATGTTTTGAGAACTACAACTGGCTTTCTCCCATCATCAGTAAAAGAGTGAGTCTTTTTTTTTCGTTTTTCAGCAGTCCTAGCTGCTTAACTTTTTTAAGTACAAGCATGCGTATGTCAACACCTGATCTCCTCTTGGAGTCTCCATGACTATTGTTGCACTTAATAATATTGAAAGTAAATGAGAACCTTCTCGATGCCTACATCTTCTTCTTCTTCTTCTTCTTTGTCCTAGCCTTTTCCCATTATTTGGGGTCGGCTCTCCTCGTTCTGCGGCGCCAGGACTGTCTGTCCTGGGTTGTCGAAATATTAGTTTCTGTAAGCTCTAAGTCTTTGTTAATCGTGGACCGCCAGGTGGCCAGTGGGCGGCCTCTACCTCTCTTGCTTTCTGGCAGTGCTAAGGCCCGATTTACTACGTGGTCCTCTGGGCGTCTCATGACATGTCCGAACCATCGCAGTCGGCTCTCGGTGAGTTTTTCTGCTATGGGCGCGACTTTGAAACTTCCTCTGATGTGCTCGTTTCGCACTTTATCGAGTCGGGTTACACCTGCCGCCCATCATTCATCTCACTTACGTGTATTTTCTGTACGTGGGCGTGGCCTACATGCATACAATAAAGGATGCGAACTTTTCTACCCTGTTATTGTGTTTTATCAATAAACGAGCTTTGTGTGGTCTGAACAATGAATGAGTAATTATCGGGCGTCTGAAGCTGTCATAATATTATTGTTTGACCTATCCCAATATTTGCTACATCCTGTTATTAGCATACTACGCTATGGATTTAACCCTTAGGCCTCTTGAAGGCTGAAGTGCAATGTGTTGGTTGAGTAATAGACAGGTCCTCAGGCTGATATAAGATCATTTTTGAAACCTATACCAATGATAACCATAGAAAGTGTATGTTTATAAATGCTTTGTCTTTCTCTTTAACTTATTTTCAGTAATGTTAAAACGAGCTTATGCTGCAACATCTCGAGCTAATGACCACATGATTCTACCTTCTTACTAAACACCTTGTTTTACATTAGATCTGTTGAGCAATGTCAGGCGGTGATTGACATTAGCTCATAAAGTCTGACACCAACTGCTATAGTTCTAACTAAAATGATATTAACAACAATATGAAAACTATCGCATGCATGGTCAACACGTAAACACTTGATATTTTAGTTTCACATCTAACTACTACCTGTGACTATCTGTTTATTCTGAATTCTGAGTTTTTTAACCACGATTATTTGTAGAGAACCTGAATAAACATAAATACCTAATTGTTATTTACCACGAATGTACGATGGGTTAGTAAAACTTTTAAAAATTCTCATATGATTAGCAAAGTCGTCAAAATTTGCATAAAACTAGCCCATTATTTGGTTAATCTATTATTCCTTCACAACACACCTTTTTTACATCATTCACATATCTTAATTAGCAAGGTAAGGTTATTAGGTTAATACGCATATCCACACGGTTTTATTTTAAATCATAATGCGTACTTTACATAATATAATATAGAGGTAATAATTGCTTAGATAACAATGGGTTATGTGGGAGCCACATAGTTCCCATATTTTCCGAGTTGCGTTGTATCAGTCGCACGTAAAAAGCTAGCTCCATTATTTCAATTTAGAATCAAATAAGCTATAATCATTAGGCACTTCTCGTCTTACTCAACAGCCCTTTATTGACAAGTAAAAAATTGACTCTAAACATTATATGCTCTGAAATGTGAACCCAATCAGCAGAAACAAACACGTAAGGATCGCTTGTTTTTTTGTTTATTCTTTCTGCATTCTACATGAAATTATGATTGGGACTAGTCCGAAACCATTGCTAAGGCCCTATTTTTTAATTACTCGCGTCATGGCGTGTGATTTATCATTAAATAATGTTCTTATTTCGAATGAAAATCAGTTAAAATTCACACGGAAGTGATTAATTAAAAGAATTTTGTAACTACTGCCATCCATACCTCTATTAAGTGTGATTTTCGTTGACTTTCAATAATTTCAATTTACTTTCGAATGAAAATCACTATTATAATATTGACGCGAGTGACTCAAAAATAGAGCTCACAGACGGACTCTACCTCAACAACTCGACAGTTGTTCTATGGTATTTATTCTATGGGCATGTTGTTATAATCTGGAACAGGCCCGCCGCTAGCTGTTTCGTCGCCCGCGCGCAATACCGATTATGCCGCCCTAGTTGCTCTACTACTCGTATAAATATGTATGTCAAAAAAATGCTTTTTTTTATTATGGTGCGGGAAAAAAACAACGAAGATAAAACATTTATTTTAAATAATAAATATAAATTAACTTGTTATTTTTGTTTACTGATATGAAAAATTTTAAACTTACGTTTTCTATTTATCTACAAAAATTGTACTCTTCTTGTCTTAAAATTTGCGAAATCTTCTATCAACTTTCTTGTGTCCAAACTGTCTAAGATTCAATTGAAACTATTGTTCAAAAACTTACTGCCTTACCACAAATAATTAAACAAGGTTTCGAACACTGTTTAAATATAATATGGCTAGTATAAAATCAACGTCAATCAAGTCAAATGACATAAGGGTGATAAACTTTTTATTTTAGCCGCATAACATTTAAACAGTTGTTCAAACCTTTGCTTTGATCGTCTTTGCTGGCGCATTGTTGATCTTAAATAGGTTTTTTATAATTTTAAATTTTGAAAAAGATCTTTCACCAGATGCAATGCAACTGAAACCGGCAGTGTAAGTAATATTCTTAGCGCTATTGCTGTGTTCGGAAATGTTGAAATTAAGTCATTGGTAAAAATATATTGTAATAGAGTTTGAGGATCATTATACTGGTTTTCTGCAAAATGCAACTTTAACGCAATGATTTCATTAAATAAATCAATACCGTCAATGTCTGATTCTCTACTTAAATCATCTTTAAGTTTCAGATTTAAATCTTTACAATGTTTCATTAACTCATCATTGGAATAATTAAAAAAGTTATTGCTAAAAAAACCGAATACCTCGGAAATTTTTTTCAACTCATCGAATCTATCCTCTAAAGAAGTTATTGTTTGATCTAGAATTTTATAACTACCATAGTAACCTTTCATATTTTATTCTTGGAAAGGTATTAAAATTTGATAGAATAGAATAGAATATTAGTTGTATTATTGACTTACAGAAACATCGATGAGTATTTGAGCGGGCAAGTGCTCAAATACTCATCGATGTTTCTTTTTTAATTCATATTGATACATACTAAAGCGTTGCGTTTCACGTTGCTTTTATGCAGTGACTTGTGTTACTACTACGTATAGAGAAGCCATGCCAAGCAAAAAATGTGTCGCAAAAACGACGACAAGATTGCGACTTTTTCTTTGATATTTTGAATTTTCTTACAAATTTCAAATTATGACTTTTCGAGTTGATGACCGTGCCAACAATTCATGGAGCACAAAATTTGTCCGTGATGTCAGTTCTATACGCTAGTAAAAGTAATTCAATGCGTTTATGTAAGAAATTAAAAGGTTATTCCACAAATTCCGAAACCTAAAAGTAACCAATGCAGTTCAAAAATCACCAAAAGTAACCTTCTGGCAATGCCAGAAGTGTTTTGTGTTGCCAGACTGGCAACACTGATAGCAAGCGAATTGAAGAGGAAACTCAATGGGGTTTCCCTTAACATCATCAGTCCCGTTTTCCATAGAACGACGTTTGGTGTTGCATGTTAGTTTTGACGGATTCCAATAGATGGCGGTGTTAACATAATTCGTTCAGATTTTTTTACATGCTTATTTTCTTAAACATTAGTTATTATGACAATGACTTGAATAAGGTACGTGGGAAGACGCTCAATTTGCCGCCCCCTGGGCGTGCCGCCCGTGTGCGATGCACGCTCTGCACGCCCGCTTACGGCGGCCCTGATCTGGAATTTTAAATTAATAAATAAATATGCTTGCAATGCAACAGTACTGCAATAATGAAGTTCAATTACGATTTATACATAAAATGTAATTACTTCACATACTGACGCAGATATTAATAAGTATTGTACATGAGTTGACCTTAAATGTATGAGGTGGTGCTTCGCTAAATATTTATTTTATCTAACCATGAAATGTGCCCTTTGTGTCAAAGCAAAGTGATATGTGTACAAATATTTTGACAGAATTAACCATTTTCTAATAATGAATAGTAATTTTATACAGATAGCCGGTTATGTTACGTGGTATTTATTATTTTTTTGTATCTAAATCGCTTGAAATATTTATTTGAATGCCCAAGCTAAAAAGCGTGACTTCAATTAAATATATTTAAAAAAGCCATCTTTTAAAATATAAAAAAACATATTGCTCATTATGTGCTAATTTTTTTTCTACCGATATTATGTAAAAGGCTTATTGGTGTAAGTGTAACAGGATTTAAAATATTAAGCAAATAGAGATCTCAATTTCTCAAACAGTTTTGTGTCTGGTTACAGCTGACGTAAATCCTGACGCGTCGTAACTTTAGTCAATAATGATTCATTCATTTCTCCAAGTTACACATGAATGAACGAAATCGGCACGCACGAAATTCTGCTGTAAGACAATATGCGAAGATTCATTTTACAACAGCCGCTATCATTGTGATTTTTGCTGACCCAAGTTTTCTCTCGGACATGCACTTGGGCATGAATCAGACTGCTAAAACTTGTAGGTCAACGTTATCATCACTTTGATAAATAGTATTGATAAACGGAATCCTCGACACGTAATCCTTTTCATAGGGATTATTATGGTTGACCCAACTCTACCTACATCACAAAACTCACAAATAACTAGTTAATTATAAAATTAAATTATATTTTGGAAAATAATAAAGCCAGATGGTTTTTAGTTAAAAGGATTAGCATTGCTATCCAACGCGGCAACGCAGCCAGTATCATCGCCTCTTTGAAATAAACGACTTCGTTTGAATACCTAGGTAGGATTTTTTTTCATGCACGTCTGAGTTTTAATTTGTTTTTATAAGTTGTTATGGAATGAAAAATAAGTGAGATTACTTTATGGAAACGCCCAAAGGCTGGATTCGTAATATTCGTAATCCGTAGTATACGTTAACGGTTAAATGATTTGATGATGGTGGTTATGCAACTAACGTTTAGGCGCATATGATACATTCACTGATGATTGATTGTCGTAATTACTGGGCGTAAATAATATCATTTAGCAGTCATTCGTCAAGATTGCGTCGAATTAGGGATTGCCCACACGTCTGAACGGTTAGCTAATCACACGAAATGTTTGCGTTTGGTATCTCCAATGTGGAATCACTTCAAGTTTGTATAAAAGTAATTGGTAAAAATATTTTGAGGATGCAGAGGAACAGCAAGAACCTACTTCTTCATTTTATCATCAAGGGTAAATAATGCATGGTTTACTTCATTCGAACTTCGTTGGAGATAGAGATGAAAGTGTAAGTACTTGACAATATTCAGCATAGTTTTTAGAAAATTTCCAAATAAACTAAGCTCTGGCTCTAAGACCGCAAACAATAGAGGTTACCCAATATCCTTGATCCCATCGAGGTCTGGAAATACCAAACACAACGGTAAACAACTGCATGATGAAACGAGGTCTCTAGTAATAATTCACATATTCCATATTTACCTACCGCCATTAGTCACTGGCAATTGAAAGCAAATTCAACTTCAACTTCGATGGTCATCATCACATCCATTAACATAGGTCAAAAGTCGTGGCAAAAATTGTTGGTGCAAAGCGCTTTCGCTGTCAAATACACTGAACGGCCGATAACATTCAAAATCGGCGAAGGAATCAATTACGGCATGCAGTATGCCGTAATAAATCAAGCGCAGATGCTATCTGATCTGCGCCCGCGCACCTTATCATCAATCACAACAAAGATGGCGCAATCGAAGAAAGTGAACGTACTTCCGCTACCGCAAAAATATCTTAGATAAAAAAACTGCAAAAATATTTCAATTTGCAAGCGACAATGAATCACGATATTATTTTAATTGGCATACTGGGCGTGGCTCTGTTAAGTCAGACTTAATTGAATGCTGAAATGATGTAATTTTATTGAATAAGTCGGTTAGTGGCTAGACGATGGATGTGAACAACTCATCGTGTGCGATTTGAACTTGTTTGATAATGTAATAGGCAACATTATTATTTGATTTTCTTCTGCTCCTGTCACTGCATTTGAATATTTTTTGAGGCTGCTCTCCAGGATAGGCAAGCATGTGTGAAAAACATGTGGTAACATTTTTCACAGATAAGAAACAACAAATGATGCGGTGAATAATTTTATTGCAATTAAAATAAAATGAGCAGCATTAATGACAAGATATAAAAAGTTAACGGATGAAATTGCTACCTATTACATGAGTCACTTGGTCATTTCTATACTGACGTATAAAGCCGGTAGGTGCGGAATATGCACGTCGCTGGTCACTATTAGGTTTGACGAAACATAATATAACTTATTTATGGTAGAGTTAGTCTTTCTTTCAAATAATATAAAAGTAGGTACTGATAGTGATAACAATTTCGTGCCAACCATTAGTCAATGAATGAAAACCGGTATCTATTGTTCAACAATGACTATCATTAGTGATATAGCATCCAGCCTACGGTTATTTATGGGCTGCTTGTTTTATTGCCAATTTGCGATACTATACGAGTGTTTGATTTTGTCTGATACAGAATGTTGGAGTTGCACTGGTCTGAAGGGAAATATGATCAGAGGATAGAAGTCAAAATACAGTTATTAAATGCTCTAAATCTGTGTGAATATTACCAGCACCACATACATTAAGATATGCAAGTTACTCGTATATACGTACAACTCGTTACGTGATACCATCAGAAATCATTCAGTTGGTAATTTGACATTACAGTTCTGTCTGAAAATTCTAAAACTTCTCACCTTCTGTAAACGACGACGGCAATAATGATGGCACAGCGAAACTATTGTTTGCAGTAATTTGTTGAAAGCCTCAAAAAATCCCATATCCAATTTAGCAACACGAATTTTATATGCCATGTTCGTTTGTATATGTTGTGCACTTTCCAGCGTTTGCGCCACGCCTAACAGCTAATGTAATTCGAAAGACAATGGCACAAAGCGGACGAAGCTGCACACATGTTATAAATTATACTTAATGTGTCGGACACGTCCAAGTTACATTGATTTTATACATTTCGAAATGTTGTTTTGTTATGCTGATCGCTTAGGTATGTTTTCTTAGTTATATCACAGTTACACCTTAATAGTTCAAGTTATAAACAAAAGTCTAAATAAAACGTATCCGTAAATATTGAGTAAACTAATTGAATTAATAGCTGAACATATGTCTGTAAGATAGTTTTCATTTTGTAAAATTCAAATTCAGAGTTACGCTTGTTTGCACATTGCGAAAATAATGTTTCATTTCAGCAATATGATTGATGGAAAACTTGAATACCTATTGCAAAACTATTGTACTGTACTTAAGCCACAAATAACTGTACATGTGCTACTTTTCGATTCCATATTTTCCATTATGTTCAGGCCAAGGTGTATGCAAATTTATTTTTTCACGGAAATTCACGTACCCTCAATTGTTATGTCTTCAAAGTAGACAATGATTTACTTACGTGAACACAAATAACAAAAATACGTATTATTTCTTGTTTATTTTTATTTTCCGCGTTATGAAATTAAATTTGGTCTTTGTTACAGACATTGCTTACACAAAACAAGAGTATCATGTCAATAAGGTATAAGTTTAGTTATTCATGAACAAGATAAGATATATTTATTTACGTAAACATGTGTACAGTAAGTACATAGTTTTTACAAACACTTAATTATATTACATAGAGACAAAGATCATAGGTCTGTTCTTAACATTAGGAACACCTAGTCACTTGGCCTTTCAGAAATTCAGTTTAGACACGTAAGTTTTTAAAGGCATGTGTGATATCGATTTTCCTCGGAGTCCTAGACGGTCGCCAACCCCTGCGCCTGCGCTTGCTACTGAGCTGCCTATTCACTATGATAAAATATATGAAGATATATTTATATCCCGAGATATATCTTTCCCACGTGCACACTATGGGATATAGGTATATTTTTCATTTTATGGGATCGTCCACCGCCGCAGGGCAACGCGGGAGGCGGAAAATATATATTTCGAATCGCTCGAAAACAAATTACATGCACGGGCTATAAAATATAACGTTTCTCAGTGAAAAGTGTTCTATTCAAAACTATGGTAAGCGATATCGATGTATATCTCGGGATATAATATACATTTCATAGTGAAAAGGCAGCTTAAGGCTTGGCGGGCAGTGTGCGGAATGCACAAGTTCAACCGCGTTTCTCGCCCGTGACTGGCATTCTGCACGGATTCCTTTGCCGAGCGAAATGAGACCTTTAACGGAGATATGTCTGCTTTAACCAGTTGAAAGTTATCGCGGACACGTGAGATTTCTGACTGATTGATCAGACAGTTTTGGGTAAACTCAACATAAGGACTATATTTCACGGAATTAGTGTTTAGTTCTCCATGACCTAAATGTGTGACTAAGAACAGCATTGAGTGCACATTTTGTTTGTCCACTTTTATATGTGTAATTACTTTTGAAATTAATAGATCAAAGTAAGTATGTTAAGCAACCTTGGAATGGGCCTTGAAAGGGATCAACTTTTCCGGACCGGCAATTGCGTGAAATAAGGGTAAACAGATTATGGTTTGCCCAATTTGGGAACGTCGCATGCGTTCTACTAGGCGCGAATCCAATTTACCTGAAGGTCATTTTATTAGATTTGGTACGAGTACGTTGAACCTAGATAACGTTAGGCTTAGGTAATGTTAAATCGGAATAAACCTACATCAATAAATTTAGCAGCCAAGTTAATAAGGTGGTTTTACCGTAAGATCCGGAACTACCAAACTAGCATGAATGCATATAGAATAGAAGTAGGAAGAGGCGAAGGACTGGTTAAGCATCAAACCCGTTAGGAAATCCTCGTACAGGAAAACGAATATGCATAGAGGTATCTGATAAATATGCATCTGGTTAGAAACTGAGATCCGCGCTTGGACGAAGGTACATAAAATTGTTAATTGCCATCAGTCGAAATAACCTTTCACCTTTTAGAACTGAGTCTTTGTAGTCTTACAAGAACTATTCTTTGGTTGTGTAAAGAGCTGAATGGAAAGTAAAGCTGTTATTCGTCAAGCCCGAACATAACCAATAACCACTCCGCTTACGAAAGCTACCGTCTTTGATTTGCCAAGTAACCTTTGTCAATGGACAAAGTTGTATAATAACATTGTACTTTATTTGGCTTTTTACGAGTTTAGGATGAGGACTTTCTAAACAATTTCCAAGACGACACTTGCACTTTCCTCGTACATCATAAGTTAGCGCATCAAAGCTTAGCTTCTTGTTGTAGTGTATAATGAACAACCAACCAATACTCCACGTCTTGCGACGTCTCAAGACGGAAGTTTCCAATCCAACCACTCAATAATTTTACAACATAATTGCTGCTTGCATTCAACTGCATTGTTTTCGGTCACTTTTACGACATGACGGTATTTATTTTTTTACGATTAAAGTCCAAAATCGTCACGTTTTCGATCTCTCTCGCATTCCATAAAACATGTAGCGATAGTCGCAAACTCGTAAAGCCACAAGGAAAGGTGGCAGAGGACGAATCCTTAAGCGCGAGCCGACGACGGCATGCCAATCGCAAATTTTAATGCAACAATCACGAATTCTTCGCGTGTGCGCCATTTACAAGTTGCACGTCAAACTCGCGCAAACAGAAATGGTAAAATTGCATTCCTATGCAACTATTGTAGAGGTTTTAAAAAAAAGACCTACAATAGGCTTGTAACCCTAATTTATACGACTTACTGCCTGATATACTGAAGAATGAAAAAGGAATAAGATGATGATATCATAAGCATATTGTGGAAAACTGTAGGGGAGTTCAGCAGTGGACATCCTTTAGCTGTTAAAGATGATAATGATGATGATCATAAGCATAGGATTCAAATTCTCCCAGATAAGTGACCACGTAAGAGACAAAAGGAAGTGTAATACTGAATAATCCCTAGGGATTTGGTACCTTTTTCATGCTGAGATTTCACAACTCTACATTTCCGAAGAATAAAAGGAAGGTTGGTGTTAAAATGTCAAGGCAAAGAAAAAGTTTATCGTTTTATGGCGGCGCAGGCGCAGAACCTAATGAGTGGAATGCTTTTTTTTCAATACCACGACCTAAACTGGTTATTGAAGAATATATTAAAGGGACAGATATATCAAATTATTCGAACTCGTATTGTATAAATATGCAAATGCGCGTCTAGGGAAAGTTTTATTAGACTTCGTTTGTCGAAAGTAAACACGACACCACATCTAAAATTATTGGTGAAATCGCAAGTCAATGGAGTAAATATTTATTGATATCATAGTGCAATATCTGTTTTCAGAAACCATAGAAGAACTTAACGAAATACGCGTAAGTTATTAACATGATTTAGCGTTTGATGATAGATATCTTTTGATTAATACACGTAAATTAAACATAAAATCTTATAGAGAGAGAGATCTTAAATAAAACAATAATAAATACATACAATCACAAAAGTTTAAAAAACAAAGGTAATTCGAGTTGCATTTAAAAACAATGCATTTTGCCTTCATACAGATTCGGTTCGGTTATAATATTGAACAAAAAGTATAATAAGAAGTGTTACTATCAAACTTTGTTCGTTGCTTCTTTGGTGTAGTGGTTCGCTGGTTCTATACCAAAGAGGTCCTGGGTTCAAATACCGGGTCAGAATGAAATTTGTTTTTGGATATTTTCCGTCTTGAAAATACTCGAAAACAGCTCAGTGTCAGGAAGTTGGTGGTGATTGTTTGGTCCTGTTCCTGATCTCCCACAGGTCATGTCAGTTTTGTTGCCGTCTCACCAAATAATGAGAGTTCCATACGACATGACCGACATACTTTCCGGTGACTTAAGTACTGTTAAATACCTCACTAACAGGCAATAATGTAATATGGAAATAAGTATCAACATTTTTCACAGAACGGAGATAATAATAGCAGAAGTAGATTTAAATTGCCGTTGGACGTGTTATTCGGGTTACAAAAAAACTGAAAAAAGTGAATGTAATGTAACTCCAACTACTTCTCTGTTGGATGACATAACACTTGCTTTTTTCATGTCCACTGCTAATAAGGAAGCAGTGGTTGGGATAAAAAGTGGTCCTTATCAATGCCGGACCATAACTTGTGATTAGAAAGCCTACAGACATTGACTACTGGAACTAATTAGTAATTACTAGAATTTCTAAGAGTCTACATCGATGGAATACTGCTGGCACCTTCGGATTAAGACGGCACAACGTATCTTGGTAAGTGACCGCATTTATTTAGGTTGAAAAGTAAACAACCTTTTTTTAAACGATTTCAAAAAGAAGGAGATTCTATTGTATTCTTGTTTATCAATAATCAAAGGTAGATCATAGGACTTTGCAACTGTAGCCTGCACCATACTTAAATTTAACCATACCAACCACCATAAGTTCAGATCTGTTTTCAGAAATTTCATTTTAATTTAGACAGAAAGTAGGTAACTTTAGGTACATACCAAAAACTAAAGATTAGGGTTCCCTAGAACTTAGATTTGAGGTACCTAGGTTATTTTTATTTATTTTATTTTATTGAAAAGGCACACCAACAGTTTACATATTGTACCCACTTAACTAAAGTAACGTTGACAATGTTTATTATATTATATGTAGACCTATTAAAGGTGTACACAGCATTGTAGTAACGAAACAACAGTAATTAAATCATATAGTCTTAAGGACAATTTTGAAATAATAGTTAATAATAAAGGTTTCAAGATAAGTTACCTGAACAAGTTAATTACTATCTAATATTTGTAAGCAGTGTTTCTCAACTATGCATAGTTGAGAAACACTGCTTACAAAAAATATTGAAACGCATTACTCATTCAGCAGCTCAGACAGCTTTTTCTTAAATTTAGGCAAGGTATCATGGAAAATGTCTAGATCCTTAGTGCAAAAATCGTTGTATTGTGAGCAACATCTGACGAGAGAAGGTTAGACGAATATGACATGATATTTTACCATACACTGCACAGGTGTGTTCATTAAGGTAACTTAAGATTTCATAATAAAGATATCACGAGAAAAATGCAGGTAACGTGCTAAACGTAAGAGATTATCGTTTCGAAACCTGTATGATCACTTTATCTTAATCAACTGATAATTTAGATAAAGTCTGACGATACATGGATCTCAGAATCATCACGTTCTATGCACCAACATCTTCCACGAACATAAAAACACAAATCGATGCAGTAGCAATTCATATCGATAATCCTCTAAAAACATTACCCCACTTTCAGCTTCATGGAACCAAGGACCGGTTAGCTTTGACACACTGTGCAGGATTTCTCTATTGCAATTTTATTTATGATTGCTATGATTTTCATTGAAAATATTTTCCCAGGCTTTTCTATCTAAGATCACGTATAACAAGGAGCAGGTAAAAGTTTACGAACAAAGTTTAAACTAAGGAGTGATTGAAAGAAGGGGGACTCTTAGGATAAAGCCGCAAGCAAACTTTACCAACGTCAAACAGCCAAAATACAGATTATTAAAAAGTTAGAACTTTTAACAATAGTAAGAGTAGAACCTCCAAGTCCTCCAACGTCTTAGCCTTGAAATTCCGGAAAGTATTTACGAAAAACCGTTACGAAAGTAAACGATGCGTAGGTGTCAATGAATTTTTCATCTCCGTTGCAAAACAACAGCTATACCTAACGTACGTGGTTCATTTCATGTCGCTTTGTAATGATTTTAAGTTCTACAAAGTTAATTAATGCAATTGCCTCGTCGACATGATAAATATACTACAATGAGTCCATTGTGGGACTATAGTCTGTGCACTCAATATTTTATTGGTCGTAAATCGTAATGCTTTGCAATATTTATGTGTTATCTGGGAATGTACTGATATCTGAAGGTTTGTATACTAATATATCCATCCACTTTCATATGTGGTACCTAAGCACCCTGATATTTAAAAATGTATTTTAGGACCTGCACTTCAGGAGGTTCACATCTACCAGATTCCAGTAAGTATTCCATAAATTGTGATCCATGTATAAAACCTACGATGCTATTGATATGTCAGACAATATTGTTGCCGACCTGAAAAGAGAACACTTGAGTAAATAACGCCGAACTAGCATACCTTCAGCTGCTTTCTAGATGACGCATACCTAGTACCTGTTGTACCTACCACTATTCGTATCAGATTCACCGTTGGTATATTGGGATCAGGTACTCAAATTATATTGCTCGTGTGACATGTGACGTAGGAAGGGATCGATTGGTATCCAGAATATGCAGGAAGGTGTAGGGGTGGTAATATATTTATAGAATACAAATAAACAGAATATCGTCCAGGCGCATGCATAGAGAAATAGAGAGAAAGAGACTGGTGCAATGATAGAGCCTTGCGCAAGTTCCGGTTTATTTTTACCGATGTATCATTGAATAAGGGTTGTTAATTAACTTTTTTGTGTTTACTAAGAAGCATCAAAAGAATAAATATCAAGTAAGATTGATGTGGACAACAAGAAGTCACTGATTGGGAAATAAATTGGCTAATATCGATTTCAAATGAAGAAAGATAGACGACGAAACTTGTAGAGATGAAGTACGATTCGACACTAGCGTTTGAGAACAACAAAAATATGTAATTAGCCCTTTTCACTTGCTTGAACCAATATCACTATTCTAATACAAAAAGTAGCTAATGCTATCTAGCTAGTTATTAATGATTGAAATCTTAAAACCAGGAATACGTCTTTTGAAATTAATCTAATCTATGTCATGACAAGCATCCAATTAGTGACAATAGCACTGTACCGTGGGAGTCTGAACTAAATAAGAATAACTATTATTACAACTAACAATTTCAATTATTATAATATTTAGATTCAGAAAATTCTGATGAACGCTAAAACACATAACATAGGTACACGAACTTTGTTAACGACAACGAAAACTAAACAACAGTATTAGCAGGTGATTAAACTTCTGATGGCATTTTCAATCAGATCATTGAAGGAAATTCTTACACTATCAATTTATAGTCGCTTTTACTTTAATGTGGTTTATAATTTAGTTTGTATGTTCTTCCCAATATAAGACACAAATAACAAAGATCTTGAATTCACGAGGGAAGGATCTTTAGGACAACGGATGCCCAAACTTTTCAAACAATGATACTCACTGCTATGTGACAAAACCAATGTGCCTATCGAAAACAAGACATCAATATCAAAATGCGATAACCAACTAAAAATCCAAGCAACTCACCAAAAGAAGCGAACCAAGAATCCAAAATGTAAATTTTCCGGATCTAATCACATGTATCCCTTTACCGTCCAGAATAAAGAGAGGTTAGTTCCAAAACACAGACACAACACTGCACAGGTCGTAGGTTGCGCTGGTGCGCGCACGCACCGACTGCGGGGGACTGCGACTGGCGAGCCGAGTCCGACCCGAGATGACGGATTGCCGCTTACGCAATCGAACACCTATCGGATTTTGAATTAACGGAATTCGATTAAAGATAGACGGTCTTTTTGAGACGTCTAGATTGAACTTTGGGTTTAGGTAGAGCTTTTTCAATCATAAAATCGTAAGCTTCAGTTACCAAATAAAATATTTGAAAAATGGGGCTACACATACTACACTGCAATATACCACGGTATTTTTCCTTTCATAAACATCCGAATAAATTATACTTTTTGATCAAGAAATTAAATGTATTTTTTTTATATTTAATTATTTTTTATAATGATAAACACAGACTCGTTAACCTCGTGGACTTCAACGTGTGAGCGCTTTTTTTAATACCACAAGCAATAACGGGATCGCATATTTATTTACATCTGCAATTTAAAACGTAAGGCCATGGTCAAATTCAAATCTCATTAAAAATGAATACCAAAGTGATTCGATTGTAATAATTTAGTATTTAATATCAACAATTAAGCTAAAGATGAAAAATGTGTATAATATTGGCAAAAATTGTTTTACCTATCTATCTATTGATTTAGAATGAAACCCGACCTTTCTTGTCCAGTCCATTACCTTCATTAATTAATTCATGCTAGTCTATAAGGTATTTGTACTATGGGCCATGTGTAGCCTGAAAATAAATAAATAATAAATAATAATTAATAACTAAGTAATTACATCCATGTACTCACGTCACTGACTACCTGAAATAGGCGCTGACGTTATCAGTGAAATTCTCAAATATCTCAATACCTGTTTTGAGTTATTTATGTGCACAAATGAATGAGCAGTTGTTTTTAATGAGCACACTACTGCTATTGACTTGAGAAAAGAATTAAATTACAGGTTGTAAAGAATATGTAGACGACTGCTTGAGATTATGGCTACGTGTTTATTGTTTCTTTTAAGATTAAACAAAAGGCTTTGGTATGAATAATCTTCAGTTAGAGAAACGATGATTAAAGCTCGAATAACCCAGATAAGTAAAACCAGACAACTGAGGATGTAAGGAGTCAATTAAAGCCAAACGACATTGCTGACTAACCAACAGAAATGTTTGTTGATCAAAGTGACTAACGAAATACTACAAGTTAATATGGTTTTTTTTTAAATTAAGCAAAAACCAATTATTATTTGGTAGTGTTTTATTATGAAAATACTGGTATCATTATAACACGGAAATACCATCTGGCAACACTGGTCACTATGTGGTCCCGCCATCTTTACGTTGTCTATCGTCCTGTTTGTTTGTATCGTGTGTGTTCACTGTATTATATATAATTAAGCTACAGGCAGATTTCCCCCCCATTACTATTATATTGAGTAGATAAATCTATGTGATAGGATCCAGACAATTTGCCTTCCAAGATACTATATATATACATATATTTGGAATATACGTTCCGTTATATTTCACTAAAACTCTGCAGTTTTCTTTTCGCCCAGAATCCTAAATCCAACAAAAATATCATATATAAGCCCTAGATCGATAAATCCATTCATTCATGATTCCAGAAACATAGAAGGTAAACAAAGGCTTCTAGTATAATGAGAATGCAAATGGAATAATGGACAGGTACTTAATATAATCACCACGATCACGAATGACGATTGTCTAATGCGGGTTCCTGATCATAATTCCGGACATTACTTACATTACATTTGCTTACATGAACTGGGTTATTGCATATTGTATTACGATTGCGAGGCATTGTAAAAACATAATGACATCTAACCACTTCATGCATTGTCTTCAGTTACGAGATTACCAATCAGAGAAAATATTTTTTTTATTACCAAGTCAGCATTCAATTTTCCAAGAAACGTTGATTAATGTAATAAAAGACAGTGAAAGTTCCGTCGTAATCGTAAAAGTGCAAACAATTGTCATATTATGTGCACATCTTCGATTGGTTAGGTTAACACGGGAAATTGTGTGTGTGCTCTAAAGATTGAAGGTAAAAAAGTCCCAAGTAAGATGTCTATTTACCTCGTGGTTATTTCATCCATACTAAGATAGCGCCACCCAAAATTTTAAAAGAGCATCGCTATAATGTCACGCCAAACAATACTGTACTCTATAAACTGTTGCATTGTAAGATAGTAATTTAGCGAAGAAGCTAATACCATTAGAACTATTACATCTCCAAGACAGCAATAAGACAAATGTTCGATAATGCCTTTTATTAATTTGAGAGATGGTACAATGAGGCACATTACAAGGCACTTTGTTAACAAACAAGATGGAAAGTGAAGAGGAAATGTTCCCACAGTCGTGACAAATTAAATGTTATCTCATTTCGGCTAATGCTGTAAAACAATGAAAGTGTTACATTACGCAACATTTGCGTAATTACTTTGGGAATGGGGTACAGATTAACGGGATCCACGATTAAGAGATAAGCTCCCACAAAAATGTTGTATAATTTGACACACTAACAATTATGTGTGTTAATGAAATAATGATAACTCTATTACATCGGAATGCTCTACATTAAAACAATCCTTGGCATTTCAGCAAATTGCAAAACGTATAATGTTAACAAAATAATGATATCAGGTCAAACAGCCTTCAGAAAACAACGAGCGACAGTTAGTGAAACCAAACAGACATCTAATGAAACGACTAACAACAATAGTTAAAACAGTGTTAGACGTTATTATGATAATAAAGCCGCAACACCTCTCTATTGGAAAGCCAATGAAAGTAAACACGTAAATTGATCTCGTTCGAGAGGTCTAGCTAGACGGAACCTGTCCACGTGTAACATAATATTTAACAAACCATAGAGATGTTCAAGTTAATTGCATAATAAGCCGTAAGCGATCTTCCTTGGCGATCGAGTTCGCAGACATTGAACATTTGGTAGACTAAAAATTTGTCAAGGCAATAAATATACATCAATTCGAAATTGTCTACATGATCCAGCTATCGCTTCCACAAAGGAGCTAACATTAATAAATTGCAGAAGCTAAAGGCAAACATTGTCTCTTGATACACACTCTCGCATCTAGCCAATCTTGATATTTTTTAAACTATTATTATCACATTTAATTATGCTACGGTAGTAAATTACAAATAAATGAATAAACGTTCGAAACCAGAAAACTAATGTGACAATTAGAAACTACACCTCGTTCGGAGTTATTGGTTTCTCATTAACAGCAGCATCGAAGCATTGATGATTTCAAACCATTAATTAAAGATGTGCTAAACAATCGCCAATCTGCATACGATGAAGGTCGTTATACTGCAACAATGCGGTCGGTCCACTTATCAAAATGTCAACGGTGCGGAACCAAGATAGTTTGCTATTCCACGTGATTTCGAATCGTTATATGAAAAATCAATAAAATATGTATTAAAATCACAATTACGCTTTCACATAATAGTAACGTTTTTATGCATGAACCTTGCCTGTAATAATTAAGCACACCATAACTTGAAGTTATCTACTATATAAAAATAAGTCGGGTTTTCCTCCCTGACGCTATATGTCCAGAACGCACGAACCGATTTCCACGGTTTTGCATTCGTTGGAAAGGTCTCGGGCTTCGTGAGGTTTATAGAAAAGAATTAACCATAAAACGGGGCTGGGGGCGAAACGAAGTTCGCTGGGACCGCTAGTTTTATTATACAAAATAAACTGGTGTGAGAAGTGATTCAACAAATAACGGGAAAGACGTCAACATTGGGAGCGTACTTTATATTTTTATTAACACGAGGACATGGCACTACGTGGTACGGCACGTGAGGTGAAAAATAATATTTTATTTTATTTTATTTAGTATGGGTTTGCCCTTGATGACTCCAGATCAAGCCAAGTGCGACTATCGGAGTCGAAGATGGAACGAGCTCGCCCAGAAGAAGCCTGTTCACTCTTACTTTGAATATGAATAGATTCGGATTGTAGTCACTAGGAAACACCGACGCTGGCAGCGAGTTCCACTCCTTTGCCGAATATGGAAAAATATAAGCATGGCTAACTGGCATTCAAAATGAAATATTAAACGATAGGCAAAAAGTAACGAAAGAAAACGTATTTAATTCCTCTGATGACCTAATATACTTTACTAGTAAAATACAAGGCAAATTGGTCTTGCTTCGTGACTTCATTGTGTGTGCAGCACAAACGATATCTGAATGCTGATAAGGTAAGCAGATGATAACGATACTGCAAAAATCAGTTCGCAGTATGAAGGACAATGGTATATGCAGGTTTATAGGAGCAAACTATTATGCAATGTCGCTTTCACCGCGTACACCCTTGAACAAGCCTCTCCATCTTTAACGAGCTTGCAAGGTGTCAGCGGCGAAAAAACGAAAGTATTTGACTGTTTTGCACTCACAAGCAGACGCTGGAAAGGTGTTAATTAAAATAGTGGCTAATACAAATAATGTTAGAGGTATGCGCGAGGGCAGCTCGTTAGTTGACAGCGACACGGCGCGAATCGTAATCGCCCGAACGGCAATGTCCTTGCGCGAGAGTCGAAAGCTAATGCTTGCTTTTATTTTGCAACACGGTTGTACGCTTATACCTCGCTCCTCGTAACGCTGATGTCCTGCGCATACCGTATTTGGATTGGTACGTATTCGTGTTTTATGAGCCACATTTAAACGGTACTGTGTCATGATAGATGGTGATTGCGAGATGTTTGAATTAACCATTTAGCAGTGTTGAAGAGTTAACTCAATATTTATTAATTGTTCTTGCCAATGAGGAACTTTCAAATCGCTTCCAACTCAATGGGTGATGCCCATCAGCTTAATTTGAAATTATAAGTGAAGACGTTAGCAGAGCTTTGGCTGCCAACACCGTTCAACAGTTACTTTTATTGGCACTATCGTTACATCTCTCGTATTATGATAAGTGGTTGCATAAATCCCTTCACTTGTAACTTTTAACAAGGCAAACAAAAAGGCTACAGTTAAACTGTCATTGGTATTTGCTGGAATTTGATGGTTATGGTAAATTTTATTCTTAGATTATTTACGTTAATGTAGCGGTGTGGTGTGGTATGCAATTTAACATCATAACCCTTTTCGCATTTAAGCATTGGTTTGCCAGTATCCTCGGGCAATTCATCTTTATCAAGAGGAGACAGGTGAGTGACAGCTTCTCAGTTTCCAACAGTGAAATGCGTTTTAAGAATTGTCAAGTTGCAAGAGTGATGGAATTATGTGTTAAGAATAAATATTTAAAAAACTGAATCTGAACAAAAATACCGACCCTGAGATACCTGCTAAAGAGTTGATGATATCTTCTATTTCTGCAAATTATTCAGTCAGTTAAATCACAGATGTTAGAATCCAAAATGTATATACTGCATGCATGGTACTGCATATTTTTTTTCTAAAACCGGCGTTTCAAATTGTCTCACATTTCTGTCGTGAACGTCGTGATTCTATAAGGACCTATTGTTGTTCTCGAGCCCAGGCTGTTGACCCCATACTACCTCATAATAACGTTTTCGCGCACGTCTCTCGCCATATTCGTCGGGCCTCGCGTGTAAACAAACTGTTTTGAGGCTAACCTGCCGTATTAACTGGACTTACAACGTATTATGAGATTTTGAGAATTTCAGCTCTTCCTTTGGCAAGGGAAATATTTTCAAGTCTGGTACATTTGTTAATGTATCATGTTATTTTGGTGGATTATGTAAATATTAACATAAGTTCAATTACATTGTTTTCCCTTCCAAGTGTCTAAGTTGATTTTTAGGGTTCCGTAGCCGAATGGCAAAAAACGGAACCCTTATAGTTTCGTCAAGTCTGTCTGTCTGTCTGTCTGTCCGTCCGTGTGTCACAGCCACTTTATTCTGAAACTATAAGCATCACATAGCTGAAACTTGGCAGGTAGGTGTATTTTGTTCACCGCTTTCCGATTCAGATACAAAAAGTTAAAAAAAAAAATATTTAAGGGGGGGCTCCTATACATGAAACTAAAACCTAAAAATTTTTTTTTACTTAAACCTATGCGTGTGGGGTGTCTATGGATAGGTCTTTTAAAATGAGGTTTCTAAAACCATTTTTTCTAAAAGTGTAAGTTTTGAGATATAGACGCTTCCAAAGTGGTAAAATGGGCGTCCCCCCCATCTAACTTTTGAACTAAGAAAGTAAAAATTTTGAAAAAAAAATAAGATGTAGATCTCAACAAAAACTTGCAACGAAAATTGGTTTGAAGGAGATCGAATCAGTAGTTTTTGAGATATTGCACATTTTTATCAACCGCAAATATAACTTTGTCTTTCATACAAACACTATGAAAAACAAAGTTATTTTTGCTGTCGCAATATATTGTGATGTTTTCGTTAAGTGAAAGTAAGTGGACCCTGAATTTAGTTAAGGGTGGCACGGAACCCTCAGTGCACGGGTCCGACACGCACTTAACCGGTTTTTAAAGTACAATTTATAACGCTCAGTTTACAAAGACCTACTTTGTTGGAACCAGGACGATTGGTAAGCCATTGTTGTACACTACTGTTCGAAAACCTGAAAAGAAATGAGAAAATCAAATTATTCCAGGTGTTTTCAGTTAAAAGCAAGTAAAGAACAAACGTCTAACCTGGAGCTCTATTTTAGAATCACTCGCGTCAAGATGGCGTGTGATATTCAATTTTTAAAGTCGAATTTTGGAATGAAAACCAGTTGTAATCTACACAAAAAGGATTTGTAAAATCATTGCCCAATTTTGTGAGTACTCACGTCTAAATTTTGAGTGATTTCCGTTGATTTTTAATGTGTTTTCGAATGAAAAACACACGCCATATCCAAGCGAGTGATTCAAAAATAGGGGCCTTGCACGCTTACATATCAGCAAGCAAGAGTCTCCTGCATTTGTGTTTTAAATCAAGGAATCTATCTCATGCGCATCTAGAGTAATAACACCCACTTAAAGAGGACGCAGATGAGTGTTGTGGATAAATTGAATCAACAGGCATGTGTTGTGCCATCTGTCCGAGGCCTAAGCAGCTTAGGCTAAGCTCGCTAAGTGAGCTAAGTTGCATACGAGGCAGTGGCATGCGCTTGGGCATTCACCCGACACAGATTAAACTCGTGAACAGATCCGTCAGCCAACTTGTTACAAATTGAAGTATATTTATTGTGAGAGAAAAAGAGCTTTTTCAGATTTATGGAAAATTCATCTCTTCTGGGTTTAGATTCTACAATTAGTTAGGTTTAATTCGAACCAAAATAAGTATTAAAATATCGCGTAATGAGACGTTAGGAGAGATCTTTAAAACATTGAGAACACAAAACAGTGTTTCATTGGTAAAGCAAACTTGTTAAGATAAATCATTTTTTTTTTCGTTTTAAAGTAACTTCTTATTAGTCATCTAGTCATCAAGTTGATGTATCTGTTCTGAAAGCCTGATCTGCTCGTGCGCTGACATCCGGCGCAGGCGCAGCCAATTTGCCGCTCGATCGCGCATCACTTAGTAGCCCGCTTTGATCTTCAGACAGACCGTACGTCGAAACGCGTTGCTCTACCGGTAAGTTAAATAGTAGGTAATAGAGATACAATGATTGCAGCTGCTGAATCATAAGCAATGGTTTAGAATGTTTTACGCAATGACGTATCCCTAACAGACCAAGTATTTCGCGCGGTCGGACCGACAGCACAGTAGCTCAATTGGAAGAGCAGTTGGCTCGGTAAGCCAGAAAGATGCTGGTTCGAGTCCCGCCCGTGCGCAATATTTGGTTTCTTACTAAGCAGATAACAAATTCCTGGTTCTATCTTTGAAAGGGAGAGTGCTTTACTAATGTCGGCAAAAAGGGACCTTGGTATTAAAGTTAGAAATATCATTGAACTACCGAAAGTTTCTGTAATATTTGCAAATATACACTAGCAGGCACTCCGGCATGCATTGATCCACATTCATCATCAGCCAAAGGACGTCCACTGCTGAACATAGGCCTCCCCCATAAAGGGGGGGGGGAGGTATTTGCCAATACTCGCCACGCTTGGCAGGCGGGTTGGCGAGCGCAGATCCACATTACATTTTGTAAAAAAATATGACTCCTTTTTCTTCTCTACATACACCCTTTACAATGTTGTTCAATATAATAAATAACACTTTCGTACGTATCCAATAAATTGCATCACCTGATTGATATAGGCATATAGATTTATCATCGCAATTGTTTCACATAACAAATAGACCGGCAAATTACAAGCGTACGATGATTGCCTCACCAATACCAATGATAACCATGGTTTGAATGGGAACCACATTAAGAAACTATTGGCGATCACACTGCAATAATATAACGTGAGTGCCGATCGTAAAGCACTTCAGTATGGAAATTAGAGAGAGCGGATCTCATAAAAGTAAAAAGTATTTTTTCTGAACTTGTTGTATGTTGTTATGACCATGGTATACGTAATATAAAATTAACTGTTTCTGCCCCACCCAATGGTTGACTGGAAGATAATGCTTTAAAGAATTTAGTCCGCCATTTGTACTTCATTTTGTTTGTGCAATAAAGAATATATAAATAAATAACGGTCCCAGCGAACTTCGTTTCGCACCCAGCCCCGTCTCGCCCCGGCCCCGTTTTATGGGAATTTTCTTTGCTATAAACGGATCAAAGAAAATTTCCATAAACGGAGCCCGAGACCTTTCCAACGAATGCAAAACCGTGGAAATCGGTTCGTGCTTATATTTCTATATAGTAGAAATAATAATGAAGAACTTAGCAGCTTAATTAAAAGCATACCAACTAGATAAAAACAAAGTAGGTAAGTATATTTTTCAGAAACAAATTGTAAAAGCAATAAAATAAACTGACTTGATAAGGTAATCCAGGAAAGTCTAAATAAAAATCAGGATTTGACTCGAGATTTTGTCACATCAAACCAATATGAACGAGACGGGGCTAGGACAGTTAATTTACTTGTTTGAAAAAAGATACTAAAACATTCTCCTAAAAAAATCTTTTGTCAAAACCGCATCAAAATCGGCTCAGCCAAGCGCGAAATAATCACGGACAAACATACAGGTCAAACGAAGAATTTCCTTTTATTTAGAAATGCCCTCCGGGGTCGTCGTCGTAATAAGTGGAAGAGAGAGATGTCTTCTAAAGAATTTGCAGAGTATTTCCAAATGATATTTATAAGACATAGTTTAGCACAATTTTAAGGCTTAATAAAGAAATTACAAGCAAAATAAACAATCCGAAGAGCAATAAGATAATCCCCATATACGTCTAAGCGGGTCGGATGTGAGCGATGCTATCTCGATGAGTATACTAGGTCGCTATATGAACCGGTTTACATACTTTTGTCATTTGATCCGACTGAAAATGATTACGTATATTTATTTTCAAGTTTCATAAAAGTCTGTTACCCCTGGTATATGAGTAGAAAAGGGTACACAATCGGCTGAAATATACGCGTCGACGACGTCGTCGCATTATAGATTTCAATTACTTGCAAGTATGTTTAGGATATCTGTCTAACTAATAAGGCATAGGCAGGCAAGTATTGATTCACATTGTCTTATGTAAATCAATACAACCTGTGATAAGAGAGGTTATCTCTGCTATGATCAGTTGTTGATTTTGGTTTTCAAAAGAGGAAACCACTTAGCTTTTCTTTTAATAAACAAATTACTGGTCAAAAACAAAAACACTTTTAATCAAGGTGGAGCAATTTATTAGCCCTCTGATTATACAGGGTGTTGATTTAAATACGAGTGGAATTTTCAGAGGTGATTAAGTACCTTGGTGCAGAGGTGATTGTTCTGATCATGAATCACAAAAAAAAAGAATTCGAAAAAAAAATGTAACTCCCATGGTTACCAGATGGGCGCGGGCCTTCTTACCACATTGAGGCTAACTTGGTGATTATGATAGCCATCTCTCATTATGTCGATGACTTGATTTGGCGTTGGACATCTTTGCCAGAGGGTACATTCATGGTTATTATTTTACCTACTGTTTCAGTTAATCTGATGCTGATCTAAATTCAATGTTATGTAGTTTAAACAAAACCATTTAGTATGTTAAGAAATAGTTTTATAAGAGGTCACCTCAAAAATACTTGATGCATGAGGACACCAAACCGAAAACATGTTGAATAAGAAACTTAAAATAATTGGATGAGAATGGGACAAATCCTTAAATAATGGTGAAGTCATCAGTTTAACAAACAGTATTATTCCTCACAAGCAAAGGTCAGAGCAGAACAAAGCGCAAATTGGTAGAAAGTCAACAATGAACAAGCGATATGCCAATCATCTTTTGTGTACGATCATTCTGTCAAGCATCACGACATCATGGGTAAAACACCATCTGCTTGAGTTGAGAAGTTCTTATCTTCATAGAATTATGTGTTCGGAACTAACATATTAGAAATCCAAATATGAATCAGAACAGAGGAAATGATAACACATCGAATGATTAAAATACGGCAGAAATCAGGCCAAGGATTCGGTTTCACACACAGTGGTCAAAACGCGTAAAAAATATACTTTGCAATATCATATCGTGAATTGAGATGTTTTAAACCATAAAAATGCAATCGTATAAAAATACATTAGATTTACTGGAATTAAACTCTCAAATAGAAACAAACATAAATACTATAGCAAGAATTTACATGGTCTCAAAGTAAACACCAAAAATTCAAAAAAAAAAATCAAAACAATTCACTTGATGGTGCTTAGAAAATTTCTAATAATTTTTTTAAGCTAACAATATTTACTGACTGTAACTAATCTCCGTAAATAGGAGTCATTGTCTTAGGCCAACGGTCTAGGTGCAATACACCTTGTGTTAGCGCAAAAACTCTGCTAAAACAATGATCCCGGCGTAGAAAGGGCAGCCGAGCAGAAAATAAAAGTTTTTATGCCAGTAATCTTTGATGACAAGCAAAAACATAGAAAAGACGGCGTGCGTGAAAAGTATAATTGATCAAAGTTAAACTTACTTTTCTGAGCTTTGCCGCAGTCGGGTAAATAATGTCCTCCGGCCGTATCCAACCACAACGCGGTCAAGCTCAACAGATATTGGTCATCGGCACGGGATATTTGTTAGTGATCCATTTGGCTGAATTAAATGTTTGCTTTAAATACTGGGTATCTTTTGAGCTTAAAATATTTTCATGAAAGAGGCAAGCTCGTTCCATCTTCGACTCCGTCTGACTTAGTCCCACTTGGCTTGGTCTGGAGTCAAGAGCAAACCCATGTTCATCATCATTACTCACTCGTACGTGCATAATCGTGACTAAGCCATGTAGCTTCAGGCTAAGAGATGCATCTCTGCAATGCATCACCTTTTTCAGCTTTCAGCAGGTGATTCGTCTACGCGTATGTAGAGGCGTAACCTTATTTTGTAATGGTTAGTTGGTCAGTGGTCAATGTAATCTGGTACAAACGGATATGGTAGCCCAGAAGTATTATAATATCCGATTCGAGTTATCCGTTCTTCCACTTCCGCTTTGGGTGTTACTATAATCATGTTTTTATTGCTTACTATTTTATTACCGGTGTTAAATACCTTTTCAGAATTGATTTTAATGCATTCGGAATGCCGCTTGGTCGGTTAATGATAAACTGAGGTATTCATGACAAATTGTTGAAGCATTAGGTTGATAAAATATTATGGTGCTTTTGTGTTTTAAATGAGACGTAAATAAAGCTTTTATAAAATATGCTTTATATATTAAAGTTTGAAAATGAAAAACACGCATAAAAACAGAAAACTGTCGCAATAGTTAACAATGGAGAATGGATCGATAGTAAGATTTATTACGTATGAAAGACACCATATAACAGACACGATTATTATTATCCAATACATCACTTCGATAACATATCTGCATATCATCTCGGCAATAAATACCACTTTCCCCGAAGTCTTTAGTGGTACAAATAAAAGGTGGAATAATTTTAAGTCGCCTACGCAGCCGCTATGGAACGGAATGTCATTCTCATTGAGAAGACGCTTTTTACACTAATTACATTGTCATGTCATACAAGTGAAACCGCTTCCTATCCTAGCCAACATTGGATACTTTCTTATCATAGGTATCTTTCTAGTTAATTAACATAATATCATATTTGTGATTACAATACCCAAACAAAATGGTGTACCTAAACAGTAGATCTTGTAGCTAGGTACTATGATGTTATAGTGAATATACCGAATAGGTAATTAACAACTTAAGCCAAAGGAATATATGAAAATACAACTCTACTATTGGGTGATGAAAAATCAGAAGAGAACGTCCAAGGAAGAGAAGCTTGGACATTACAATAAGAGAATTTCGACAATGCTAGGTAGAACTCGAGAAAACGTTAAAGTTATTAGGTAATTACTTGAAAACACTTTCCTTCCTTCCTGCCGACAAGATAAAATAATCCTATAGAAAGCTACATCATCACGTCCCGTCTCCACGTTGCTAATTGGGATAAGATTCATTGCATGGCCTTTATCTTAATACCAAGACTAAGAGCGCAGCTCATTGTAACGTGTACGTTGACTTGAATCAAACCCCTATTTACTCAGTACAAAAACAACCTTAGAAATCTACCAATTCCGTCGAGAGGAAAACGTGTAAAAACATCTCGTGCTACACCGGATATTTCACATCCCGATGGCTCCACGGAATTCGATGATGATACCCTACCAGTTCCTGCTTCTAGATGAACCGCAAGTAACGGTGCTATTGTCTAGAACAATCGTCGTAGCGATTAACTTATCCGTTAGTAAAATCAATCTAAAGCCTAATTAAGCAACGTTTGCAGAACGCTGATTTTGACAGGTGGTTGACCAGTGGTCAAGATAACTGTCATTGATACCTATTAATTGCTTCTAAGAAAGAAATTGAGAAACAACAAAATGGTATCTATATCATATCTCGGTTTGGTTGACCGTTGATCGTGAAATATCGATGTAGAACAACAAAATACAATATTTTTTATGATGACAAACAAAAAACATGTTTAACATGACTTTATCTTTTCATAAACCTCTTGCGTGACGCTCAGACCATTTACCTCCGGTTAAACGAGCATCATCAAATAACGTAGTTATCCTTAAACTCAAAATTGTTGGTCGAGGTCGTTCAGTGGCTTCAAGACGTTTTGTAGACCATTACGATGAGGACTATTACCATTAGGAATTCGACTACGAGCATTGAGATCAGTGACTAACTAATTTGTGTAATCTTCCAGATTGGTAGACCGTGATGATTATTATGCTCATTTGTTTAATCGGCTGTTAAACAAGAATAGTTATGTTATCATGACTAGAATCTTATCGCGAGTAGAAAGTTTAAACTAAACATTTCAGGAAGGTCGGAGTAATATTATGCCTAGGCATACTCGTATTTCCTACTATTTTATCTTCTGTTCTAAAATAATGTTGGAATACAAAATCACCGTCAAGTTTTCAGTGGAATAGGATCAACCTTTACCTGGATCAAATGTATAGAGATTTTCAGCTTCTAATATCATTACAGCCTTGACTAGACCGAGTCGCTAATGCTTCCTTCTTAAATTACCTGTTTAATTTTGTAGGTACCATTAGTGTAAGCGACAGTTTATATCAAAGCTATAGTCGTTAAGTGGCGATTTACGGCGTCTGTCTGTCATTGTGGCGAGACGATTATACTGCAGTTGACCGTCGCCAATCGGTGGAACGCGTGACCGCGACGCTGCGGAGAGCTCGTGACGAGTGACCAACGCGATTGGGATGCTTATCAGATCAGCTCGGAGCATGACGAATAGGCGGTTTCTAGAGGTAGCCTAGCAACAGGGAAAAGTTCTCGAGATTGTGACCAGGCTCTTGGTATTATGACTATAAATAGATATCTCAAAGGCGCTAAGCACCTACGCTACGCTATGCTAACCTACGTTCAAAGACGTTTTTAGAAATGAAACTTTGCAAAACCAGTTTTGCACGTGAGAAGACAACGAATTTACCATTAGCAGTAATGATCTATAGACTGTGGTGTCAAGTTTTGTTAGGCGAAGTAGTAGAGTAGGTAAGAAAATTATGTTTCCTTGTTAGGATACTTATCTGTAACGTAGATACGAGTAATTCATCGCTACGTTTTATCTTTTAATACCATATATCCAGTATTAGGCTTATCGATGTTCTACGGACTACGGAAGATTTTATAATAGGTGATACATAAAGCCAATAAGCCTTGATATCAACAAGTAACCTGGAGGCTATTCGTCGACGCAATTTCGGGAGCATTTACATTTGACGAGCACCTTTGATCATTGTGTGATAAAGCGATCCCACACGTCAAGCTCCCGCGCATGTAATTATCATCCATTAAAATTGATATCTATGCAAATAGCGAAAACAAACACGGGCAAGGTCGGTTTACACAACACGGGAGCCGAGGCCGCTTTCGCATTGTCTCGCTCGAGGCCCCGAAGACCCAAGCACTTAGATTTTCATACACGCATGATTGATATCGGCTAAAAGATGCCATCTGATACGGTGATTGCTGCTGCTATGGAAATCTAACGAGAAACTCTTACTAGTCTTTTGATTGATGATTGCATCTATAAGCAGACATTGTTTCATGCTTGTTGATAAATATGATGACTCTTATCAAGTTTATTATGGATGTGCATTCACAATTTGAATGGGGGTGCCTTACATCTCATAAAATACGTCTGATCAATAATCGATCGTGTAGGTATGTTTTCGCGAGCCGCAAAAACGTTGAGAAATCATTCTTCGATCTGAACATGAATGAAAGGAAATGAAATTATTGCTTCTTGCAAGAATGTTGCGTTTTCTTACACAATAACGATCTTTAAGGAAACAGACAACCAGGAGTAGGTTAGGTAGATAATATCTACGTTAATTCAAATCACGTAGCCTAAGCGCACTTGCCTTAGTACGAATAAGGGACCCTAAAGGTTAACGCCCTACCTATCAACTCTCTCGATTTGGTTTTTTAAACGTTTGGTTTACAAATTACTTAGTCAATGATTGTTTTGCTCGCCTACAAGTTCGTATTTGTACAAAAATAGTAAAACCAGTTGGTGAGTCACCATTTCGTCGCGAGCGCAGGGGGCTTCGAAACTCGCAGAGCAACTCTGGAGTTTTCAAGGTGCAATTTCCCGGTAGCTGAGGGATGAGTCATTATCGAATGTCTAGGAGCAGAGGTGATATGGCAGGAGAGTAGTTTAATGGAATGTGCTGCATTGCAGGAGATTATAATATAACGCAATCTCTGTCGACAAAATCGTTGGCTCCATCTCTTTTGAAGTGGATTGAATTTTGGTCGCCAGCACACTTAGTCGTATTCAGACTTAGTCGGGCCCTCGCCCACCTTAACCCTCTATTAAAAAAGATAGACTAATAAAATAAAATAAAACTTACATAGGTACAACACTTACAGTTATCCAATTTCTTTAGGAATGGCTTGAATTCGCCGCGTATGCAAGTCGGTTGGGTTTATTCTCGGGTGGAGGCACAGATTAGTAAATATTCTGTGGTGTGGTAACTGGTAAGAGTATGTAGTATGGGTGGAGGAATCCCATCCCATCTTTGTCCTTGCACACAAAACAAGACACACAACAACAACAACTACTTATAACAACAAGACAACAAGACCATTGCGTAAGTAATCACGAACAGTCCAAGTTCGGGTTTGCACTTTGAGTATATAGGGTTTGCAAGTTACCTCCGAGCTCATGCCAGAAAGAAAGAAACTGACAAGGTGTCTCGCCGTCGACGGACACGTCGTGGAGGACATGATCATCATCATCTTTAGACCTCCTTTAGAATACTCTTACAAATCTGTGATCATCATCAATCACTGAACAACTTTTATACTCAAAGCAGAACAACCAAGATGATGTAATCTGAACAACACACACACAAAAAAGATTACATGATCAGTGACACACAAGTACAACACAACACACACACTATTACTGTACTGACCCAAGTACTGACTGATGCTTTTTTGCCTTTTTGCTGTGTAAAAAAAACGAAATGACAGCTGTCACTGTCACTCCGGTGGTTGCCATGGCAACGCGCGACGGATGAATTTGAAAACAAACCAAAACAAACAAACGAAGACAAACTCGGAAAAGTTTTTTAGATCACACAAACGATTCCGGATATAAATATAAATAGATTTTATTACATTCAAGATGAATACTATGACTCGTTGGCTAGACGTGGAAGTTGGCACAGATGACATTGAACTGAACACTTTGCCGTCAAACCTGGCTTTGGTAGATTTGCACAATGATAATGAATTTAAGCTTGTTGTCGGCGATTTAGGCAAAGGGGACGACGGACCTAAGTTAAAGGTACGCATTACTTTCAATCGTTACTATTTCATGCAATATAAAATAAGTTTTCATTACAACCTATAGGCAGTGATTTCATATGATTAAAGCAAGTAAAATTAAAGCCATATCCACTCGGAGCCTTATAAAATAAGAGATATTTCAGGTATATAACAGGTTTTAATAATAATTATATTAGGGTAGTATATTAGATTACAAGACTACAAGTCAATCAAGTTGTTGCCACAAGGAAATGGTTTCGTTTTTGAATAGGGTACTCTTATTTTTTTATGTTGCATGTCTTAGTTTTAATTTTTTCTTGTTTGTTATTAATAAAAGTTGTTCATCAAGTTGTCAAGTACACAACTTCATATTATTTGTAGGTGTTCAAAGGAGCAATGCAAGTCTCAGACATGGTGCTCCCAGACCTGCCTCTAGCCGTGGTGGGGTTCTACACAAATGAAGCACTACCCCGGACAGCGCCCATGATAGCCGTGGCCTTCAGCTCCTGTGTGTACATTTACAAGAATATGAAACTCTTCTATAAGTATTACTTGCCTTCTGTTGACCTGAATGTGAGCGAGACTGAAGTTTGGAAACAGGTAACTTTCTTGAGTTTCCTTTTGATGAAACTGGAGATATTAAGTATTCAAGTCTAAAAATAATAATTGACTCTTCACATTCAAGCTGTAAATTACAATGGACACGATAAAAATTAAGTATTGTACTTTTACAGTTGACAGACCCCATTAACCACAATGCTGAAGTCATCTCAGCCCTGACTGAGAGCCTAAATGCAATACCCCACAAAATTCTCAGCTCCCAGTCTCGAACATTCCTTGCACTGTCTACTGAGCAGCAGATAGAATACTTGGAACAGCTGACTGAAATGCCTACTCGGAAGTGTGCTGAGGTAGCATGTATAACAACATTGAAGATGCATTCTGTGGAACGGTATTCCGTGAGCTGTCTTGTGGTTGGGACCGAAGATGGTGAAGTTATTGTACTGGACCCTCAGACATTTACACAGATGTCACTGGTAAGATATAAACAGAACAGCATTTAAGAGTTTTTAAAACATTGAAACTTAATATTAATACTTGCAGTAACCCAGGCCAGGGTATAATCTAACTTATATACTTTAAGATTTTATTTATATAAACTGTGGCTTTTTGTAACAATTCAGGCCAAGCTGTGCACTGTCAAAAGGACTCCGTACCAAATGGTGACAACTGGACTATACAATGTAGACTACAGAATCACAGTTGCCACAAGGTGTGCGTGATGAAATCATCCCCATAAAACACATTTTGCACACTATTGTTAGCTTGATGCACATTGCACAGTTTTGCCAGTGTTATTAGAATAAGGCTCGTTTTTATAAGTAAAATATTATGATATTTTCGCTAGTTGGAAGTAAGTGGACCCTGAATTCAGCTAAGGGTGGCACGGAACCCTCAGTGCGCAGGTCAGTCGCGCACTGAGGGTTCCGTGCCACCCGAAAATATCATAGTATTTTTTGACAGACGGATAGACAGAAAGACAGAGAGGCAGATTTGACAAAACTATAAGGGTTCCGTTATTTGCCATTCGGCTACGGAACCCTAAAAAGGCCACAGCACACACACAGTTGGGTTGATCTCAGCACAGAAGCCCAAATGCAAAACTGAAAGGCAACAACTATTCCATCTACAGACAAAGTTTTTGCCTTTCAATCATTGGTAGGCGTTTATTATTACTTGGGAATTCTGCAACTGATGTAACGATTGGTCTCATACGCATTTTTTTTCATTTAGTAATAAGATGAAATATTTTTTCTTAATCAGCTTAGTCCATTTGTCCTTTCAATTTTTCAGAGAGAAATCAGTGTGCATACTGAAGAGGGACTGGGCGGAGGGCAGGCAGATCCTGACGACAGACGAGCACATCATCGCTATGGAGGTGCTCACGGCTGATCACAGCGTCATGCTTGTGTGTGCTGATAACACGCTCGCTTGTTACAGCAAGAAGGTATGGGGTGTGATGTGAAGAGGAAGGTGTGGAAGGAAAAGATGAGGGACTGAGAGCAGACGCTAGGTTTAAATGAGATAGGTACTTTATCTAAAACAAACGACAGTTCCGGGTCACGAAATTCTAGAATGAAGCCCCTTTATATATATAGCATGTGACATTCTACAAGCTTCATAAATAACTTATGTAGGTAAATGTATTTTCTCTTTGTGGACCTATAGTTGACTGGCAGAGAATGCTTTTGGCATTAATTCCGCCTTATGTACAGTTTGATTGTGCATGAAGTATTAAATCTATACTATAATAGTGTTGTTTCTGTTTGTTTGGACGCGCTAATCTCTGAAACTACTGGACCGGTTGTTTTTTTTGTGTTTGTTAGCTTATTTATCGGGGAAGGCTTTTGCCTTTATGCTGCAACAGAAGGAAGCAAACTGAGAACGCGCAGACGTATTCGCGGAGGGATGCGCCGCGCTAGTCATTAAATAGATGTCTTAAAATCGCTTTGGACCCTGACCCAGGATCTATGTTCAGTAGTAGTGATAATGTTATGATGGTGATGATGACTGCTCTTTCTCTCTCTCTTTGATTGTATCATGTGTGAAAGAGATACGCAAGCGGTATTTGTCGTCCAAGCATAGATAACTGATGTACAACGTTCCTCATTTCCAGGGCAAGAAGCAATGGTCCATCGACTTGGAGCACAGACCAGTCGCAATGACGTTGGTCCCCGTGATGCACTTAGGAGTCACACTAACTGCCGTGGCGCTCGCCTCGGGCCACGTGTATCTGTATGATGGAAAGGCACGGAGGGACAACATGTTTGTTAGAGGTAAATACTATCTATAACTTATATTTTTTTGCCGTCAAAACCTTTGCGACATTTATGTAATCCAATGAGCTTAAAGCTCCTAACTCTATGGTTTGGTGGTTATCTTTTGCCTATTGAAATAAAACACAAAATCCTTCGTGTTCGCTTCAGAATAAGTGATTAACTTACTCGCAAATTAAATTATTTACAGAAGTGGTATCCGTGATGAAATTTGGACAGCTAGGACAAGAAGAGCATGTGTTTATCATTGTTACCGGCAGTGAGTATCAAACTACCCTGACTTAAACACGTCACTGTATAATATCATTATTTACTGGGTGGTTATACGTGGTTACTTACTGGGGAAGATTCTAACTTAAGCGTACAGCAGATTGATATAAATTCTAGATGGCAACACAATGCTGTTATACGGTGCGCCTTTGATCTAAGGGTCTGCAATCTAGAATTTTTCTGCCGTAACTACCATCAATATCAGTTCTTCGCGTTATGTGCACTGCACTTGAGCTCCACCAATAAGATGGTCAAACGACCTTGTAATGATCGCAGGATAACACTGGATGCAGACCGCTGATAACCTTATGGGCAATACCTTAAATAAATGTTTTTTTTTATAACCAGTCACTGTATAAAACTGTGGGAGTTATATGTTAAGTAGTAGACGTCCTTTGGCTGATAATAATGATGATGTCATTATGCAGATCTTTCTAAACTCACGGCTACTATAATTACTAAGTACATTAGTACTTAAGACCTTATCCTTATACATTTAAGGTGGTAATCTAATGCTGAAGATCCTAAAACGTACGGCAGACTTCGCCGGCCACTCAGCTGGCGTGGACTCCGCACCGACCGCGCCGGGAAACAAGCCCTGGCTTATACCGAAGAAGTCAAAGCTGTTTCTAGAACAATCGATGAGGGAAAGAGAGAATGCTGTCGGTAATTGTTTTATGATTTACGAAGTAATACCAATAGAATGGCTTAACTTGTGGGAAGGAGAAATTGCCGGAAAGGGCTATGTATAAATAGTAAAAATCATGCAGCTTAAAAAAGGGAGTACTGAACTGTAAATATTATAATAACTGTCAAAAATATTACTATAGTTTAGCCGCTCAGACGATGCAAGTTTTGACAGAAAATTTAAATTTAAATTGATAAAGTCAGAAAGCTTGAAATTATTTCCCTAGTTTCTTTCTGCTTGCCGCTACAAATACAAATACAAATGTGTTTATTTGCGTATTTTGAGTGTACAATATAGGTCTTAGCTTATAATACATTTGAGTTCACCATGCAACATTTTAGTCAGCGTGCAAATATAGGACGAATCGCGAGCACAACGTAAACAATAGTACACAGTTATCATTAATATTATAATTAGTACAGTCAAATTTTAACCGGCGACTTGTTTTTTCAGCGATGCACGAAAACTTTCAGCATGAGCTGAACAGGCTGCGACTGCTTGCCGCAAAGACACTCCTGGATGCTCACGTCAAGTCTGAAAACTCAATAGGCGTAGGTGCCATGGAATCCATCCGTCTTTCTGCCGAGGTTTGTCTATAACTTTCATGGTACCTAATCATTATCATCCATGGCTCGACCTTTCCTCCTCCCCTTTGATAAGCCCCTTCTTCTGTGGGAAGTCTTGTACTTAATAATTCTTTGTCAGTCTCGATCTTAAGACAGTTAAGCTTTGTGCTGGGACCCCTTTGGACTTCCTATTATGGTTGGGACTTGGGTTTCAAAACCTAGCTATACAGGAGTTGCAGCTAGCCGCGATATCTCATCGTTCTTCGTACATTAGCTTTCATTTACCTGTTCAACGTACGTACTACTAGCGCCACCATGCGTGACTTCCAAGAACAAGTATTCTAAACTTTACCGCCATCTGTTGAGGCTATTTTAAAGTAAACTGAATAATCGATTGCCAATGAAGAAGTTACAAATATTGCCAACAGAGTTCGCTACGTGTATTTATTTTATTACTTTATTTGGGGATTGGAGACATTAATTCCGATAGGCTAGATAGTATCATCTACGAATAACCAATAAAATATTTTTATACTTTTACATTTGTAATGACTATTGGTTGTCCGAGTTTAATCTTATCAGGCAAAGATAGATATAATAATTATGTTATCACCTTTGGATAACAAGTGATTTAGGGCTTAAAGGCAGTATCGCTATTTTTAGGGATCCGTAGACGAATGGCAAAAAACGAAATATTATAGTTTCGTCAAGTCTGTCTGTCTGTCTGTCTGTCTGTCCGTCCGTATGTCACAGCCACTTTATGCTAAAACTATTTGCATCACACAGCTGAAACTTAGTAGGTAGGTGTATCTTATTTACCGCTTTCCGATTCAGATACAAAAAGTAAAAAATAAAATAAAATAAGGGGGTCTCCCACATGGCACGGAACCCTCACTGCGCGGGTCCAACTCGCACTTAGCCGGGTCTTTACTGCCACGTTTAGTCGATGTAATGCTTGTAAAGGTATTTTATCGTTTATGAGGGAAAGCATTAATAACTAAACTGAATCGCATCGTTACTTACAAAGAATATTCAAACAGGCAGCGATATGATTTTTTGTTAAATCTTCGTGATAAAATAAACAATAATATAATAATATAAACTCCATCAGCATACACAAGGCAGCATACAGTCTCACCACCTCTTACTCTCACAACCACCACCGAACTCTACACGCTTATTTTCACCAGACCACAGACAAGACTCACTCACAAACCCATCTTAATATATACTTTAAAATCTATAAAATGTAAGCGGAAATATACTTGGCTTAGGCCCGTATATTTCTGGAATACCAGCATACCATTAGCTGAGACAAAAAATGTAAAACATAATAATAATAATATAATAATTAATAATATAATTATATTATTTATAATTTAATAATATATAATTATAATATTCTTCGTTTGTTTACTGATGTAAACCGCACGCGTCATTGTATGTATTTTTGCAAACGCTATAAATAATGGATTATTTTATTATAAACTGAATTCAACAGTCACATAACGATGATATAAAGCAAGTTCTTTAGGATTGTTTCAACTCGTAGGTGGAAGGCCTGGGACCAGTGTTCTGCGTGAGCCTGATCGTGGAGAACACATCACCTGATAAGGCAGTCATCGGCCTCTCAATACTGTTCCACGTACACACCACCAACTATAAAGTGGCCAACCCTCGTATCAAGGTTTGTGCTTAGTAAAAAGTCATAATAAATTTCCTTGGTCCAAAGAATGAGAAATGATTTCTGACCTAAAAATCTCTACACAAAAATGTATCACACACACTTTCACATTTATTTATTTTACCCACTACGGGACTATTTTATTTGGCCTAGTGCTGTGACGAAACATTTAAGCTACCCCCTCATTTATAATAACTCAAACTGTCTAATAAACCTATTTTAGCTTTTACACTGTTTTGCTGTCAAATGATGACAGCGCCAAGAAAGAATGAGACAAAACAGTGTAATAGTTTAAACAGGTTTATTAGACTGTTTGCGTTATTATGAATAAGAGGGTAAATAAAAAAAAGGTAATGTAACGTCCCATTGCTGGGCAAAGGCCTTTCCTCAACAGTGCAGTGAGATAGTTTGAGCCATAATTCACCACGCGGGCTCAGTCCGGATTGGTGGAGGGGTATTTGTAAGGCAAGCGATTAACTTGCTGTCAGATGTTATCAGCGGACGCACGACCTTTTTTGTTGATGTATTAACACTCACTTATATGGTCGGAATGGTCACCCATCTAAAAACGACCGCGCCGTAGGTTGCCTAACTTCGATACACAACCGACTGATGATACAAAGGAAAAATATTACAGACAAATAGCAAATAAGCTAATGTCATTCATAAGCTATTTTATTTTTAGGTACCCCTCATCCCTCCAAACGGCAAGCTGAAGTTTCCAACAAAAGTGGAAGAGGTTTTTGACGACAACGTCAGTCCTGACGTCCTCTTCAGAACGGTAACAGGGGAGGGCGGAGAAAGGGCGCTCGTGAAGATATTACTTCTAAAAGAGGGGCGGCACAGCCCGGCCCTGGCGGCCACGGTGCTGATGCCGCCCACCGATCCAATGATGATACCCGTGGAAAAAGTGCAGAGTGGATTCGGTGATGAGAGAGTACAGTCGGGGTAGAAAAGTAAAATGGTTCTGGGTGTTGTGAAGGGCAGTTTGAGCGATATTTTCGTGAATTGACAAAGATTGATTGTACAATGAGTATGATATGATATATCCACCTTTATTGTTAATTTTGATCTCGATTTTCAATTGTTTATTATTGGAACTTTCCGACCTCTAAAACTCTGTGTAGCCAGTATCAGTTTGGCCTAGTGAAATCTCAATTAGTCAAGGCTAGGGATTACCTGTAATCTAGGGAATCTAGTATTATTAGGTAAATTAATATGTTTTCTGATAAATAAATGATTATTGCCGACAGCAATAGACGTTACTCGTTTTTTTTTACCCTATATGTACCTAATTTTTGTTGTTCTGTACTTATAACCAGCTTAATCTTTTGATATGACGACCGCCAGATTAGGGCGATAGCAACCGGACTCACATCTTATCTGTGATTAAAAAGTATTCACTTGTAGGTAATTAGTACGTGGTGGTACCTTCTATCCTCAGACATTATGTAATACGTGGCTAATCGAGGATAGTTTGAGGTGAGCCAGCCAAGTCATCATAAAGAGTGATCGACCGATAAGATTTTTTCATAATGCACTGTAATGTACATACAGCCACTTTCCAAGGATTGTCTAACGATCTACAGTTACAGTTGGATTTCGATACCCTAAGTCCAGCAGTAAAACTTAAAGACAACACTAGGAGTTAGGTTTTTAATGTCAACAGCTTTTATCAAAATGACAGCTACGCCGACATGCGCAAAGGCCGATTCCCATGATAGTTTATTATTTTTATTTAGTGATATTATTTTAAGGGCCGATTTCATAATTTAAAAAAGATATAATACAATACAAATAACAATATTCCAATATTTTACATATAAGAAAAACGGACTTTACCTTTTAGCGATTGTACTGCAACTTGCTATCGACACATATAATATAATACTACTAGTACTATCGACAATATGATTTATTTTATTCAAATAAGGGGAGGGTGAGATATTTCAAGTAGATGTATGTACGTACCCTACCCCACTTGATGATTTTGTTCAAAGATTACGAACACCTTTCATTGTCTCTAGCAGATTAGGTTGAAGGATAGCGTTATCTAATACTTACCTAAAATTAATACTTTTGCGTAGATATATTCAATGTCAGATATTGAAACAAGTATGAATCTCTATATCTTGACCTTCACGAGTTTCAATGACTAAAAAGGACACTGCATACTTATTTTATGAAATCAATCGGACAACTCAGGCATTTGTTGTTTGATTGACATATTTTAATTTAGTAGAGTCCATTGGCTATTTATGTATTAAGATAAATCTAATAATGGCCGGTTTTTTACACCTTGTAGCTACTTAGGTAGAAGGTTGAGATTTTTACGTATTTAATGTAAGTACCTACATACCTATGTAATAAATATTATTATTACTCAATGCTTCATCATTTTATTAATCGACTTAAAAAAGGAGGTTTTCAGTTTTTTTTTTATTGATCAGTACACAGACAGGTTACAGACAGTGACTTACAAAACATGGAAATGAAACTTAAGGAACTAGACTATAACCTATGAATAGTGTACATAAAATTGCATTACGTAACATACATTATTTACGATCGCAACAATTTCAATGAAATAATTAATAAATTTTGAAAATAATAAAAACTGTTAACAAATTAAACAAAAACAACAGTAAAGTAAAAAAAAAAACTGTTAACAAATTTACAATCAAATTAAAATTAATGCTGTCGGCAGATATCGAGAGCATTTATATATAGATATAGAGATATAGAGAGAAAGAGTTTAACCTTTATGTTTGTCCGCGGTTAACTCGCGTTTGGCTGAACCGATTTTGATGGAGTTTGTTAAAAGTAGTTTCGTTTTTCTTTAAAAAAATAAGAGATTTTTATGTAAAGTTTCGGAATGCAACGGAAAAATTGTGATTTCGTTGAAGCGCAGACAACACTCGGAACTCTGACGCACCAAAGTAATTTGCACATGCGGATTACGGAAGCTAAGCAATGGCCATAAATTAGCAGTTATGGTGACTTTCTACTTGTAAAGAGTTTTTCAAACTTGGCAAACAGTTCCTTGTGTCACCGAACTGCGCAAACGCACTAAAGCCGACTCACTAATCACGTAGGTTTATTTTTTGACTAATCATTTGTCAAAACATCAAATTCCTTCGCTATTTAGAAGCTAATTTCAATATTTATTCTTATTCTCGAGTTACCTTTAAGCTCCGTTTAAAAACTATAACTAGTCTTTCCTTAAACTATCAAGATTTCGAGATTGGTTAATATTATGCCTGAATTAAGACAAACGCTCTAACGTTCTTTTAGGCTCAATTGCACCATATAAATAATCCATAACTATAACTGTCTGACTCTGGTCCGTTAACCATGTTTTCAGCATGAAGTTTGACACACTATTTTATCGGTCGCGTAAAATGGTGCAACCGAACCTTATTTATGATCAGTTGCAAAAAGTGCAAACTTGAAAACATAATCGACTTGATAGTGGAAACCCGATTGTGGAATCCAGCTTATGCTTAATCTAGGGTGACAACAATATCTTAGCAGGTTATCCTGGGGAATTTTCCGATAGATATGGATGGGTGGGTACCTACATAAAACATGTTATTTCAGGAGTTATCGCATTTTATGGGTGCGACTGTATTGGCAAACTCTTGAATCGTGACCCAAATAAAGCCGATAAATAAACTGAGCAAATAAGGTTTTTTTTGGCAAATGCCGACAGTGGGTGTGTTTTCATACACCCACTGTCGAAATTTTGCGTTGAAATTGTAAATAAAAACATTTCTTTTCCCCAAGAAAAGAATTAAGTAAAAGAAAAATGTTTGTTGAGGCAGCAATCAGAGATGAAAAAAAATATGGAAGAAAATACGAGTTGGTCCCTAACTTCTATGAGAAAAAGTAATGCTGATGAAACCACCTGTTTATAAAAGAGTAGGCTTCTACTTTTATGAACGCAGGGTTAAAATACTTAGCTTAATCATACATCTGTTAGAAAACTTTGATTCGCTTGACTAGAACTAGACTAGCACGACACGTGAGACTAGCATAGGTAGGGAGTAGAATATACTAATAGGTACGTGCAGAATTTAGAGCTAGTTCACCAGCTAATGACTGAAGATTTTTGTGTTGTAAGTGTAATCCCTGGACACACTGACCTAGTCAGTGTCACACTATTTCTATGCGTATTCCGTGATTGTCTTCGTTCTTCGTGCTATGTGTCCTGCTAATTGCAGTACTTGAGCTTACTGATTCACTGTGGAAAACCTTGGGAGATCCATGTTCATCAGAAGAAGCCACTTGGCTGATGATGATGATTAATATTGTAAACATTTCAATGAGAATGCGAAATATCAACGCGGTATCTATATTCTCCCGTCATAATCGTTTTTTGGTAGGTACTTACCTATTCGTAACACAAGGGAGAAAATTCCTTACTTAGAAACTGAGACAATTGGTGTGATGTCTGACGCATATTTATATAATATTTATTTTTATGTATTTTGCAAGAGAATATACAGGGTGACTGGAAAATAGTGGCTAGTCCAGGGTTACTCCGACAGATATCACTATGAGACATACCGTCCTTACTTAACCCTTAAATTGATGTTTTATCAGCAATATTTTTTTTTTTAATTTTCCGTTTTTGTTTAGCAGTTTATCTTGGAAAGGGTTAGGTTAGGACGGTACGTCGGAATAACCGTAGACTATCTCCCCTTGACGGCTCCGCCACTATTTTCCAGTCACCCTGTATGTAATTGGAACCTCATTTATGTATTTACCTATGTACTAGACATTTTGCTTTTTAATAGTGCACTACCTAACAATTAGCGATCTCCTCCAGCTCCAGACAACTGTCGATAATACGAATTTTCTTCACGATACATTATATACACTAAGTAAAAACATATTATAAATAAATAGTTATCATAAAATAAAATATAAGATAAGTTAGCCATGATGATAAGCTTTGCAATAAAATTTTAATGCATGCCCTATCGTGTTTATTTATTTGGAGATTGGCATTAGGGATGGCAAAAATATATTCAAGTAAAACGGGAAATTTAATCGTCAGTATTTTAGGTAAAAAAAATATGAAATTAACCTCCGTAAAGAGATAATAATGCAGGTATTTTACTGCTTTTAATGTCATTATCTAATTTAACTCTATGACATAACATGAAGGAAATGAAATGAAATGAAATATTTATTTGCTCAAAACATGGTTGCAATAGGTGGTAATGTACAGGTACACAAATAAGTCCTCACATTTTACCAAAAACTATGGCATGCAAATGGTTTATATAATTGTAACATTAAAAATATCATAATTATAGGTTCAATTAAAGTCACATTTAAATCATTAAATTATCATTTCCGAATTTAAATAAAAAGTCAAAAACGTATAAAAATAATTCAAATTAAATAATGTCAAGAATAAATTAAATTACTAGAAATAAATAAATAAAAATTAATTACGCAAAAATGTCACTGATTTTATAGAAATTCTTTTCTTGAAGCCATTTCCTGAGTCTGTGCTTAAATAAATTCTTTGGAAGTAATTTAATTTCATCCGGAATTGCATTAAAAATCTTGACACACATTGCATTACACTATTTCTTGTAAAAAACCAATCGTGGTGTATTTTTGTAAATAAGTTTGTTTGCATGCCTTAGGTACCGATGCTGTGTTTGGTGTCGTTTTTTAAAAAGATCAGTATTGTTTTTGACAAAACAGGCAATTTCCAATATGTACATGCAAGGAAGTGGCAAAATTTTAAGCTTTTTAAACAGTGGCTTGCAAGAGTGACGGGGTGTTTTACCACATATGGCTCTAACACATTTTTTTTGTGTTCTAAATAAAAGAGGAGAGTCGGTTGAATTTCCCCAAATCATAAGTCCATACCTAAGGAGTGACGCTACATAGCCATGATACGCTGCTAGGGATGTTTAAATTGCCGATACGTGACTTAGTCTATTCAGGACAAATACATAACGATTTAGCCTGTCGCGTATATATTCTACATGCTTTTTCCAATTACAATTTTCGTCCAAAACTACACCTAAAAATTTCGTATTAATTACTTGTTCAATATTAGTCCCGTCAAAATTAATGTTAAGATCTAATTTCGTTTGTCGATGTGTGCCAAATTGAATGTATTTAGTTTTATTTAGGTTAACGTTTAAGTTGTTGTCGTGAAGCCAATATATTACTCTTCGTATGGTATCATTTATATCATCTTGCAACTGTATGGCATTCTTACAACAAGGAATTATTACTGAGAGGTCATCAGCAAATAAAATACATTTGTGTGAAATCACATCAGGAAGGTCATTTATGTATAATAAGAATAATAGTGGCCCAAGAACACTTCCTTGGGGAACCCCACATGCATTTGTCATAAATTGAGATCGATTAGAAGCTACACATGATTTATCGTCTAGGCTTGTTATTTCAACGGCTTGCTTTCTATTTCGTAAATAGGAAGCCAGCCAATCATGGGCTACTCCCCTCAATCCCAAGTTCTCTAATTTTGTAAGCAAAATTTCATGACATACAAAATCGAAGGCACGTGTCATGTCAAAGAATACAACAGCCGTGGACATTCCTGAATTAACATTTTCATTAATCTCACTAATAAGATCATAAATTGCTGCGGTTGTTGACCTATCCTGTTGAAAGCCATACTGTTCCCTTTTCAGTATTCCGAAACGAAATATAAAGTTCATTAAACGTTTTTTCATGGCCTTTTCAAAAACCTTAGACAGTACTGGCACTAGTGTGATGGGGCGATAGTTTTCGATCGAAGTCTTCTCGCCCTTTTTATAAAGCGGAATTACGACTGACAGCTTCAGCAACTTGGGAAAAATACCGTTTTTAAAAGACAAATTTACCAAATATGTAAGTGGTGGGGCTAGCTCTTCGGCGCAGAATTTTAAAACATTTGTACCAATCCCATCATATCCCGTGGCATTTGTGTTGTTCAGTGATTTAATAATGTCTTTGATTTCAGCTGTGGTAAATGGATCCAGAAATATGCTATTTGGCAGACGAGTTTTATTGGTGTTAGTTTTTGGTGTATTGTTGGCATTATTAGTCAATTTTATTAGGTAGTCATTAAATTTATGGGCAATTATTTTTGGGTCATCAATTATTTGGCCTTCATATTTCAATTTGTCAATAAATTTATTACTATCTGTGTAATTAACTTCATTTTTTATAATTTTCCATGTCGTTGTACACTTATTTTTTGCTTTAGAAATTAGCCGTAAGTTATGAATTTTTTGAGATACCTTGCAGCATTTACGCAGAATTTTAGAATATAATCTGTACTGATTTCTCGTTTGAGTCGACTTTTTTGAATAATATTTTTTATAGGAAAACACAATTTATCTAAGGATGTTAGAAGATTATGAAAGGCACACATAGCCTTGTCAACATCAGGTTCATCGAATATGTCTGAGAAAGACAAGGAACCCAGAAAATTTTTCAACCTATTCAAATTATCTTGTGAATAGTCTTTTCTATTAATAAAATATTGAGTTAAGCGTTCAAAATGTCTTTTGGTTGGTATATGTAACATTTGGGCAGTATTATGGTCAGATAAATGAAAACTATGAAGTTCAGCGTATGCCTCGTCTATATTACTAATTATATGGTCAATGCAGGTTTTTTCCCTAGTGGGGTCAGTAATGTGAATATTAAGGTTACAATTTTTTGCTATATCACTCAGGTATTTGCTGCTAGGTGACAATTTAAGAGTATTTATATTCAAATCTCCGGCAATTATAATACGGGACTTTTTCTTTTTCATGTATTTGTGTAGGATTGTTTCTAACCTAGAAAGAAGTATATTTGCATCTGAGTCAGGAGTTCTATAAACACAAATTATGTCAATATTATAACCAAGAAGCTTAATACCACAACATTCCATATTTTTATCTTGTGCATATATTTTAACATCCGGTAACTCTTAAGGACCAAACCGAAAGCCAGCAAAATAAAGTGTGAAAAGGAAATACTCAAACTTAACCCAAAAGAATAAAAGTTACAATTATTTTTACTATAATATAAGCTAATTTCCTAATAAAGTACTACCGACTTTCTGACTCCGAGCTGTTTTCGAGTATTTTCAAGACAGAAACCCCCAGAAACAAATTTTGAGTAGCAAGTCAGTATTACCATACTTAAATGCCAAGTTACAACCCTAGCGTAATACCTGAAAAGCCACCCGTGCCTTCAGAAATTTAACCTGTGAGCGCGCCTGATAGCATTTAGTATCACTCCTGTGCTCTAGCGATCTCTATCTTTTCCCTAGCTTGGTGAGTTTTTTATGACTTTAAAATAACCTTTTTGGCGATGAAATGAGGTGAAAGTGGGTTTAATAGTATCAGAAGACATTCAATGTTCTCCCAGCACCCGCTGCATGGCACATCGATACCCGTTTGTCGTGCGTTTTACCGCGTCTATATACCTAGATAATTTATCTCCACGTGCATGGTACAGTCTCTTAATATATCTATAACGCGAAGTCGTATAAAATTTGTCTCTAGTGCGTAATGGCTGCATTACAGCTGCCATTTTTTATACAAGTTTGTCAGTTTAGGAAAAAAGCATCTGTCAGTTATATCGACATGTCGCGATCGTTTATATACCTATATCTATTTTTCATTTAGTAGGTACACATAAATTGGTATATTCTATACAGTGGTTAAGTGTCGACAAAGTTCAGTGGTCCTACTGCCCTGTAACTTAAGTTTTAGAGTACTATTATATTTTCTGTGGTTTCAGAAACGGTTCTTAAAAGTACAAACCAGAATAAGTACCAACACAGCGTCTATGGAAATTTTACATGTTTTATCAATTCCTAATCACCATCCATCAGATTAGTTCTTTGTGTTTTGATGATTATTTTAGTTGTCGTGAAAGATTATTTCAGTTTCACTTGGATTTATTATTAAGTACTTAATATTAACCATATTTTAGAAGCATGCAAAATCTTGTTAATTGAGTGTGGTTTTCATAACTGCATTAGGCTTATGATATGATAGTCAGTGTGATTGTGGTGACGCCTATTTACCTAATAGGTGCTTTCGTAGTCAGCAGATAACGGGATGATATACTTAATTGATGTATAGGTACTCATCAATGGTTTCATTATTTAGCTGGTGGGTAAGACGACTAGGCAGATATATCCAGATCGATTACGAAATCGATGAGTCGTCCTTTCAGTCATGCCATGGTCATGTATGAAGGCCTAAAAATGAGTAAACATTAATTTACACATTGTATCCGGCATGTCGCGTATTTACATACGCCTAAACCAGCAACGCAATCAAACGATCTATTGATTTTCGTCGTCTCATCAAATTCAAATGACTGGGTATATTTACTAGTCATCATTACATCTCTGTCTACGCGTGGTAATACCGTGTCCATAATGACCGTAGGTCACGGTCATGACCGAATGGTCAGCATTCAGCACCAGCAGACAGTTGACCTGGCCTGATTTTTAATGTAAAGAATAAACGGAATTGGAAGCGACCCAAACAGAGCTTACAAACAAATAACTTATCGATTTCTCACTTCACCATGAACTGGATGTATTTGGTTATTCCCACTGAATAGATATTATATATTATATAGAATAGTTATTCCTAGCCAGTGAGTTGTTAATACAACGTATGAGAAGCTATGCAAAGCAAAAAATGTGTAGCAAGTACGACTTCAATTTGTGATGATTTGTGACGTGTTTTTTGAAATTCGAATTTTGATTATAAAACCGTTTGTATATAGACAAATGACATCAACAATTCATGTGCCACAAGATTTGTTTGTGGTGTCAGTTCCGTACGGTTAATCTTCCTTAGCTATCAAGGGAGGTTATTATCAACAGACTTTAAAAGTCTAAATACCTACCGTAGTCTAAAAGTACAAATCGGTCCCAAAGTTAAAGAAAGTAGAGCATTATCGGACCCACTTTACTTTCATTGCAACGACGGTATCATGACTGGCGACTGTTAGAGCACCCTGTAATTGGATAGTATAGTTGCAGCGCGCGTTGGAAAGCCATTACTCCAGTTAGCGCGGGCATCGACCCTTTGTGTGCGCGGGCGCAGCGGACGTTATCATTACGATTTCGGACCGTTTGATAGGGGCCCGATGGTACCTTGCGGATTTTTCATAGCAACAAGCAACAACTCATGATATGGGGGCCAAAGTAGGGAGTAAGGTAGTTCGTACTTTGAAAATTTTGCGTAACTAACAAAGAAGGTAGGAGATATTCAGATCAAAAGGACCATGGCCAACCGTAGGCCACCTGCTAATATTGATAAAATCACTAACCTTAGATAACTCCTAGGTACTTATTATAATTGCTATCTTTACCATTGTTTCAGATCTCATCATCCTAAACCAAAATGTCTCTCGATGCCGTAAGTATCTTTGAAGTTACTCTTTTTGTAATCCTAAGGAAATTAAAATCTCGAGACGAGATCACGGACGAGGTTATCATAACTAACAATAAATTAAAAAAATATAATTGTATTTTTATTTTTTTGTCGATAATTTTGGCATATTCGCACATTCCGTTTGATCAAGTTTCGATAGTACACATTGTATAAGAAGACGTTATTCTTTTCCGAACTCCGCTCCGATCTTCATGGGCCGGTTTGAAAACCAGAGCTAAATTGATTTCAGCATTAGCTGAAACGGAAACCCATTGCCAAAAGTTATTCTATTCATTCTTTTATTTATATCACCTCTTATCTTTTAAATTTAATTTAAGATTAGATTGTGAAAACATTGTAAATCACTATGTTATCTTTCTTCGTAATAAATGTTTTTCAATTTCAATACTCTGTAGATACCTCAGAAAATTAACTCCCTTTTGATCCTCAAAGACTAAGAAATAAGTGATCTCAAATATGTATTTTTTTTTGTTTCCCAGGAATTCCAAACCGTCGCCAAGTCGGTCGCCAGCTGGAAGACCAAGCCCTCAGACAGCGAGAACCTTGCCCTGTACTCGCTGTACAAGCAGGCCATCATCGGTGACGTCAACATCGGTAAGAACATCATCTTCTCCATTGATATTTCCTTCTCTTTCTCGCCTCTCTCTGATTAATTTCCCGCCCAGTTCATTAGATTGGTTCTTGGCGTTTACCTTTGAATACTGTTAGTTACTATACATATTATCTAGTATTTAATTTTGAGCAAACGTATGTATGTAGGTACTAAGTACGATTGACAACAAGCATCCCCCTCTCTATCTCACAAGGAAGCCAGAAGTTTAAGTGGAGGAATCGCAGCTACCAGTGGCACCTAAAAAAGACATACTAACTAAGTACCTACCTCATATTTCAGGACCTCATAAACAGATATAGACTCGGTAGATCCAAGAACCCTATTTCCAGGTCCTAAAATTGTTGGTTTCTTTTCAGACGAGCCCTCCGGCATCGTAGAGAAGGCCAAGTTCAACGCGTGGAAGGGACGCAAGGGCATCTCCCAGGATGACGCTAAGAAGCAATACATCGACCTCGCTAAGCAATGGCAGTCCAAATACGCTTAGATGATAAGTTATTTATTTATTTATAAGTTACTTACCCTGATTTCATAGCTGCGCTACTACTCTTGTCTTCCATGTTTTATGGTAACCACGAACAGCGTATTGCCATTTCTATTTAAGTACTTGTCTTGTCGCGAAGACGGAGATTGTTCTTCAAAAATTAGTGTCATCATAACATCGACAGCGCAACCGTGAAATTAGACTCTAAAATTAATCGGACATATTTTTGTAAGCACAATAAAAAATATTTAATGTTCTCAATGAGCTTTTATTAATGGAGATGTTTAATTAATAAGCAGTGAGTGAGAAGATAGATGTAAAGTATATTACCCAACAAAAATACGGAGGAAGAAATCTATTTAGTAAGTACCAACTGAGCTTAGCGGATGGAAAATTTAACACCGAGAGCTGCGGGAATCTAAGTAGGTACTTATAATAATAATAAAATAATTTTTCTAGGCACTTCATTAATGTAGTCATTTTAAAAACAAAATAAATGTGTAAGGACTCAATAATTGCTATTGTTCTTTTTAACCTTTAGCTAATTGTGTGACACGCGAAGAGAAGGAAAGTCAAGGAAGAGGGTCAAGGCGTATAGATGCTTTACTACTTCAGTCTAGCTAGATGGATCAAGATCATAGGATGTGACGTCACACCTTGCACGGTGGCGGGCCTTTTTCCTGTCCTACCTAAACAAATCTTACTAATTATTTTGCGGTCAAGAAGACTTTCGATTTATGCAGTGACGTTAATTAGGACGCCATGACAGTAATTCGAGCGCTATCGAGGCCCATTCAATTTGTTTTTTTTAATCATAATATAACGGTCGGCATAAGTATTTCAAGTTTTCTGTCCGTACAGCAAAACGTCTTAAGTTTACGTCGTTTTACGGCTTACATGTTCGAGCAATTGTCACCGTCTGAAGCGCGTGAAAGGGGGCGGAAACATGAGATACGCCAAGCTTGGCCTATGCGTCGTTACTCGGGGCCCGCCTACTTACTACTTCTACTCGTTTTTTATATTCTGTGGATTTTATCGACTGATACCACACCTATACCTATAATTAAATAGAAGTAGGGTATTACTGCTTTGTAAGTTCTCATCTTATAATAGATATAGCGCAAACGCGTTTTTTATAGCCTTGATCTAAGAGATTGACCTCGTATTACGTTAAAACACTTTCATGGCACTTTTTTAACAGCTACACTTCAACCACTCTTGTGCAAAGTATACGTCAGCCCCTTCGATTTAATGTATTCTTTCTATGGGACTGTAGACTGAGGCTATAGTGTTATTATTATCCCTGTGTAGATGATTCATATTATCAATTGTATTAGTAGGGACGTAAAGAATGCAAAACCTAGTTTGGTCCCATCCCACATAGGTCACATTTAATTTAACCCTACATAGGATAGGTTAAAAAAATGTACTCTACTACATACCTAAGACAAAAGATACACGCTAAGTCTGGTTGGTTGGCATCAGTCAAAAGTCCATCAGCTGGGCAGGTGCACCAACTGCTGAACCTGGAATCTGAACTCTGGGTGTAACCGTTGCCCCCCCAACCGTTGTATTTTTTTTTATAAACCACATCGTTTATGTAATACACAGACATAACGTTTATTTAAATAAATAAATCAAGCGCTTATTAGACAAATACTTATAAGTTACACACACACACACACACACCATACAATTCAGCAAGAAAAGTTTTTGTTTTTTTCTGTAGATTCAAATCTTCGTAAATAGCTTGAATACGTCATCAATCTCACATTAATTAGGTTCAGGCACTTTCATCTTTAATACATGTGGAGTAAAGATGAATACTATTTGAACGGTAATATCAGCTGTCTGTCTGTCAAAAAAATGCCAAAGTCAAAAAGGGTCACCGCCCGTGCGTGCCCGTCACTGCAACAAAGTCGAACCGAGATTTATTGATAATTTTCAATAACCTTTAATTCTATCTATCAAAATTTTACATACGTGGCAATCTACATGAAAACACGGCGATAACTGCTGTTGAATAATCTCGTGCTTCGGCGGACGGACGGAGCGAAACGAAGAGTTAGTTCCTAACGGGTTACCGGGTCGGGCAGTCGTGCACATTTACTACAGTAAGTTTGTGATGTGTTCATAAAATTACCGTTTTTGTGATTGTATTACCTATTTTACAAGTTCTTTTTACCATGCACTGCATTGTGAAGTCAAAATTAATTGGTTTTCTATAAAATCGTAACACCTATTGTCGGTGTTTTGAGGTTATTATTTCATAAAATAATTGTAGCTCGCTTTGTGAAGATCATGACTCATCAATAAGTCTGACCTGTACACTGTGTTAAGTTTATATTTTAATTTCTAGGTACCCCAACTTTAAATTTCAACCACACAACATGTCTCTCCAGGAGGTGAGTTGTCTAATTTTGTAAATAATATAAACTACTTACCATTGATAGGAAATCAATGCAAATGCAAACTGCACTTCATATTTTCTACCTAAAAGCATTTAAGTTCTTTCCGATAATAGTTCAGATAAGAATGTAGTACCGAAAAACCGTTAACCGTTTACAACTAAAATGAAAGTTGGATGAGTATTGTCCATGCATTATCTCATTATTTTGTTGTTTACTGTCTGCCAATAAAGTCTTTGACTTGACATTGGACCAATGTGAATACAATGATGTGTGGTGTGAACTCTGTATTGAGTTAAAACGAGAATTTAAATAAATGATAGAATAGTTTTGTTGTAAAAAATAGTTTGTAGTATAAAAAGTTTAATGGAATATTTGAAGCATATACTCACGGCTCTTATTTTTTTTATCATTGACAAGAATTCTTTCACAGTTAATATATTGTGGAATTGTGCCTAAGATATTAATTAATATGAGTCACACCAATTAAACCTGGCGAAAAGTTCCTTTGTTACACAATTTTTTCCGTGTTTGTCAATTAATTTGTGTTGTATCTAAGAGGCTTACAGTTGGGTACATTTAGCCTCATTATTAAATGAATATGCTGCATTTTTTTTTACTGGATTAACGTTTTTTCCCTGTTTATGTCACATGAAAAAAACAATGTTTAAATTTATTGAATTGCATTGATACAAAAATGGATGTAAATGATGTCTAAAAATAAAAGCATAAGGTACCTATGTTTGTAAGGAAAGTGATTATTGAAATACTTGGAATTTAGAGAATTCAATGATTGAGACCCTAATATTATTAAATTAATTAATTAAATTAAATTCAGTCAAACTGATAGTATTAATTAAATAATTTGAATAATGTACTAAATTAAAATTTACAAGTTTAACTAAATGTCTAACCATCATAATAACTAGATGGAGCCAGAATTTAAATAATGCAAATTCAATAAAGTATGTTCTAAGGTGACGGAATAAAAACATATGCCCAAGTATTCACTTAAATACAACATTATTTATTACCCGACTGCGCCAGAAGGAGGGTTATTTTTTTCAAGAATTTTATTAAGAAATAAACATCTTGTATGTGGCCAAAAAGTGCTGTAAAAACTTAAGTATGATGAAATATAAACTTTGATCGCTCTCTGCCTTTTTATGTCTACCTAAATAAGTTGACCTTCGCACAGGTAAAGTAATTATCTATTTTTGAACTGACGAATACTTGTGGCTTCTTTACGTCGTATCAAATTACTAGGAATCTTCGTCATCTTCTTAAAAGGTATTTTCCCACTGCAACGTAACATACCATGACCGTGCTAGGAACGTGGGGCCCTATTTTTTAATCACTCGCTTGGATATGGCGAGTGATTTTCGTTCGAAAACGAGTTTTTTTCTATGACTTTAAATTCTACTTCGAACAAAAATCACTCGCCATCTTGAAGCGAGTGATTTAAAAATAGGGCCCCGTGACAGGCAAGAAAAGCAAAACAATACGCTTTACCCTTTGAGTATATACTCAAAGGCTTTACCGTGCCCACTATTAACTTGAACGGATTGAGAGCGTTCTGTCTCGCCGTTATATGGAGCGAGAGCGACAAGACAACCTATTTTGCCGGTGCTGACCACTGAATAGATAAATAAGGTTAGAAATGCCCCGGTCAGTGCAGCAGAGGTGAGCTAGTTGTGAGCATATGCACGAGCAGTACTTCAGTCGCGTGACAAGAGCGTTGCACTAATATTCTGCAAGAACAGCGATTTTGTTGCACCAAGTATCTTATTTAAGTACCTTATTTATCTATTCAGTGGTGCTGACTGACCGCTTCGTTCATGGCTCACGACGGTGTTGGTCGGAGACGGAACGGTTTAATGTTTTATAGTTTTCAATAAAAATATATATTTTTTGCCTGACACGTTCCTGTAGGTCTACTACGAAAAACGAAATCCGTCAAAAGGATAATCGTTTTTCGGATTCGAAAGATTTTTAGTTTAGTATCCTTACTACGAAATGCTTCGGATCCGCAAAACGATTATCGTATTGACGGAACTCGTTTTTCGTAGTAGGCCTTCTGGCACGGTCATGTGGTCATGGTACGCTACGGTGTTGTGGGCAAATACTTTTATTGCGTGGGCTAACTACAGTTACCACCCTAAAATGGCCTTAATGAGGCGCCATAAAAATCGTCTGACGTGCCTCAATCAAACAAAACACGAATCTGTAATTATTACAGATTCAGAATAATCAATAAGATGGGAACCTTTTACATTTTTATGCGTCATCCGCATAGGATGCCTGAGATCCTATTGCGTAAGGCCCTATAAGCACTGTGACTTTTCAAAGCTTCATAATCGCGTACCTCTATTCTGTCTCGCATTTGTCAAACGCGAGTTAACTTATATCGCTTCCAAAAGTTGCAGAACCTGTTTACAGCAAACTCTTACAATTTGCTCTTAGGATACAAAGGCCACCGACATCACCTCTATCTCTTTACCTCTCCTAGCTATCTATTAACTCCTGAACTCATAACTCTCTTCAAATGTTCCAGCAATTCGACGCCGCCGCCGCCAAGGTCAAGAGCCTGAAGGCCCTCCCCAGCGATGCCGACCTCTTGGAGCTGTACGCACTCTTCAAGCAGGCTACCGTTGGCGACGCTGACCCAGCCAGTGAGTATCTATCCGTTGCCTGATCTCTCTCCGGTCATGTCTGATTGCTCTCTACTATCTAGCCGCACGCATTATAAATAATAATAATAAATAAAATAATAAATATGCGCCAGACAACACACCAATTGTCTGGTATCGTGGTAAGGAATTATCTTCCTTGTGTTACGAATTACCAGACAACGATTATGACGGGGGCGTCTCCCATAAATACTTAAATACATATAACATCCATGACTTAGGTACAAATGTTGGTGCTCATCACACAAACATTTGCCCCTTGCGGGATTCGAACCCGCGACGGCCGGCGTAATAGTCAGGAGCGCTAACCAAACGCGTAAATTATGATTAGAGAAACAGGGAGTGCAGCGCACAAGATAAAACTTAACACAAGATAATCAACGTCTGTACAAACTAGCATACCATGATTTCTTCAAATGTATTTCTTGTCTCTAAGGATGTACTTAATAAAGTTTTTCCAGACAGATATTTTATATGTCAAGGAATGAAAATAAAAGATAGTGCCAAAACTCTCCAGAGCACAACCTTATTTCCGAAGATTTGGCAAGATTTCTTAGGCAATATTACAACGTTCTGCCTACTAATCACTGTTATTCGAAATCATTGCCATAAGTTAAACCTAGAACTGAATAGAACTGTATTGTCTTAGCTCGAGAGTCAACGCGATAACAAAAGGTGCAAAGGTGAAAAGCTATAGGTTAACACGGAAATTAATTATTGTCAACTACATTACAATTTAGATGTGAATTCATGCATGAAATCTAAAAGTACCTACTGACATTTACGAGTATTTACATCAAGGATCATTTTACAAACATCCATCCCTACAAACTTTCGCATTTATAATATACGTAGGATTAGAAGGATATTATTTCCGATGTATGAGCTACATATATTATTGTAAAGTTTAATCAAAATCCATCCACTAGATTTTGCGTGAAGAAGTAACTAACATAATTATGTCCATTCTCAAAAAACTTTCGCTTTTATAATGTAAGTAGGTACTTAGTAAGTAGTATTTTAAGTAGGATTCTTTATGAATGTAATCTAGGTTGATTTACAGTTCACACGTAGGTTCAAGGCAAAGAAAATATGATAGTACAAGGGTCGTTAAACGAAAATATTTAACAACGCGCTGTTCTTTGCAAATGTGTTTTGTAAACTTTTTATGTCACTTCTACACATAAAATATTACCATTTACAGGCCTATGAAATGTTTTTAATATCATTCAGAAACATTAGTCTTGAGTTTGTCACGTCCTAAGTTGTATTTTCAACTTATTTACCTAACTGTAACAGTAAAATATGGTACTGCTTACTTAATAACGACTTATGATAATGTTGAATTTAGCCGATAAATAGTTTTTAAGAACATTATCGCGATACTAACATGATCGATGCTTTTGGGGCATCTTATCTGATTAAATGTGGGTTTTTATTTATTTTCTAGCGGTTTTCAAATATTTAAGCCGTTTGTTGGTGGTTTTGATTAAATAAATTACATCTTGAAGTAATTAAAATAGTAATAAAGACATAAGTTTTTGCTGATATCATGCGTTGTTTTGCTTTGAGAATGTAATAATATCAATTCACTATCTAAAAAGTAGCTACGTGTGTAATAAATATAATTATATTGATAACAAACCAATTATGAATTGAACTGACAATCGAGTTAATAGATATTTTTTTAAACTGTTGCTAAAGTTGGTCGATATTTCATTTTAAAAATATTTACCGGATGGGATGGTCGTGGGAACTATTCCAATAGAAGTCTTTAACTACAATGGTTTTGTTAGTTTGAATAATATTCAATGAATACCTCTATAATGCTAGATTGCATGTTTATTACCCGACTACGGCGAAGCAAAAAGGAGGGTTATGATTTTCAGCGAGTATCTTCTATAGTGGAATGCGCATGTTTCCGCTCGGATAAACACAGCCTCAAGCAATGCCGCAATCTCAAGATTGTAACTGTGAAAATGAGCTGGTTTTTACAACTAGACATTCCTGGAAAACCATTTTAGACATTCAACGAAATTCCTTACAAAAACGGGGACTTTTTTAAGTAAACGCGTTTAGTTTTTTCTCGATGTCTGAATCAAAGAGTAGGAAGCACAATCTTAGATGGCCATTTTGTACGTATTTGGTAAAATACAGTTAACATTTCTCTATTGCGGTGGGAACGATATTCGAATCTATAAATCTCTTCTATCCAATTAACATTATTAGACCTGTAGCTTTTATTTAAGTTTTAGTATGTTGGTTATAATTCTTGCACAACCCTATAAATTTAGGTGAAAAGCAGTGTTTTATTGAATATTCTTAAATAAACTGTTATTTATCTTTTCGTCTCTTTTTCCAGACAAGCCCGGCTTCCTCGACCTGAAGGGCAAAGCCAAGTTCGAGGCGTGGTCCAACAAGAAGGGAGTCTCCAAAGACGACGCGCAGAAAGCCTACATCGCGAAAGTCGAAAGCCTAGTCGCCTCCATCGGCCTCCAGTAACTGTAGCGTAACTCCAAACCCGACGAGACGAAGCAACGGAGACGGCACACTTCCCTGTGCGGTCACCGCGACCGACGCCGGCGCCAACCGGCTCAACCACATTCTTGTCGGATGCAAATTCTTTTTTCAACTCGATGCGCCGGGACCCGCCAGCTTAATGCACATAGTTGCCTAGTATTATACATCTTTGGTACTGTAATTGGCCGTCCGTCTCATTTAAATAAGTAATTTATTATGGTATAGGCACAAATAGGGATATTTATACGGAAATCACAATAATTATGTAAGGACAACTTTTGTTATTCTGTTTTTTTGATATCACAATTTTGGTGCTTCCAAATCTAAAAACTTTTTTGTTACAGTTTTGTATTATTTAAAATAAATTATTTTCTTTGATTATAGTTGTTTTATTTGTACCCATTTGTAATATAAGTATCTGCTATTCCTACATTACTTTTATATTTGCCATGGAACTCTCTAATTGGCTAGATTCCTTGTAATTGTCACAGGTGTGTTTATGTTAAAGCTGTTAAGTTTTCTTTTAGCTATGGGCAAATAATTCAGAACACAATAGATAACTGATTTAAGATATGATTACATTTACTTATCTGCTAAAACTCGTTAATTATTTACGTAAACCGGTGTTATCTATGTCCGGTTAGTTACTTATTTTAATCATTTTAACCCCTGATCAACATTCATGAAGGATAATTATTACAAAGGTCATGTAAGTAGGTAACTTATTTTATAATCGCTACCTACTCCTAATGTAACATTATTATGTTGCTATAGCAAAAACACCTTTTTTTAAATGATTGCTCCAAAAATATTCCCAGGCGTTCAATGCTTCATACTATTACCAAGTTACACAAACAGTCATTGTTTCATATTACTACCAAAATTTACACAAACAATCTAACAAAAAGTCATTTAATCTGTACAAACCACAATTTACACCCTAACCTAGTTCAAGTATCCAATAACTCCACAAGCGATTGCTGGCCCCGAAGTTCCAAAGAGAGTGCTGTCTTCTGTGCTGGATCGACCATAGTCGTCTTCGTCTTTGGAAATCGCCAGGGACCGACCGACAATAGACCGGGGCCCCGCTAGTGAGATGAGGTGGTCCACGATTTTCACAGTAACAGCAGCACCCTCCTCAGCTTTTATGTTGCCGAGATCACCAACATGGCGTACGTGGTCGCGCGGCCCACCGTGACGACCCTGGAGTTGGAAAATAATGAACATTTTATAACTGTAGTTAGAAGACAATAAATTGCTTAGTGTATTCCGCATTGTTCTTCTTAATGACACTTGTTTAAACGGTGTATTATTTAGTGAGGAGGATGCAATTTCATGGAACTTAAATTATTGCTTTTGAGCTGCGGCATCTCGAGTGAAGAAGCTGGAGGCCTTGTGACTATGGGTTTTGCTTTGGACATTCAAGAAGAAATAACCTATCTAGCGTACGGTCCAGGTCTCTGTCGCTTAACCATTTTCAAACTTAAATCGCTTACACACACGGTACAAAATACGGGTGTCGTAATTGACTTAAAACAAAAACATCACGCGAGGTGCAAGACATTTTGACTCTAAGGTGGTAAGGCGGCGGAGACCTCAGTCGCTATTCTTTAAACACAATCTCTTACGACTGCTGCATTCAGCCACAGATAATATAATATTCAGCATTGTAAAGATCGCAGGATCATATTGATGCAGACCGCTCACGACCGGTCGCTGTAAATAACTGTGGGGAGGCATAGTGATCAGCAGTGGAAGTCCTTTGGCTTAAATGATGATGATGAAGTTGTATTAGTTCAAAATAACACAATAACATTTCATTTTATTTACTTACATTACATATTACAAGATGTAATGTAGCTATAATCGAAATGAAAATTTAATGTGATATAATACAAAAATGTAACTACATTTAAGTACGAGTATGGATTTGTATTTTGTTGCTGTACATTATATAAATAAAGTTAAATAAAACTCACGTAGTAAGCAATGAAGTGCGGCCCTATATCCTTGCAGTTATCCTTGATAGCCCCGGTCTGGTGTACATGCACCCCATGGAGCCCCGGAGCCAGCCCCGTGACGTTGCCCTCAATGGTCACGGGGCCATTCGGCACGATCTGTGTGAAGATCAGAGTCCCTTCGACTCCAGATTCGGCATCAGCACGGAGATGGACGATGGCTTGCAAGCCGGGGGCGGAGCGCGGCGCCTGGAGGTAAGAAAGCAGTTAAGACTATATTACGCGAACCTGGATTACTTCACCTCTGCTTTAAATTGTTTTTACAACAGAGACGGAACGACGTGACAACGATAACCCACAGCCTCACGGGGAAAATTAAAGAACCACAGCCGACTAAGGCTACTAGCATGACAGTTAGATGACTAATATTACCACGTTTTTTTCGGCAAGCTGTAAGATTTGGTGTTAATTCGTCACATGTACTGTAGCTTTTGAAAAAATCAACTTCTTCTGTTTGTGATAATTGTAACGAAACGACGTTATGGCACAAAAAACCTCAATAGCTTAAACTTGTGAGGCATCTATTTAACAATTTGTAAGGTTTTTAAATAGCACGCCTATTAACTTAGCAAACGTTTTACAATCGTAAACAATAGGTAATTGTTTGAATCAAGCGTGTTAGGAGATGTTAGAGTTTTTACTTACATTCATTAATTGATTAGATCCATGCTCGAGTGATTATTTAACTTCCCTATTTCATTACATCCCTATAATCACGATGTAATAAATATTTTAAAATGTACACGCTAACATTAGATGAATAATAAGATGCATGCATACGACCTGTTCAATGATACCGCTGAGGTACCTTTGAAATAGGCAAGTAATAAAGTTTTCAAGGGAGCACGATGTTGCCATCCATCCATGCCTACTTACTTAAAGCAGATATATTCTGAATTCTTGTGCAGTTGATTGGTTGGTAGAGAATGTCTTAAATGTAGGTATTAAGTCCACCAATTACTGTGGTACGAACTGAGGGTATGAATGAAAACTTTTAAAAATATAGACGATCCAAAGTTCGGCCTTTTTAAATTTAAAGTAAGTATATTTTTCCTCAAAAATCCACGGGGACTATCCTTGTTTTGGGAGCTTTATAACAACTGCCTTCAACACAAGTTAGGCCATCACAGACAATTTAAGACATCGTATTCGGACGGACACGGTTCATCTTCAATTATCTGTCCTTGGCGCAGATTCGCTCAAGTCTTATCAACGTGTCATTTATCCGCACGCGATGTCGCACTATTAGCACAAGTTTATCTACGAATATCCACTGTAAATTGAGCCTTCGTTACACAGATACAACGTATAATGACAGATCAGGCTTTGTGGTAACGTGCGTAGAAAATTAGCTAACCTGTGACAGAACCTAGACATCTGTAATAGTTAGAGACATTAATTTTAATGAACGCTAGGTATCTGATGCTGATGACATTGTTGGATGGTTAAGGTGATAGCGTGTTAAATAATGATTTAACATATGTAGGTACTAGATACATTAGGCTATGCAACTTGTTTGTATAGAAAATACTTGTTAACATAGCACCTATCTAAGGTAGAGCCACTAAAGTTACTTTAAGTTTACGATGCTGCTTGGCATAAAGGTGTCCCTACCATATATAACCGTCCCTATCGTATAACAATCTAACATTCGGTGCCACAAATATGTATGTTTTAAAAATGCCTCAAATATTTCCTTTCGCACATAACTTTAAACTGAATGAATTGTTGCTAAAAACATTCTGAATGAGAATGAGAGAAGTTTAGAAAACAATGCGTAATATATAAAAAAACCTCAAAATATTTCTTATCATTAGTTAGGTACTTTATCATGATGATATTATTTCAATTTGCAATAAATTAATGTCGTGTTTAATTAAAATTTTGCTTATTGCAATGAGAATTATATTAACGGTACGCTATTTGAAATATTAAAATTCTATGAAATGTTTCGTTTTAATTACTGCAATGTCCATGAACAAGATATTCTGTAATTAGTTTTGGAATTATCATTGTCATGATCATATGTACCTACCAACTTGGCATCAGCCATGCATGCTTAAGTATTTTTAAAGGATAAAAAACTTTTAATGTGAGAATAAATGGAGGAAGTGATGACATAAGATCACGAATAGGCTGCTGTATGTAGAAAATATTAGTATTACATGTACATACCTACACCATATACTAACGTGAGGAGGTACGTTTTGTACATTATTATAACATTTTGGGAAAAAATAATAGATGTTAAGGAATGCGCCTCATCTTCAGTGAAATAATAAAAGAATATCATAAACAAGATGAAGAAAATTCCATAGCGAACATACATGAACTCACAGATGGAGAAAAGAGAACTAAATAAACTTGTGATATAAATAATCCACCAAAAAGTTTGTTGAAAGATATTGATCCAGTAAAATTAAACATTTGACCTTGCGTTAAACCAGTTGTTCTAATTTTTTGCAGGTTTGTTTATGATGTGTGCTCAATAAATAATGCTTTGTGACCTCGAGCTCCGACCGAAAATTTGTCAAAAATGAAGAAAAAAAAAACTATTTTAATTTTTACAGATTTCGGTAAATAGTCGTCCAAGTTTTTTATTTGAATTAGACAAAATTTGATAGAAATGATAGAATAGATTCGTATCTGCAGATCCAATCATAGAATTATTTTATTATCCCTTTCGAAATAGAACGACAAAAGTGAGATGTGAGTGTGTGTGAGTGGATAAAGCTGTGCGATAAAAAGAGATGCGAGATATGATGCAGCAGAACTATTTTTGGCGGCTGTCAAACAGTTAGGAGCCCCAAAGAGCATCGCTGAAATTTCTTTCATGTGATTTTTTTTTATAATTTCAAATGAAATTGTGTATATTTAAGAGAAATTGTGCTTCTGAAACATGGGGACTTGATCGGTAATTGATTATTGTTCATTACAGCAAAATAATCCTTACAACTTCTCATTTAAGAGGTAAATTAGTCCAAATCGAAGCCTCTCAGTGTAACTGATAGACACTATATCCGGCGTTTTATGACTTCTTGCTTATTGAAGTGACTATTTATGAATTCACAAAGGTATTTTTTGGTAAACCAAACCACGTAAACTTCAACTTTGTACGAAGGAAAAGTTCTAATTTTCGACAAGCTTTATTTCGGGAATTCATAGGTCTACAGGTAAAATCTTAGTCTTATATTGTGGCATATTTAGTCTACTTTATAGATATTTTGAAAAGGAACTTACTCCCTCTGGATTAAAGTCGCCAAAATCAAAAAAGGATCAAAATATTTGCGGTTTCCTCGATTTTTGACTAAGTTTCGGTCGGAGTTCGAGGTCACAAACTTTCATGAATCGTTGGGCCATCATCACATCATGTCATGAATATCGAATTTATCTACCGAATTTAACGCAAGGCGCCCATACATTCCGACGACATTACTGGACTATATTGCATGCAAACAACTCAAATAAGACCCATGCAAAAAGAATCTGAAACTTGCTAAGTCTGTCAAGTAATTTTGAAATTTGAATTAGGTAGAATAGGTGAGAATTCCAATTCATGCATTTGAGGCTTACAATCAGTCTGTTAGATGTAAGTCTCTTGAAATGTTAGATTATAAGTAGATTATAAGTAGATCCAAGTCTTTGACAGAGGATAACATGTCGAAATCGACTATTAATCGATACATCGAGTACTTACGACGGCCAGGTCGATTTGTTTCTCGGATCGACTGCCTGTTACGAACGCTGGTCGGCTAAGGTCCTGAAAATAAACATGAGTTTAGTTCTCTTTTCTCTATCACTTTTGAACTCCTCGCCTGAAGCCTGTCCTATGTTGGTTCTGAAGTTCACACGAATCCTACTCATTGATTAAACACACGCTTTACGGATAGATTTCGCGAACATTTATTTTTCAATAAATGCCTGACGTTTCGAATGCTTTACTTTGGGCACTATTTCGTTATTATGATTGTAACGCTATAACAAATCATTTTTAACTAAAACGATGGAACATTATCCCGAAAAGCAAAAATGAAATAAAATGTTCATAACGAAATAGTTCTTTGAATAATGGTAGATTAAAAAACTTAATCTCTGTGATTTAATACCCAACTCAAATTAATAAGACGATGGCTCTAGCTAGCCTACGCCATTCACGCAATTTTGTTCGCAGAATGTCTTTTACTTAGCAATTTTTTGTCTAGTAAATAATCCGTTTCCTGTAAGAATCACGTTTCAAGTTCAGAGACCGGAGAGTGCAAGAAAAAAGTAATTGCTCAAACAGGGAACCAAAACGGCGACGGTTCAACAAACTGCCGAGTGATAAAAAGTTGACAGCTAACGTCTCACGCTTGTCATATTTAATCCGTTGATTTTGGGAGCAGCTAATTAAATTAATTAATTATAAGTCCAAAAATTAATAATCTGATGAAACGAAAAAAACTTAATAAAAACTTTTCTCTCTAACTTTCGTATGAGATTGCCGCAATGATCGTCGAGTATTCATATTGTTATCTTTATAAATCACCATTTATAAAAATAAATAAGTGCATGTTTTTTAGGGTTCCGTAGCCGAATGGCAAAAAACGGAACCCTTATAGTTTCGTCAAGTCTGTCTGTCTGTCTGTCTGTCTGTCTGTCTGTCTGTCTGTCTGTCTGTCCGTCCGTATGTCACAGCCACTTTATTCTGAAACTATAAGCATCACATAGCTGAAACTTAGTAGGTAGGTGTATTTTGTTCACCGCTTTCCGATTCAGTTACAAAAAGTAAGAAAAAATAATATTTAAGGGGGGGCTCCCATACATGAAACTAAAACCTAAAAATTTTTTTTTACTCAAACCTATGCGTGTGGGAAGTCTATGGATAGGTCTTTTAAAATGATGTTGAGGTTTCTAAAACCATTTTTTCTAAAAGTGTAAGGTTTGAGATATAGACGCTTCCAAAGTGGTAAAATGGGCGTCCCCCCCCATCTAACTTTTGAACTAAGAAAGTGAAAATTTTGAAAAAAATATATGATGTAGATCTCAACAAAAACTTGCAACGAAAATTGGTTTGAAGGAGATCGAACCAGTAGTTTTTGAGATATTGCACATTTTTATCAACCGCAAATATAACTTTGTCTTTCATACAAACACTATGAAAAACAAAGTTATTTTTGTTGTCGCAATATATTCTGATGTTTTCGTTAAGTGAAAGTAAGTGGACCCTGAATTCAGTTAAGGGTGGCACGGAACCCTCAGTGCGCGGGTCCGACGCGCACTTAACCGGTTTTTTTTATTTAAAACTTGAAACACCATACAAAAATATTATTGTTATTGTGCGAATATTTACTGTATATTTTTAAGTAAGGACACAAACTAATCGTGGAAATTGATAAGTTCACTTATTACAATTACCCTTAATGGGTTAAGTATTATTTCATATTGGAACTGTGTTCGTAATTTCATTAAAATTAAGATGTAATGTCAGAAACTAAACGGCCTTTTCATTTTAAATGTATCAGACAGACCATCTGTTTTGTGTTTGGGGTACTTAATGAACTCATTGTTATCATCAAGGTGAGGTGACAATCTGCATAGTTCTTCGAAGGTTTCACGTGCAAACAAAATCAAGAGTTACTCACATACAAATAAGGTTCCATGAATACTTCGTACACGTTGCTCTGGTAGTCTTCGATCGCAGGCAGCGTCTTGATGATGAGGTTTCTCCCATAACCTGGGACTCCTTGGAAGCTCTTTCCATTCAAAGCCGAGACCAGCCACAAGAACTGGCCGAAAAACACGTGCAACCTAAGGTTCATGTTGAAACTTTTTGCTGGACTAGAAAAAGTGATTTAAAAAAGTTTTGAATCAAAAATGGAACGTGCTGACTACTCGAGCAACAGGCTATCAATGATTTTGAAATCGGGTTTGGATTTTTTCTAAATGATGGGGCGTCTGTTCCGTACGTTGTCATTAGGTGTTCTCTGTAAGATGCCGCAGTCAGAACTCAGTAATCGAGCCGCATGACGTAAGATTACTTAGACACGGCATTGTTTAGGTTATTGGGTGGAAGTTGGAAGTCAGCTGTCGTGTACCGGCCGTTATTAACAGCCTTCAAACACATAATTGCTGTGTACTGTCTGATTAATCGTCATGAGGTGTTTTACTATGTTTCGGCGATGATACGGCGATAAATAACACATTATGGAGTCACGCACTTCCGAATGGAAATGATTGGAGATGTTTTCAATGCTGTTTGCAAATTATGTAGGAATACGGACCCTTCGTATGTTTGTATGTATAAAGGCAGGTAATTTTAGGGTGTGACCGACATTTTGAACACATTATATTGATTGCATTATGTACATGATATTGTACGCCATATAGTAGCATGTTATTGATTCATGTTTCCTAAGCAGCAATATCTGCTGTAATGTAAAAAGTTATTAATGTTTTTTTGATTGATTGATTGATAGTTTGACTAGAACATCGTATGTTGTGGAGTAAAAAGTATCCTATAACAATAATCATTTTCTTATTGATGTACAATTAAAACTGGAACTGAAAAATATCTGAAATGTATATCAGAAATAATTTAAAATATTATTTTTATGGATGATATATTATTAATGTTAACAAAAACATGCCATTGTGTTTGTAATTTCCTTAAAGGTACATGTAGGCTATTATGAATTAACAATGATTTTTAATAACATTACCTTGTTTGCGTGGTAATAACTTTATTGAATAACATAAATACCTCGTATCCTTTAAGTTTTCCGCTGTCCAAAAATATAATTTTCATTTTAATAACCACAGTGTTGTTATTATGAGAACCCATCCGATGTATGAAATCGTGATATTGTTTGATGCTGTTTTTGCTCAATTAAGACAGTTTAATATAGGTACAGTCGGATTCAAATTACTTGGCTTTTAACTCTTACCCATAGGAAAGATATGATAAGTTACAAGTGAAAATACTAAGTTATTGATAAAATGGTTTTTATTTAGTTTATAAATAATGTCTGAAATTAATCTGCAAACGAATCATGATTGTTATAGTTAAGTTACTTCAGTTTAAACCCCAGTTATAATACTAGAGATTGTTGTATTAATACAGTCGAATGTTAAAGTAGCAGTTATATTCTTAGATACACGTAGCATAATTGGGTAGTTTTCTGTAAATATCAAGAAATAATAAATCCATTAACTAAAGAAAATGCAATATCTAAGCTCATTGATTATTCTCATTAATTAATTTTATTTTAATAGCTCTTTTAACAAAATTTCATTTTAATAGCTCTTTTAACAGTAAAAAGTGCATCAGTTGAACTCAGAAAACTTTGACGTCACAGTTTTAAATCGCCATAATAATAATAATAGTCCCCCTAGCCGATTTCGACTACGGTGGCCAGTCACAACGACTAACCGACTGCGCGGGACATATTATATATTATATATTATAGTGCACAAGTGTGTGCGCAAACACAGGTGCACTCTCTATTCCGTTCACTCTCATAGCCCGATGGGACAGCAATCTGAGAATTTCTGAACAGAAAAACCCAGGTATATATTTTTGGCACGACCCGGGAATCGAACCCGGGACCTCTTGCGTAGCCATCAGCAATCGCCATAGTAATAGTCCCCCTAGCCGACTTCGACTACGGTGGCCAGTCACAACGACTAACCGACTGCGCGGGACATATTATAGTGCACAAGTGTGTGCGCAAACACAGGTGCACTCTCTATTCCTTTCACTCTCATAACCCGATGGGACAGCAATCTGACACGACCGGAGAGAGATCAGGCGCAGGACCAACGGCTTAACGTGCTTCCCGAGGCACGGGGGTGAAACACCGCCAACTTCCAAACTCCGGGCTACCCGGAGAATTTCTGAACAGAAAAACTCCGCTACATATTTTTGGCCCGACCCGGGAATTGAACCTGGGACCTCTGGCGCAGCCGTCGCTTTATAATGCGACCCTCTCACCGCTGCGCCACCATATCTATGAAAGAGGAGTGATTTGACGGTAGCAACTAGCCTATTGAGATTATAGCAATATAAGTACCTCTAGAATGGTATTTTTGTCTTAGACTTTACCCAGAGGCCTTGTTTATCGGCTGACTGTGAATAAGCGATTATTTTTTGCGATTATGATCTTTAAGTGTGTAGTTAAGTTAACCCGTTTTATCCAACAAAATACGAGCATTAAATCTTTAACCTTTCTGTAGTTATAGATAGCTTTTCCATACTACAGTATAGTATGTCTACCGATAGTACCTACAAGATAGGTTCGGATTTAAAAAATATCAAATATAAGTTATTTTTTAAATCTTCATCTTCTTCGCATCTGCTTTATTTACCAATATTTATAAATATTTTTTTTATACTGCTGTATACAACCTGACTAAATTAGAAACGTTGAAAGTTTAATTTCATTATTAGGACTAGCAGTTTTCACCGTTTGAGTTCAAATAAAAAAAAACAGTACATAAAATGTTTATTTAAACGTAAACAGAATGGTTGAAACAACAACATACTCGTAATACTATCATCTAAATAATAAAGAACACTGTACAATGATTATCACCACGAACTATCCTATGGACGGAGTATTATCTATTTAATTGTCTCATTTAAGAGCCATAACTACGAAAGCTAAGTATTCCTTACGTCAAGTAACATGCAACAACGACCTCAAAATTAAAATACACAGCTTCACTAAAGCTAGCCCTATCAAACCGATTTTATACAGATTTTTTTCAGCAATTTAAAAAATATGTCTGACTCGTTGATGTCTTTTACATAAGTAGGTAACTTAAGGCAAATATGAGATGTAGCTTTCTCATTTCAACACTATTTCCAGCTTTCTTTACAATAAACTTTGGTTAAGCTGGTCACCCTGTAACTTCTGATAAAGGCAAACCGCTTCATTGAGACTTCGCCTGCGAGGCACAGGGGCGCGGGCGAGGCGATAGCGGGTGGCGCGCGGATGCGGGCGGCGCGAAATTTCGCGGTTTACCTATAGTCATGTCTGTAAGTATTATGTAACTTTGACAATCACTAATACGTTCTCGTTGATAGAGCGTATTGTAAACAACTCTGATATTTCCATACCTTCTTGATGGACGGTTCTATTGAGGTCTTAAGAGACCTCACAGTACTCTCTCAGCATATAGTACGTGACAAAAACGAGTGGTCGTCGTGAAACAAATGACGAACGTAATGTGGAAAGTAAAATGGCTTTAAAGTTTTTTCCCACCTCCCCGTAGCACCAGCTAGGAACGAGTCAGGCAAAATAAAAAATATTTGTATTGAAATCTATTAAGCCTTGTGCACTAGACCGTTCCGTAACCGACCAACACCGTCGCGTTCTATGCACTGAGTGTGACAGCACCAGCAAAATTCTCGCTCCATATAACGGTGAGACAGATCTAACGCTGTCAATCCGTTCAGTGGGCAACGTAGAGCGTATCGTCTTGCTTTTTGTGTCTGACATGTTTCTAGCACGGTCATGGTCCGTATGGACCGTATGCTATGGTAGTGGGAATAACCTTTAAACGTTTATGCCCCGGTGGGGTCCATCGGTCATACACGGTATCCAGGGCTAGACTACGTCACTTATATCCTCAGCCGGGCTCGGGCTTGGAGCCAACGGACACATCTTGCGACAGATACGGCGCCGGCTCCCCCTCCTGGAGCTGATTGAGAGCAGACCGGACAGCGAAACGAAGCTCAGGGGTGGACTTCCTCCGGGGCGCGTGAGGTCGGTGCGGCCGCGATAGGCGCTCAGCTGTTGCTGTTGACTCTGAAATAAAACATATAAATATTGGAAAACATCACACACTTGATCTGATCCCAAAAGTTAGGAGCTTATCTGAGACAAACCAGGAAGCAAGCGTTTTAGCAAACGCAGAAGTAATGATAGCCTCAGCCAGTCCCTATATCGAGCAGTACAAGGTTAACCTCATGCGGGAACACCCACTTGCTTGGTCATGAATACAGTCTTGATTCACTCACACTCACACTCACAGGTATTTATAAATTAGTTACAGTTCTATCTTCTACCAGGCACTAGTGAAAAAACACGGAGCTAGTAAATGAACTCTTCGAGCTTTAGTTACGAAATGCGTTGTCCGGTCCTTTACTTTACGTTGCTACGTCACCGAGACGTTACTGTGAGTCTAGTTTCGATAAAGCTGTAATTTTTTTAATGAGCTATTTATTAGGTCATTCTTCCAAAAGCGATAGTCAAATCATTGCATGTTACTTTTTAACGTGCTTTAACGCTACATACAACGTTGATACTTATATTTAGAAGTATAATCATCAACCCAGTTTCATAGAAGGCTCAAATTATGGTGCTATCTTTTAGGCATCAAGTCAGTTTCATCCTCGCTTACCATTATCGGTTTAGCTGCGACAAAGCTATCAAGGTAAGTACTCACGGTTCATTCTAGGCCTGTCGCTGTCCGTATTAGAGTCGTCCAGCCTCTCGCAGCAGTTGCAGAAGTAGCATGGCACCCCGGGCACCCCACAACAAAGGGCCCCCCATAACCAGCGGTGGAGGGTGGACCCCGCGCGGGACCACCCGCTAGGTCGTTGGTCACTGCCGTGGTTGTACACAAAGTCGCGATTCATCACATTGCAGTGTAACTGTTACTCCATCGTGGATTCGCGTTCGCGGTGGCTGATTTGATTGACAGGTGTGACGGTGATTGTCAAAATTTATTTTTCGTTTGTTACAGGCCAGGGTTTTGCGTTGAGATAGAATGGTGTTATTATAATTGTTTATGGTCTCGTATTATCATTTTAATATCGTCGCCGTAGAGCAAAAAGTCACCAAGTCGACTTTTGGCCTAAATTGACTTAGAAATGTCATCAAAATGACCATTTTTTTACGAATATCCACCTTACACCCATGTCTATACGTGTTATAGTTTTCATTTTAGATTAAGAAAATAATCACTAATGCACACTAATAAATAATTCCATATGTGCTTTCAATGTGTTTTTATCAACTGCAAAGTAATGAATTATGTACTCATTGAACGACATCTTGGTATTTTGTATGATACCACTGCGAATTATTATCTGTATAAAAGCGTACTCATAAATGCTTGCTATGTGACCAGAATCAACAGCGTAAGTTCAAATCTGTTTCGTTAGATGGCGCAGCATGGCACATTTTCTTTTTTCAGTCATGAAAATATTTATTGGAGCTAGGTATTTACATAACTTTAGGATATTAAAAGAAATGCCTTCTTATAACAGCTAAAGTTAATGAAATAGAGACGTTTGTATAGTAATTAATGCTTCCCTTAATGCATGCTAACTATTGAAAGAACCAAAGTGTAGCAAAAACGTGACGAATCGCATTGTAAGTTTATCCTCAAGCCTTGACGATGATCTGGTTAATATTATTCTTTGACCTTCATTTTTTACCAGGAATATTTTATCATCACACTGCCACTGACGATTCGCTTTAGATCAATTATGTTTATTGAGTGAGGACAAAAAACAAAGAAGTTTGACAAGCACAAGTTATGCAGGTACCTCTTCTAAATACTTTTACGAATAAATTCATCCTACGTTTCAATCCTGATTAATAATCAGACAGAAACGAGTATGTTGTACGTTTAATATGTTTTTGCTTATGTCATTAAATGAAGTTGATCTAATGACCCGAATTATGAGGTTTATTTAAGCTACCGATAAGCTAGGACAAAATGGTCAAAGAATAAATTATTTGTCAGTAAATTACCTACAAAAAAGTACTCTCATTCATTTTGATACGAGTTATAGTTTTCAAGCTATGGTGCATCAAAGAGTCCTAAAAATCAGCGCTTAGAGTTTTAATAGCAAATAAACAATATAATGTATTAATTTTCACAAGAAATGCGTTTTTGTAGAACTTACCTATCTAAAACAAATCAGTATCGTCATTTTTATCATCTATAGGTTTGTTGAAGCAAGTTCAATGGCCAATGGCTTCACATGGTGGAAAAACGCAATGCAATTTTGACACATCCAAATATTTTTCCGCAGCCTTTTATGCAGCTGCATGATACTATTTTCAGTATCTACTGTATAGCTGGTGCCTATGTGGTATTTGGTAAGAAATTGTTATTTTTTTTCCAGCTTCAGTTTTCTGGGTTGAATGCGTTTCCTCGCCAGGATTGAACTTGATGAAAAGTATGAATTGAATGCTGACAAGCAGCTCCTGAAGAAGGTGGTAACTTTAATAATAACGCCGTATTGTTCTTCAAATCAACGTATTTGTTAAAGTGGGCCTATCGTATATCGTTTATACTTTTTAGGTACCTACTATCCGAGAATATATCTTTCTCCTGCATCTTCTATCTGCTTGCATGAGGCATCCGGGTTATTTAAAACTTTTATTGTATTTTGCAAGTCGGTCTTTTTACCAAGCAGGAAAGATTAAACTTTGACTTTGGCGTAGAATGCCGATGTAGTACAATATATTCTTATGTGGTGGAGTTAGTCCCAGTAAAAGAACCAACAGATCAATGTCTTGCCCAACCACTACGACATTCTCGTTTCAACATACTACATATATCGGCATTCTAAGGCAAAGGAAAGGTTCAGTCTATTCTGCTTGGTAAAAACATGGACTTGCAAAATACTATAACCCCTGATGCCTAACGCAAGTAGGTAAAAAAGCAGAAGAACCGTATATTCTTGAATAGAATGAGGCTAAGCAAACCGAAAAAAGTATTTAAGACGTGTTATTAAACGTTTACTTCAACAAATACGTTGGTCTCAAGAACAATAGGGTGTTATTATGAAAGAACACCTTCTTCAGGTGCAGCTTGTCAGCATTCAATGCATACTATCATCAAGCTTTACAGTTGAAACTGAAAACAGTATCATGCAGCTGCAAAAACGGCTACAGAAAAATACAATGGATGTGTCAAAGCTGCATTGTGTTGTTCCACTATGTGTAAGATATAATAGAAGCGACACTGATTTAATACTGATTTATGTAAAATAATAGTTTATTTTTACAGGAAAGCTTTTATTGTAACAAATAATGAATAATAATGTTTCTTGTTTGTCTTGTATTCAATGTTTTTTTTCTGCTGAGCCCACATTTTTAGCAATCTTTGATGCACCATAGCTTCAAAACTATAACTCGTATAAAAATGAATGTCAGTACTTATTGGTAGATAATTTATTCACAAATAATTTTGTTTTTGACCATTTTGTCCTAGCTTGTATACTTTTCCTGAAAATTGAGAAATCTGTCAAACGGGACCTTTTTCAAGGGGGTGTGGGGTGAAACGGCGGGTAGGGGGGGGGGGGGGGGGGGGGGATAATGTGTCCTATAATGTACTCACCTGGAGCTATAACATAGCAGCAACAAACTAAAATTATGAATTATGCCGTTTCGCCCATACATTTAAATCTAGAATGAATACACTATATCTATTAGATGTAGATATCGATTGAGGTAACTACTAAACTCTACATCCATACAATATATCGAAATTACTTTTTATCGCGTTCCATACCCTGGGAAATGGTATTTTCACCTACTTCGCTGCCTCTATCTTTCACCTTGATTGATGTTGGTTGACCCGCTCTGTTGCGAGGAGGTACATATCGTTGCGTGCGCATTCAGTCATAGCATAGCGCCGCTTGCGCAGCCACGGTGATAGTTTCAGTGAAAAGTTGTGATATTGTTGTTTAAAGGTCTATCAAAGAAGTAAGAGTTTGGTAAGTGGTAGTTGTAGTATTGTAGCAAAGGCATAATTTTTCAGTCTATTTGTAAGACTATCTGTAAGTTGTGTTGGATAACCGGACTGTTTTGATAGCGGTATGAGATGGTGGCTTGTAAACATGCGTCGTTTGAGCGCGCACCTAACGTGTTTGTGAGAAATGGCTCAATGATGGTCGTATCGGTTCACATTGGTAGGTATACGATTAAGGTGTCCATATATAGTAATAATTAGCACTTTTTTGATCCAGTTAGTTACTTGGACTTGTAAGAATGTCTTGTGAAACCCTTAAGGATTTTGTTTGACAGTTTATTGTGAAAACCCTGCATCTTCTAGATTACCTGATAGACCTGATATTCTTTATCTGCTTTTTGTTTAAGGCTCAGTTGCACCATCTGCCAAAAACATCGTTAACGGTTTATATTTAGTCAGGTAAAAGTAAGAGATTCAACTGTATCTAAGAAGTGTAATATTTCATTAGGTTAGTTCCTACCATGTACTAGCTTATTAGGTTAGAATGCCATGAATACTTCAGATACCTATCACCTGAATCTGACCACGATGACAATTGATTGTTGGTGACGTGAGTTCACCAGAGGGATTAATGGAGTCAAACATGATATCCCATTTACAACGCGATATTTATTAACCTAACTTTTTGGTAGAGCCCTCTTTCTTACATATTTCCCAGGAAAACCTTCTATTTAAGAGCATGACTACAATTTTACTTAATACTCTATACACTCGTATGTCGTGTTCTAAACTGTGTCAAGTGCAACAGGCTGAACCGTTGTTGAAGTTGATCAATTGCGCATGAGCACATACGACATGATCTATGGATCAATGGCGAACCAGTTGCTATTACAAAATTATACCGGTATGACCATACTTATACACATTTGCTTAACGGCCATGGATATTACATGGAGACAGGTTTAAAACTGCTTTACATTAGTTTCATAACTGACTTTTTTGATTAATGCGTGAGAAACAAAATCAAAGGATAAATGTAAATTGAGATTCCGTAAATCTAGATTTAGCTAGAAGAAATAACAACATTGACGACTAGAAACCTTGTTTTTTTACTGAAGTTAGAACTCAAATATTTTGAAATTCGGCAGCTGCCACCTTATCTACAGTCAAAGTGAATTAACTTACTCCTCTTTCCTTGTGAAAACATCCATTTATGTCAATAGTTTATTCTTGTTTATTTGGATACCAAAAGTAATAAGGAAATGAGCAGATAACGGTGGTGGCACAAGTAGAACCTTCGTTAAGTTATAAGAATAACAACTTATTTGACGACTAACTATACATTTGTCAGGTTTCCTTAATTAGACGATTTGACCTAAACGCTAAATCGATGTCTATGTAATTTTAGAGTCGAAAGTATCTCTATATACCTAGTTATAATTTAGTGTTATATTAAGTATACATACAGAACGAATATGCCAAACATTGTTATGATAAAATGAACGAATTACCATCGTTAAGAGCATTATTTGTATGCCATACGCGTACCTACGTATAGTTTTTTTTGATTAGCCGGCTTGTCAGACCGGTCTTGGTGGCCAAAAAGTCTAGACCTCCCGTGGCCCTCACTGCAGCGTCATCAGTGCAGGTAAGAGGAACTAGTGAGTGCTCTGAGAGGTCTACTTAGACTGGACAGTAATTGCAACACAACAGATTGTATATCCGCGGGACCATTCTCTATCAGAAGTCGTAGAGGTGAGTCGCCTTCACTTGTTGTTATTTTGTAATAATAACATTTGTTACAAACCTATCCATACTTACACTGCTTTTGCTATTTTAAACAGTATCTTATTATTTTTACACCTAGTCTTTCTTCTAAGCCTACCATCTAATAAAATTCTAATTTATAGGTCGTAACTACCTACCGGTTTTAGATGCAATAATTTGAGGAAAAGTTTTAAGATACTCGTGTTTACTTTTTTAAAGTAATTGCTTTTCCCCATATACTTATATGTATGTTTTCCCCGACATTTATATGAATTCACATTCTACTCTATTTTTCGGATTAATTCCAACATTCTCGATTAATCCATTACTTAGAGGTACCTATAGGTCGACCGCAAAACTGAGACGTTTCTGACGTCACTTTTGTCGCTTTTATTTTCATTTTCCTCCCAATGAATGTACTCTTTATAATTGTTATAAATTAAAAGATCTTTCTTTTACCTTGAAGAATAACATTTTATTCATAATAAAAATATGGAGTGCATTATTTGGGAGAAAAATACAACAAAAGTGACGTCAGAGATGTCTCAGTTTCGCGGTTTACCTATACTTCCTTTGATCTCAGGAAAACAATATAGAGGTTGGAATATTAGATTAGATTTTATCGATAAGATTATTCTTTTGTTTGAATCTGCTCTCAAGTTTTCTTTAGAGATAGTAGGAATATTTGTGCACATTAAAATTATTGTTGTGTTATTGCGCAATATGGAGTGCGCAGTACAAGTATAGTTTAAGAAAAAAATTAAAATACACAACAAACGCATGTTTGAGAAATAAATTTATGGGGAGATGAAATGTTCAAGTATAATCTATCGAGCTTATATTTACAATTCTTTATCCGATTTTAAAAAACACAATAAGGCAGGATAATAGGCGGGCAATGGACAAAATACAACTACGTTATACAGTGGTATCACTTGTTAATTCTCTATGCAAGTAAGATCTCGATGAAAGTATAAAAGGCCTTCTTAAACCAGGCTTTAAATTTAAAAGCAAACCTGTTTACTTGCTCATTACTACTTCGGTTATTTCAAGAATCAAAGTTCATCTTCCTTATTACCTTGCAATTTTTTCCTGGTGCATTTAAGTGTTCATGGTCAAATTAATATTCAACCACTTTTAGAAAAGAAGTAACATTAATGATTTTGAACAAAGTTAATAGCTTCGTACTATTTCGTAGATAATTAGAGGCAGTGCAGTATTATGCGGAATGTTTAACACTTTTAATATCTTACTTTCATTAAACAATAATATTATTTGACCTGTTTGGACTTAATAGAATTTTCCATTATTTATTGATATGGATAAAATATTTCTAGTTGGTTGCACAATATTTTGTACATACACAATGTTTCATCATTCATCGAATAGTTTATTTTAATGATGATAACTTAATTGTAGTCTCTTAATACTTTGTTTATATCATTAAACTGGATTTTCTTATCAATTTCACATAATTACTCATTCATCAGCTGCTTGCATAAAGATGACATTACATATAATACGTACCTCTGACCTTTTCTAAAGAAATGTTTAAAATTATTAAGATGATAATTTGTCACCATAACAATAAGTTTGATTCAAGTTAACCCAGCTTATTTTCTTCGATATCCAAAAAAAGCGGTGTTCCTTTCACAGTTTGAATCTCACAGCGATTTCGTGTAGTGTTTTATTTTTGTGTTTAATAATACTGTCTATGTTATTTTACAGATATTTCAAGATGTTGAAGTTCGTTGTTCTTATAGTGTCTGTGGCGGTTGTGGTAGCCCACCATGATGTGGTAAGTAATGAACTATTATTATTATTACAATCATTTGTTAGTATAGTTACATTTCTAAACATGAATACGGAGGTAATTAGACAAATGGCTTATAATTCTATCATACTTATAATAATTCGAACACAGCAATTAAGCAATTAATATCGAAATAATTCATCATCAGAAAATTGGTGATACGTCGTACAAAATAAACTAGGTTCACTTGCACAGGTTAACAAATAATAACCCAAGATTAAAATATTAAGTGTCTTTCTGTCTAAAAATATAAACATAAGATAAAAATATAAATTTATAAGATAAACAGCCACAGCTGAATCATGATTTAGCCCAAAATTGCCTAACCTGGGTTTTCGCAAGTTTCTCTTACGTATCAGTCAACTTTAAATGTAAATTACTATAGGTATCTAATTGATCTGTATTAACGCTTGTAAATACTTATCTAAATCACTCAGGTTCCCAAACTTCTAACTACCACCCCACCAATCTTCTTCCAGGATGTGCGCCACTCAGCGACAGTCTTCCTCCTCGGCACCAACGTGCACGGCACCATCAACTTCAACGAAGTGGAGGATAAGAAAGTTCGCGTCCAGGGCATCATCACTGGGATGCCGGCTGGAGAGTATGGCTTCCACGTTCATGAGAAGGGGGATGTCAGCGGCGGGTGTGGCACCACTGGCTCGCATTTTAACCCTGAAAGGGTAAGGGTACCTAAGAAGAGTATAAGATAGTAATTATTGGAAATGTAGCAAATTTTGGTGAACTCAAATGGACTTATAAACTATGACCTTTGTTGGAACACCCATAATTATACGCATTTGTATTTGTATTTGACGTGGCATAATACACAATCACACTTTGTGCTTACTTGTGTACAAGACAGACCAAATCTTTCCATAGTTGGATTGAAAGCTTTTGTGACATCTTTGTAGTTGATTGGTATCATTATTTATTCTGGTTTCGAGTGCCTTAAAGGGGAAAATAAAAAAGATCCACCCTCATTTACGTATTTAATATTAAAGACGTCTGTTTGATATGTGATACTAATATGACGGTCTCAGTTCCCAGGACACTTGTGACTCCTGGTACTGTGTACCAGAAACAATTTTAGCTTTTCTTCTGAGAAAATTCGAATTACTGTGTATCAGAACCATTTTAACCTTTCTACTGGTCACTTTCAGTTATCTGACATCCAACATCCATTATAATCCGTACTCTCCAATTTCAAAAGTATAACCTCAAAAAAACAATTTGCAGAAAGACCACGGCCACCCCAACGACTCTGTCCGCCATGTTGGTGATCTTGGCAACGTTCGTTTCTCCGAGCAAGGCACCGCCAACATCGACTTCGTGGACAGCCAGATAGCGCTCCGTGGCCCCCACAGCATCATCGGCAGGGCTGTGGTGCTTCATGAAAAAGCTGATGACTTCGGTAGAACTGATCATCCTGACTCGAGGAAGACTGGCAACGCCGGCGGCAGAGTTGCGTGCGGCGTCATCGGAATACTGTAGGACACTTATTGTAGTTGGAAGAAATAGAAGTTCTGTCATTTTTTAAGTGCTCGTACAGAAAAGAAGCTCTTTACTTTCAGACATGGTAACATCTAATTTCACTGAGATATACGAGTATCTGCTGAAAGTGTTTTCTTTCGCAAACTTATGTTATGTTAGTCATAAAAGTCATTTATTTCTGCATATAGATCCACTGAAAGCAATGAACAAGATAAATAAGCTTACCGCAAATTAAGAAATACTGATTGTACTTATTTCATTTGAATACTCTTCTTGCATTAATCATTTGGTCGTATGTATAATACTGACAATACGATAAATAATAATTCGAGCTTACAAAATGACAGAACTTCTTACGTAGCATAAGAAAAACCCCCTAAAATACTCTTCTACATGGCCATTGGTTTGCTGCTGTCAAAAGATTCAGCTTTTGTCTTTTCTTATAGCCATTCGATTATATAGCAAAGGTATCCTATTGATTGGTCTCAATTTATTTTATTTAAAATTTCGTGAACACTTGGTATTTAATAAGTTACAAGAACAAGGTTTATACCGCCAAAGTTAATAAAGTTTTATAGTACAATGTTGTTTTTATTTTGTTTTATTATAAGGTGTCGAAGGGGATCAATATATTATTATTAATACGGAAAAATATTAGTTACATACATATCAATATGATTCGTGTTATTTGTGATAAATTGATGATCGTGTAGATAATTTGGATTTATCAATGACCTCTACAACAAAAAGCCTTGAGATTTAATATACTGCTCACGATCTTCATCTTGCTTGAACAATTGGATAATATCTTAGCAGTATAAATCTGTTTTCAAGGCTATCTTCGTGCTTGTATAATTATGAGACCTCACACGTAACTAAGGTACGTGAGCAACATAGCATTTTATATAAATATCTGGAAACAGAATCAGTAATGAGGACATGCGTTATTTCTTTCTTATGTTCTATTTTCATGGAGAGTACAAAGTTATAGCAAGAGTTACAATCGCATCAATATTGATATATAATTTACGTTGGTAGGTAATTAATTAATAAAAACAGTAATAACGTTTCATAAAAAACCTACCAAGATAATGTTAGGAGAGTTCTAGCTAGCGTAGAAATTGAAACTCTTTAAACATCTCAAAATCTATATGTGAAAATGTAATTCTCTTAACTGGAATTAAGTATATTATTCGATTATACATACAACCGAGCCCCAAATGTCATCTCACTTTAATTGACGAAAATTGTCTTAAATGTAAAAGCTCAGCCTAGACAAATTATGGGAGCATAAAAGATGCAAGACGTAATTATGTTTTGTTTATAAAATATGTTAAAATCGACTACGTCTAAAAGATCCATAGATGGCTTTGTTCAGAGATTTTATAAATATAAATTATCTAGAAAGTGTGAGAAAGTATTATTTATCCATTCAAAATAGTTTAGCCTTAGTAAAGACGACGCGTTTGGTGTATTGGTTAGAGCTCCAGACTATTACGCCGGCCGTCGCCGGTTCGAATCCCGCAAGAGGCAAATGTTTTATGTGATGAGCACGAACATTTGTACCTTAGTCATGGATGTTATATGTATTTAAGAGACGCCCCCGTCACGATCGTTGTCTGGTACTTCGTAACACAAGAATAATTCCTTACTACGAAACCAGACAATTGGTGTATTGTCTGGCGCATTTATATATTATTTATTTAAAGAAAGGGCGTAATAGGCATAATAAAACCAACACATACTAGATATCATAAGATAAGTGTTTACGGTCAGGTTTTAAGGAAATACACATTTAAGGTGGTATTATGGCTTTAAGCGAACTCTTCCAGACAACCTTTGGTAAATAAATTATTAGTTCATAGGAACTTACATTATGTAAGATACTTGACTATAATGAAACAAAACACAAACCAATGGCCAATTAGAATTCGAGTAATTCACTAACCTCTACGACTCATACTTAAAATCCTATATTTACTGAAAAAAAATATTTTTCGTTTTTCAGGGAAACAGTGATCTCTGCAGCCACCAACCTTCAGGGAGCTCTCAGCATGATAGCTCTTGCTGTAATGCAGATATTAAATAATCTAAGTTAATTATAAACGACTAGTTCTGTTTTAAGTTATACTTGTTTTATGATAACTTTGTATCCTAGACCCAGTGTCCACAGTATTTTTGCACGTACGTATATATGACGACACGTTTGGTGTGGTGGTTAGTGCTCCTGAGTACTATACCAGCGGTCGCGGGTTCGAATCCCGCAGTAGGCAAAGGAAGAAAATTCCTTACTTCGAAACTATGACTATTGGTGTGTTGTCTGCTGCATATTTATTATTTATGGTTTTGATGATTCTATGATCTATAGATTTTCATGGATAGTGCATCAAATATACAACTTTATATTGTTTAAATAGGTAGTTATGAAGTGTCATAGTCGGAAACATATATTTTTTATGCTACATCTTTCTACTTAAGACACTTCTTAATAAAATTATGTGTACTTAACAGTAGATATAATTAAGTAAGAAATGTTACGGCTTGTTTCACAATGACTGAATGAGTTCCCATTAGCGTTATCTGTCCACTACTTTACTTCATATTTAATGATGTTTCATATTTGAATTATTCATTGGTTGGTGCTTTTTTGTCTATGGTAAAACAGGCCCATATAAAGTTTTTTTTTTATGTTTGCTGTTGTTTTTCTAAGTTTGTCATCATTGCTGTAATGTAATATTTTTTTATTTATGCAATTTTCTTTTTTCAATAAATTAATTTATCACTTGAAAACATGAATGTTTCTTTTTCAAACTGTTAATAACATACCCCCAACACAATATTTATGTCAATCACACACAATATAAAAGGAAATAAAGATGGATGATTAGCATAAGTACCTAGTTTATTCCTACTATCTTTATCGAGGCTTACTGCAATTAAAAAGGATCAATAAATACTTATTTTAAGGCAGTCACTCACTATGCCATGCAGGTGCCCATGAGCCTTTATACCTGGGGGGCAGTAAAAAACAGTACACGGTAATTTGGCAGTTTGTAAATAAAAATATGTTTAACAAATACTGGAAAACAATAACTTTGAATATTATTTCAGTTTTTGACAATATTTTGCTAAATAAAAGTATAGATTTGACGATTTTTGACGACGCGTTTGGTGTAGTGGTTAGCGCTCCTGACTATTACGCCTGCCGTCGCGGGTTCGAATCCCGCAAGGGGCAAATGTTTGTGTGATGGGCACGAACATTTGTACCTAAGTCATGGATGTTATATGTATTTAAGTATTTATGGGAGACGCCCCCGTCATAATCGTTGTCTGGTACTTCGTAACACAAGGAAGAAAATTCCTTACCACGAAACCAGACAATTGGTGTGTTGTCTGGCGCATATTTATTTTTATATTTATTTATATTTAGATACAAGCATTTCACTGCTGGGAAAAGGCCATTCCTTAAATATAAGGTTGTATTCATACTCTACTACGCGGGCTCAGTGCGGATTGGCAGAGGGTTGTTTGCAAGGCAAGCGAATCTCACCTTTCAGACGAATTTATTATATCAAGAATTAATTTGATCCAATTTCTAAATTAGTTACATCGAAATAGTTATTTAGTTTTGTGAAGTATTTAGTCTCTTAGTCGAAATAAAAGCAACTTGAAATGTAGAACAACGGTATCGTGAGCGCCCGCCCTAACATTTTCCGCTGTGGCAAGCCTCGATTAATAATTAAATAGACACCTGGAACTTCACAGCGGAATGCTGCAAAGCGAGAACGTTAGAACCGAGCCCAATGTCAAATGGAACTCTTCAAAACTAAGCTGTATTGACAGCAATAAGAAGCTGTATCGAGACATTGGGTGGTCTGACTCAAGGAAGAAATGAAAATGACTAAAATGGTGAATTTCAGAGAACTGAGTAAAGGGATCGCTAAAGGGTCGCTTCTGGTGCTTAATGGGTTATCTATAGTAAGTGATTGATTTATTTTTTACTAACTTTGAAAAGATTAGATTAAAAACTAACGCATTCGCATGCGGTTGTGCGGCGATGCGGCTGAGCGATACCTACAAATATGAAACTATCCTCTACAGCTAAGCTCTCGAGCATAATGGGAACTTTGCATGCCTCATGCAAGTGCGTTGGTGTAATAAATAATAATAATACGCGATCTACCAGTCCTCGGTAATGGTGGCCCCTCTCAAGAGAGATAGGCCAGGTACGCAGGAAAAACTATAGTGTCGAGATATGTGCGCAATTTATAAGTGCACTCGCTGATCCTTCACTTTCAATAATTCGGTGAGACGGTAGTTCAACATGACCAATGTGAGATCAGGACCAACGGCTTAGTGTGCTTTCTGAGGTACGGGGGTGTCATCACCACCAACTTACTGACTCCGACCTGTTTCCGAGTCTTTTCAAGACAGAAAATCTATTACTTTAACATTACATTATTTCTAAATTTTCTAGTTCTTAGCGCTATGCATCTTCGGGTTCGCTGTAGTAGATCTCCGTCTCCTAAAGCAGTATGGAGAAGACCAGGCGGCTGGAACGTCGGCAGGAGATGTCATCATCATGTCTGCGAGTCTCATGCTCATAGCGATAGCTGTGGTTGGCAGTTACGGAGTCATTAAGGAGAATCTCAAGGCTCTTTACATAGTAAGTCTACTTAAAGAATCATTGGTAAATGGAGATATCTCTGGATTCGAGATAGTAGATTTCCGTCTTTTGAAGAAGTAAGAAGGCCAAGCTGCTGATACCTTTGTAAGCGACGTCATTATTATTCTGTCAGTCTGATGCTTATAGTAGTTGCTGTGGTTTGTTTCTTCAATGTTATTAAGAAGAACCTCAACCTTCTGGGTGCTTCTGTATGTCCAGACAGAGAAGAAAGCATAAGTTAGCAATGATGAAAGCAAGTTAATAAAATGTCAACTTCATAAGTTCAAGTTTTATTCAAAACATACAATACCAGGTTGATATTGCTTGAGACCAAAATGTAAATTTCCGTATTTTAAGTATATTTAATTAAAAGTATCAATTGAGAGCGTAGGTATTAAAAGTACCTTAGCCATCTGAATCTTTGGAGGCTATAGCTACTAATAAATATTTCAATTCTTACATCCCCCTGATTCGGTTTTTAGCATTTTCTTTTATTGTACAGAAATTCGACCTTTACAATTTTATTATACGTATTGTTTTTTTTAACCTACAGTATGTCGGCCTCCTCATGATCTTAGTGGTGCTGGAGATGTTGATATCCATCTTCGTGGCCCTCCAGAGGTACGGGCTGCAGTTCAGGATCACGGAGTGGCTGCGGGAGGACTTCTTCCGGAACATCACTGATACTGATCTGAACCAGGAAATACATGGGGAGCTGTGGGACCAGCTGCAGACTAATGTAAGGATTGAATGGAAACTCTTTCTATGTCATAATAAATGTAAAACAAAATTTTTCCTAAGATAAATTTGGCGCTGAAAAAAATTACGATAGAACTGTCGGCAGCGAGACAGTGTGCCCTGGGCGTAGTCTGAAGCAAAATTTGTAAATATGTACTAATATGTTTTTAAAGTCTCTAAATGTTGCCCCTAAGAACTGGAAATTGTAGATAATACTGTCTTCAACTCTTTTCCCCGAAACACAAATTGCAAGCAGCTATCTAAACTCGCTCCTACAAATCCATATTCATGTTTTTTTTTATATTTCTTTACACAAAAGCTGTCTGGAAGAGATCACATATAGCGATAAGACCGCCTAAATTGCACATTTCGTTTACACTATTTTGTAAATTAATTAATGTTATTTGCATTATACAGTTATCTTATCTTATTTCAGTACCAATGCTGCGGGCTGAACGGGCCAGAAGACTACCTAGCCATCAAGCAGCCTGTAAGCCTGTCGTGCTGCGCGCGCGCATACCGCGCCAGGACTTCGTACGCGCAGCAGCAGCTATACCGAGTTTGTATTGAGTAAGTACCAACACAAAAAATACACAGACACACGGGGATTAACGCGATCACGAAACATAAGGGTGAATTTCCGAACAGCAAATTTTACGCGGCATGAGTGAAATCGGCAGTGCAGAGTGATACAATGAGGCTTATTTATTTTTTTATTTATAGAAGGCGTTATCCCGTATACGAGACCATAAATATTTTTTGATTAGGACTACGTTAAATACGGAATAAAAAATGATAAAGCACCATATTTTTCATTTCGGTTGCGCGGTCAAATCCATTTTTCTGTCTAATTTCCCTTGTATAGTAAAAACTTTTGGTTATTTAGTATTATTGCTTATTTCATTTAAATCGTGAATAGTTATAGTACTATCACATAATAATTTTATAATTTAATCTATTTAATTAAATGACTTATAAGTAAAAATGCATGTGGTCAAATAAGACTTTTCATATCGGTGAATTTTAGTTTGTCGAGAATATTTTTGCGTGGGACAACTCTAGCTCCTTGCCCCCGCGCTAAAACGCTACATACGAGTGCTGCCTCAATGCTTAAAGTAAATAGACGTGCGCCGCTTGCTCCGTGTTCCCGCCAAAAAAGTAAGTAGTTGGTTTCGGTGACATGGGACATTTTATTTTTCATTTCCGCAGGTTGGAATATATTGTCATCCAATTCTCCATAAAATGTATGAAATATTTATTGGTATCCTTCCCAAACTACGTTTATTAGTGAGGTATTAATAACGTTGTGACTTTAAAACTTTAATTGTTATGTTAAATTATGTCGTTGATTTTAATATCGGTGTTTTCATTTCGGTTGATTCGGTGGCCTAGATTGACCACCGAAATGAAACAAAATTCACCGAAATGATAAAAAATATCATTTCGGTGAATTTTATTAATTCCGGTGCGTAAATTGTTCATATCGGTGATTGTTTTTCTCATTTCGATGGCTTCATTATATCATTCCGGTGAAATCTATACTATATTATACAGCTGAAGAGTTTGTTTGTTTGTTTTTTATTTGAACGCGGTAATCTAAGAAACTACTGGTTCAATTTGAAAGAATATTTTTGTTTTGCCTTCCTTTTTAGGATTCCGTACCTTGAAAGGTACAAAACGGAACCCTTATAGAATCACTTCGTTGTTCGTCTGTTTGTCTGTCCCTACCCTTTTTCTCAGGAACACATGGAGGTATCAAGCTATAATGTAATCAAAAGCTCTGCGGTCCCTTAAAGCTGTAAAAAAAATCAAACTTCTAAGCCAACGCAATCAAAAGATACAGCCGTTATTGCCGTAAATATCAACAAATTTCCGCAAATTTTCAACACTCGAAAAGGAATCAAAACCTACCTACTGGGTACGTCCCGTGAACTTAGAATCTTAAAATTTGACTAGCTGTGCCCGCGACTTCGTCCGCGTGGAATAGTGACTTTGGGTAGAATTTTTAATTATTTAGGCTTATGATTTTACAAATAAGATACTTAAGTATAAGTACTTATAAGTACGCAAGATATAAAGTATTTATATAAGTTAATTTAAAGTAAATTTTAGTACTCACTTATCATTAAAATTGGCTATTGTTAGCAATAAATTGTAAAAGTTTAGGTTTTATATTTATTTATTGATTATATAAAAAAACGTAATAAGTAATTAAGAAAAATAGTGAGACTTCGTCTAAGACAACCATGGCTCAACTATACTACTTCCGCCTCCAAGCTTTGCACCCATCTTCAAGTCACCCTGTATTACTTAACTAAAACTAAAGGGCGATAAAGAATGCTTAGTAAGCTTTATTAAACTTATTTTGAAACAAAATCAGTATATTTCTTATTACAACAATAAGAAGCAAGTAGTACATCAAAGGTGATCAATTATTATGACCATACCGATTATTTGGACGTACACAATTTGTATTTTGATAAAGAGTTCCTTTGTCTGATGGGATTATATGGTTACTTTACTTTCTAACTACTAAGTACTTTGCCACAAAAATAACTTCTACTTAACTAACATTTTACTTTGTTGTGTGGAAAAAATGGATCTAAATTTATATTTTGTTATATTTTGGCAAGTACCATAAAGTAAAGTACCAAAATTTCATTTAATTTTTACTAGAGATGGGCCGAGTACTCGGTTAATACTCGGTACTCGGCGTACTCGGCAGGTTTTTTGATACTCGTACTCGGCCGAGTAACTCGGTTTCAATGCCGAGTATACTCGGTTTAAGTAAAGCAATATATTTAGGTAGAAATTATATAAACGACTGGGGAAATCTATCACAAACTCAATTATGATAATGAATGAGTAGAGACAAAATGAGAAAAACGTTAATAAAAATAATATTATGTGCAATTTTATAAAGTTAGATTGTGTTGTGGCGATGCAAAGCTCTCTGCACGTTCTAGTAACAGTCAATTCCATTTTTCTTCGTAGACACCAGCCTCCGAGAGCCTCCGTGCTTGCAGGTGCTCATATAAACACTCTTGTTAAGCGTGCTAGTTCTAAATACCTTGTTAGGGACCATGCCCATCACTCGAACGGACACTTGTCTTTTGCTAGCAAATTCTCTTTGAAATAGCGACCTTATTTAAATTTAGTAAATAAAATGTGAATTCGTTATTGGCTGTAAGTCTTACATGTCTATATTTTATGTTATCATCATGCTGTGGATTTTGTAATACAAAAGAAAAGTAATGGGGCTTTTAGGATCATCGTGCTCTAGCGGCTTGATGAAAGCTTATTCTGCGCGAACCTGGTTTGTACTTGTTTACACACCGGAAACAGGAGTTTGATTGAACCGAGTTACTCGGCCGAGTACTCGGTTGGAAAAAAAATGAACCGAGTAATACTCGGTACTCGGTACTCGGCAAAAATGCTACTCGGCGCACCTCTAATTTTTACAAACCAATATGGAGGAAAACTAGACATTTAATTAAAATACTTTACAGATTCATTTCCCACACATTTATTTAAAATGAAATAGAGGGCCTGACGATTCTAATTATTATCAGCATCCGTGGTCACAGGTAGACCAAGAAACTACCATCGCTTATTAATATCTATTGACGTTCCTAACCACCTAGAAAAAGCTCATTGTGTCTTGAGATCTTGCAGTATGAGATGTTGCTTAGGTTGGTCTAAACATAATTATGAAGTGGTTCTTTGTTACATAAATAAATATAAATAAATCAGCTATTTATATTCTTTAATCTGCATGCTTAAACTAATTGTTGATTCACCGATGTAGAAGATGCCACAGCCACATTCCTGTCTATACTCCCCTGCATCTTGGAGAGGTATGTGATGTGACACTTGAAAGGTGGTAAAAATTGGTTAATCTTCTTGTTCAATTGTAGCGGGTTTGGCACGGGGTATGCAACAACCTTCCTTACATGTTGACAATCAGCAGCCAGGTTTTGGTTATCATTGCTGCCCCTTGCTCTCTGAAACAAAGTTTTTGTCGTGATAGCTATGTATTAGTGGCATTTCTAAAGACTGTGAGGCTAAGGTTTTGATCTGGATAAGAAATTTTGTTTATTGTCTGCCTCAATTTCTGAATTATCTGAATATGAACTGTATGAGAGTAGATTTTCCAAATTCAACTGGAAGAAACTCTTCAATTCTTTCTCTGGAAGAAGAGGTTCACTTCTCATTAATTATTCTGCAATCCTACCAGTTGAATTTTTGGATGATTAGAGTTTAGATGAATTGGAAAAGCAGTAGGTAACATACTGGTGGGTAAAATTGTAAAAGTGATATCTACATACCGTTAATAAAACTTTGGTGTTACATTATACAGGTGATGGTCAGCAACAACAGGTGATACTGGAGAGACCATTGCAACACATCAGTGTCTAATATCACTTGTGGCTTAATCCTTCACATGTGGCGTTGTTGCTATTATATTTACACAGGCAATTTTCCATAATTTCCATGCTTTCAATCACAGATGATTAATATTCAATACTTTGTTTCACTTTGTTTTATTTTGATAGATTGAATGACTTGACATTTGTTTGACAATGACTTTAGACAACAGTTATTTGAAGGTTATTTGTATCTGTGTACAATGGTCTATGGTTGAAAAAGTGACACTTGGCGCGTTTCGTTCTACTGAAGTTTGTTTTTAATATTTTTTTACATCGCACGGAAACTTTTATTTACAGGCATTGTAAGTATCCTAAATGTTGCTCGATGGTATAAGCTACCACTGTTCAAAATTTCATTTAAATTGGTCCAGTCGCTTTGGAGTTTATCGCGAGCAAACAGACAGACAAACAGAGAAATAAGAAATTTGAAAAAAATCTAGATTAGTCCCATTGCACTTCTTACATCCCCCTGACTCGGTTTTAAGCATTTTCTTTTATTGTACAGAAATTCGACCTCTACAATTTTATTATATGTATAGATACAAAGCAATGTCATTTATAGTACAGATACAAGAATAATTGCGAAAACTGTATTTTTTTGTTATATCATATAAAAACAAAACTGCCCTTTTCTTCATGAACGCGTTACGGTGATAAATGAAAATTACAATGAACACATAGAACATACATAATGAACTAAAATTAAGATACAAATTATTCATTCAGTGAAAACGTCGTCCTTTTATTACAAAATGTCGCAGAAAAAAAGACGCTTTAAATTTCCATATAACTACTATTGATTCCCACTCTACGCTCTGACCGATCCAAAGGTTCCCATTATGCTAGCAGCATTGCCTCGTTGAATAGCAATGGAAACCTGTTGAATCAGCCAGAGTGGGGATCATTACCCTTATCCCTCAGTCGTTGTCCCAACTATTTGAAAAGCTCGCGTGCCTCATCTCCCCAGGGCCCAGCCGTCTCCACAGCGATTGGAACAAAATCATACTCAGACTTTAGCTCAGCATACTTAGTATGTTTTAACTTGGCAGCATTTTCCGCCGCTGAACCTGCTGAAGTAACAGGCATACTGTAACTTCAACAGGTTCAGTAAATGTGTCTAACGCATGTTGCGTCCCATAAGAGGCTACGCCCTCCTCGCCATGGAACCAACGTTAGGTCATCTGGTCTCTTACCATCCATGCGGGACAAGCCTGGTGGCTCTAGGACGCAAGGAATATTTACGGAAACCGTGGCCCGACGCATAAATTCATTAATAGAATGGTATAAATTGCACTTGTAAAAAGCAACTGTGAACCTGTGACAGACGAGGAATTGAACCCCGAGTCTTACGCAATCCGGGCAATTAAGTTTGTATGGTGACAAAACACTATAAAAACAAAAATAAACTATAATAGAATGGTGCTTCGGGAACCACCCCGCACATCTTTGGCAACTCAGTCCATGGTGGCCGTTTTCATCTACCAACGCACCACAAATACAGCGATGAGGTTCACAAACTTTGCTGCCCAGTCTTAAAGCTACTGCAATTCTTAAGGAATTGTTGTCGAGAAGCGTACCCAACTGTGGAGACGGCAAAGCATGCAGCCAAGCACCAGGTTCAGGTTTTGCAACTGCTTTAAGGCATGCCAACATAACGCTGGAACCTACGGGAACGGAGTAAAGGCAAAACGCACAGAAAATGTCGAAGAGGACCGCTAGTAGTGTTGTTAAGCTAAAAAGTTTTTTTTAATATGATATGGGTTTACTTTTGTCTCTAGACTATACCAGACGAGGCACAGACAGGGACGACGATGAAGCGAGCTCACCCAGAAGAAGCCTGTTCACTCTTTTTCTGAAAATAACAGGGTTGTAGACCGATGGAAACACATATGCGGGTAGAGAGTTCCACTCTTTTGCTGTGCGCATTATGAAAGTTGACGAGAAGCGCTTAGTTCGAAAACTTTTTAAACGTGCTAATCTCAGGAACTACTGCTCCGATTTAAAAAAAAGGGTTGGATAGCTCATTTATCGGAAAAGGTTATTGGCTATACTTGGTGTCCTTTAAATAGAGGTCCAGCATAAAATAGGTGATATGCTAGACAATGACAGTCATTAGAAAATATATAAAAAAATGTAAGTTATGTCCTTTTCAAGTTGTGTACATTAGAAAATCTACCAAATTGTCATCTAGTGATGGGTTTTCGACTACTGTTAATACAAATACTTTTTTTACTTGTTTATTTTGCGATGCGAGTTTATATAGCCGAAGGCCTACTTTATTTGTAAATCAGGTTACATTTTATAATAAATAGTAAATAAAAAAGTGAAAAATTGTAGTCACAGTAGTCTAGCTTATTACCCGTATTGTGTGCAGCGCGCGACGCTTAAATTTCGCGGGGAGAATTGCTGTTTTTTCGTTATAATAATATATGAGTCCTGAAAGAAGGTTAACTTCTACAAACGGGATACTGTAAAACATCACGCTACGACCTACGGGAATGGAGTGAAATCAAAACGCACGGATGCAGACACGACGAACCACGTGTTTTAGTGTATAGAAGTAATTTTGTTAAAGGTTTTCGGTGGGTGGATAAGTGTTGTCATTTCGGTGGGCGAGTTATTTCATTTCGATGAATCGTTTTTTCATTTCGGTGGCATCAAAACTTTGAAGTAATGTATCTTTTTAGTTTATCAAGATATTTTGATGGCGTTACGTATTGATCTAAACAACATCAAGAAGTATCATAAACCATAGTTTGAATTCGAAAAATGTTAAAAATAAAAAAGTTCACCGAAGTGATAAAAAAATCGACTTTGTTGAAATTGACCCATAATTACCTTATGTTTTTGCCTGACGTTTCGATCGGGTTTCACCAATCGTTGTCACAGGCGAACTGATGATCTGTGATTTACTCTTTTTACTCCGTTTGCGGACGACACAAAACAAAAAAGTCAAAAACTGACTTCAATAACAAAACGCACTAAAAAGTTTTTATAAACTCTTGACTCTTTAAAAGTAAGGACTTCATTTTCGGGGATGCCTCGATGGATGATGCTAGAGATGGCCATTGCGATGGCCCGACTCCAAAAATACTATTCGCCTAAAATATAGTCCTTACTTTTAAAGAGTCAAGAGTTTGTTGATGACTTTTAAGTGCATTTTGTTTTAGAAGTCGGTTTTTACTTTTTTTGTAAAAGTTTTTTTTAGTGATGGGGTGGGTACGTTGCATAACTTTTGAATCCATTTTCTTACACAAGCGCTGGTGTTATAATCACTGACCTCCAGCGTTAATGAGTTCCACCATCGGCTTATGGTGACCACCAGACGTAACTAAAGACATTATCAACATTATAAATACGTATAAGTAAGTTAAAAATACCTTAACCAAATGTCAGAATGGCTTTAACCACCATGATTATAATAATACAATAGTGTAGCTATTATCTTTATATGTTGTAATATCAAATTGTATGTGTTAGTATATTAGATAATTATTGTAGAGTAGCATGACCACTTATAAATAAATAAGTAAATAAATTAATGACATTAAACTTTTTACAATCTGAGAGTGTTAAATAAGACAAAGCTCAGTGAATACTCTTTCTTTTTCAGGACAGAAGGTTATTACAAAGATGGCTGTGAAGATGAAATCTTGGATATTCTGCGATCTGACGCCGATTGGCTACTTGGTGCTGTCGTTTTTAGCTTCTGGCTTGAGGTATGGTAAAGAAGACGGCTATATCCACACAAAAAATAAATCCAGCGTGATAAAATTTTATAAAATGTTACAAACTTTTTATAACATTTTATCACGTTTTATTCTGCTTGTCATAAGTAATAAAAACATGGTGTTACTTATTGTAAATATTATTGTGGTATTGAAAGAGTGTAGATCAATTGTTAAACGTGTGGCACAAAATGCCCAAATCAGTATAATAGTTAAAAAAAATGAGTTGAATGCCGAATCTCGGATATTTTTAATGGAAAACATAAAAAAAACAATATTTTTTTAAAGGAAAGAGACGAATGACTCCCACTATAAGCCATTTTAGTTTGGCACACGATGTACCGAACACCCTGCATAACTTTTCGTAGATTATTTTTATTACTCGTATACACAACGATTACTTTACGAACTATTCTCACACGTACCAATGTAGTTTAGTAGTACCAAATATAAAGGTAAATGCACAAGTAAAAAGGTAAATGCTTTAGAGGAATGCAATCTTATGACACAAACGCCGTTGTTCTTTATACGCATTAGAGTAGAAATACTCTTAGTTTCGTAGATCACCGCACAGCTATTTACAGCGCGTAGGAAAACGACAGCAGTGACATTAAAGACTACCTTACTTAATAAAAATTGCATGGAGCTATTCTTACATGCCAGCTGCTCCTGTTTTTTTAAACGACATTAATAATTCAGTGCTTTTCTATGTATGTACGTACATTAGGGCTATTTCCATCATCACACAATGAGTTTCAGTTGTATACTCTTGGAGAAAAAGGAATTTCATTTTGATATCAGTAACTACGATGCCTTTGGTGTATTGGTAAGCGCTCTTGAATAATACGCCGGCCGTCGCGGGTTCAAAAGCAAGGGGCTAATGTTTGTGTGATGAGCACGAACATTATTGTACCTAAGTCGTAGATGGTATATGTATTTAAGTATTTATGGGAGACACTTCCGTCATAATCGTTGTCTGGTACTTCGTAAAACAGGAAAGAGAAATCCTTACCACGAAACCAGACAATTGGTGTTCATTCTACATTATCTGTCAGTCAAACCTTTAGGTCATGCAGAATGATAGCGACAGGTGCAATTAAAAAGCTTACTTACGAGAATGAGAGCAATATGCAATTATCTTTTTATATCAATATTTTGGTAGATTTTTAACTCGATATAACTTTTCAGGGTGTCGGGATGCTGCTGTCAACTTGGCTGGCTAACAACATTAGGAATTCGGTGCACATCTACAAAGAAACCGTCAGATATTGATTAATTAAAGTCTATTTTAATAACCAGCTCTTTCATTATGAATGGTCATAAGAGCGCTTTTACACTTAGGCGACTTAAGAAGCGCAACGGTCGCGCGACAGTCGCGCTACTGTCAATTTCATACATACATGGCAGCAGTACGCCCTTCACGCCATGCCACAGAATATATAATAGTACTACATACTAAGGCTTATACATCAAGCTAACTATTTTGATTTCCAAATCCATTGTCCCTGATAAGAGTCAGAAGCTCGTCAGAAGTGACAATCTTCTTTTGAGCGAGCTCTTTTAATCTTCGATTCTATCTTAGCCACAGTTAGCTTGGTTTGGAGTTAAGAATAAACCCATTAAAAAAATAGTAGAAAATCCAAGGTTTTCCTTTGTTCGCAGAAAACTATTTCATAATTAGTCATTTTGTATGCTCTACAATTGATATGGCTTGCAAAACAATAACTTATGCTCCGTAACATGTTAACCCTTTGCGTGACGATCATGATAAAACCTTTCAAAGTAACTAACATAAGGTAAAACGTATAGTAGAAGGGCCAGTAGGAGGTGTAATACCTATGTGGTACCTACCATAACGATACTAGAGACTTGTAATTATACGTAAGGCTCATAATAAAGTGGTGGCAGCGCTTTGGTAGTGATACCAAAGTTTAGAAAACGATCATTCTTACCGTATAAGTGACGCATATCACGAGCACCTCCGTGCTTCGGAAGGCACGTTAATCCGTTAGTCCCTAATACCTGGGTAATATCGGTTTTAGTAGTCGTTAAGCCTAGTCAGAGGCGCTATGAGCGGCTTGATAACATCTGGCAGCAAGGTTGTTCGCTTGCCTTACAACACCCCGCCACGAATCAGCACTGAGCCTGCGTGGTGGAGTATAGCTCATACCAGATTATACTTGAGGCCTTTACCCCGCAGTGGGATGTTTACAGGCAGACTCTACTTTACTAAATAAAGTTAAAACCAAGCATTCGATATAAAATTGAAATAAATGTCAAATCGAGCAGTTACGTAACGTAAGGAAATACATAAATAGTATAACTTATACGAGTATACTCAATTACGTTTCAGGATATCATCAAATGGAGATTAACTTAGATAAGCCGTGAGCCCTTTACTCTGTATTGCGATTGTGGGTTACGTACTTCCAAGTTAGTATCGCTGAAAAAGTAGGTGTTAAGTGTAATTACTACCTAGGTACTATACCTTTACAAAGAAATGCTCAAAATAGAGCCTACCAAAATGAACTGTGGTAAAATGTTTTAGAGATGACTAGCTAGAACATTGTACGTACCATACCATATTCTGTGATAGTAACTTAATCGTAGTACCTAAATACTGTCTATCTGTAAGTTCTGGAGCTTTGAACCTAAAAGATGAGGCTTTGCAGTCTGATATCACTTTGTAAAAAAAATACTTTCATACTTTTGTGTAATCTGGCGAACAAATGATTGATTATTATTAAAAACACTGAGTATAAGGCTAGGCTATGGTAAACACAATACTGTGTGTGTGATGTCCTTATTTAATCAATATATTTTCTTTCTTTCTTTCTTTCACAATTTGTGTGAAGGCAACATTTTCTTTGTTTTCTCTAAATGGGTCATCTCTACAAAGGCGACACACATTTAGCTTTTAATTTTGCAAGCCGATCGATTTTACTATCGGAGCGTCCTCTAGTTTATTAATAGATATGTCATTAGCGTTTGCATCGTAGCCCTTATTGCTAAGCACTAAACCAAAGGGCTGTAGTAGAAAAGTACAAAACTTTACCCTACAGAGACTAGACCTGAAAAACATAGACAAACCACTTAAAGTCGTATTGTGAAAGTCGTAGGACTGATATCGATTTAAAGTTAATTGGACTCTGAAACAAAGACAGCTCAAGACAGTCCCTGGAGTGTGGGGAAATGGACATATGAGTTCCCACGGTCCAAATAATGCGATACGTTGATGAGCGGAGCGGTTTTCAAGTCGGCGTATCCAATAGGTAAGAGTTAGTAAATAGCAAGCAAGTAAAAAGTTGATTTCTGACAAGAAACTTATGCATAAAAATAGATCAAAATCATAATTTAAGCTACACTATACAAAATCCGTCGACACGTAGCACTGTAGTCGCCGTAGTGGGGTCTACGTCGTAGCGTCGTAGTATAAATAAATATAACGTATAAAAATATTCACTTACTATGTAGTGAATATTTTCTCACTCTTTTAAACAGTGTTTTAGTTAAACACCCTCCCCCCTTTTTTATCTTGTGTTTACTCGTAACCTCAAAAAATAGACAGATTGACATTTGACAACTTGACTTTCGTTTCGCGGTAAATCAAATTCGTGCTTTCCTATAGAAAATATTATGGATGATTGATTTTACAATTGATTTATTGGACTTAATCAACAAACAAACAAAACAAGTTCGCGCCCCGGTACTTTATAGACATTAGACACTATTTTAGACATACTTTTGTAAAATCAAATTCCACTCAGCAACTTTATGACGGTTTGTTTTGGTATCCGTGTTTCTGTTTTCTACTACGTCTTTCGAACTTTCTATAAGCTGTATAAGGATATCCTGAAAAAAATAAACAATTACAATGCTATCACGTTTCCAAACCCCCATACGGCGACTAGTTATTATTATCCATTTGATTTACCTTTGCGTCTTTTGTCCAATTGTCCGAGCAACCTTTCTTTTTTTGATTCATGTTGAAAACAAATCAGTCAATAACAACAAAATACGACTTTTTACAAATCAATTGAATACGCGCTCTTTCTTTACAAACTCCTGTCCAAAAGTCAAAACAAATCAGATTCTTCTCATTCTTCTCTTCTGTTATTACAACTTTTTTTAAAAGATTTGGGTTTTGTTATTATTCAGCCATCATTTCAAGAAGCTTTTGTTCATTTACCCTGAAGTGTGTTGAATGCATAGAGAAAGAAAAAATCTTCGCTTTAAAAAGAGCGTGCTACTTAGTGAAATTCTATAGGATTTGACAGCGAAAGACCTTATGACAGCGAGACCGTTTTCTAAGAAATAATAGATTTAGTGGAAACGTCAAGTTTCCGTCGCTGGAATTTTTGAAAAAATATGAATGGATTAAGTTATAATTTAAGTTTTGTATAACAATTTCAGATGAAATGGCTTGTGCTTTCAGCAACTGTGAAGTGCGCCGAGGATACAATCCCGCAAATCATACTTTTCACCAGTAAATATGAATCATTGATAAAAATTTTAATTCCAAATTTTATAAAATTTGTGAGTGAAATCGACTCTGATGCCAAATTGTACAGTAAATTTAGGACTTCCTTTGTGATTTGCAGCCATATATCAAAGTATCCAATAGAATAATTCAGATATTTTCAGTAAAATAAGAAACCGTTTCTTTACACTAGGGCTTGACTAAATGATGACGTCATCAGTATCGATAAATTTTTTGACTGATTTTTTTAGGTAACCGTAATTCTTGCACAGTTTCTTCTTAGCACTGGCCCACACAACTGTCCCGAAGCTGTGCTGTGGTAAGGTCTATGTTGGAACGTGTATAAGTGCTTCTAGCAAGTCTTCATACATAAAAAAAATAAATATGTATTTAAAAAAAAATAAGTTGTCTTGTTTATCAAATAAAAAGTATTATGTTATTAAAAGTGCAATAATTTAATTATTTTTGTTTCAATTTACATGATTTATCGTAACCTCGTCGATAAAACTTGGACCACCATGAGATACACATCACTATTGAACGCACACGTGTAAAGTAACTTTTTGGTTTCGCTGAAAATCCGCGTTTGTCATTCTATACTATACTACATTCTATGGTTGAATGCAACCTGCGTACTAGGAAATGTAATGAATGAACTGAGTGAATGAATGAATGTTTGTATCTAAAACTGGTGGTTAGCTAAACACTGCCTAAATACCTATTTGTGGTACAAAATGTTAAACACTGTTCTAAACCCTTTTTAAATTTAAAACAGTTTTTAACTAAACATGACTTAAAACCAGTTTTAACGGATGATTTGTAGTAAGACTGTCTTATTCACTCAGTTCATTCATTACATTTCCTAGTACGCAGGTTGCATTCAACACACTTCAGGGTAAATGAACAAAAGCTTCTTGAAATGATGGCTGAATAGTAACAAAACCCAAATCTTAAAAAAAAAAGTTGTAATGACAGAAGAGAAGAATGAGAAGAATCTGATTTGTTTTGACCTTTTTACAGGAGTTTGTAAAGAAAGAGCGCGTTTTCAATTCATTAATTTGTAAAAAGTCGTATTTTGTTGCGTATTGACTGATTTGTTTTCAACATGAATCAAAAAAAGAAAGATCGCTCGGACAATTTTGGACAAAAGACGAAAAGGTAAATCAAATGGATAATAATAACTACTACATAGTCGCCGTATGTGGGGTTTGGAAACGTGATATATAGCATTGTAATTGTTTATTTTATTTCAGGATATCCATAAACAGCTTATAGAAAGTTCGAAAGACGTGGTAGAAAACAGAAACATGGATACCAACACAAACCGTCATAAAGTTGCTGAGTGGAATTTGATTTTACAAAAGTATGTCTAAAATAGTGTCTAATGTGTGTGTTGTTTTGTTTGTTTGTTGATTAAGTCCAATAAATCAATTGTTGTGAAATCAATCATCCATAATATTTTCTATAGGAAAGCACGAATTTGATTTACCGTGAAACGCAAGTCAAGTTGTCAAATGTCAATCTTTCTTTTTTTTGAGGTTAAACACAAGATAAAATAGGGGGGAGGGTGTTTAACTAAAACACTGTTTAAAAGAGTGTTTAGCGCGAAAAACTGATTTGTGGTAAGGATTTTCTTAAAATCTTGTTAAACAGTGCCTAAAACTTTGTTTAAGTGATTTGTGGTAAGGCTGTTAATCTTTAGCACCGTAGTCACCGTACCGTATCTACGCCGTAGCGTAGCGTCGTAGCAATTTATCACATTGACCTAAAGGTTTGACTGGCAGAGAATGCTTTTAGCATTAAGTCCACCTTTGTACACTAAATTTGTGCAATAAAGTCTTTAAATAAATAAATAAAATAAAATTGTGTCTAGTAAAAGTGATCCAAGCGCTTTGGTAAAACAAGTGTTTAGTGCGGTTCACATTTTTTCACACAAAATACCAGCAACACAAAAAACATCTCCGCTCCGCTCATGTCCACACCCTCTGTTTTAATAACACCATCGGGTCGTCAAATGCAATGATCGATACAAGCCCATAAGCCTTCATTTCCGACGACTGCCTCTGACCAGGCGGACCTGTGTCACATAACAGATACCTGTTCCTCGGACCTAGTACTTGGAGCTGTGACGAAGAACTATTACGATGAAACCACGCAGCATACGGTGTATGAAGTTCTTTCTTACCCTCTTCAATATAATATGCATCGTAAGTAATTTTTAATGTCTCGATCAGTGTACTTGCTGTATTGATTGGCGTTTGTTGCCTTGATAAACAAGTTAATGGGTAGTTTTATGTTCGGGTATAATGAATTGCTTCCGATTAATAATTTTTTGATTAGCGATTAAGTAAATGCGCGGCCAGTAAGAATTTTTGTGGCGGTAAAACTAGATAACAGATAACTAGATAGTAGATGAAACTTGGCTACAGTTTATTATTTCTTACTAAGATATTTTTAAAAGTAACGTGTACTATTCCTGAACATTCTTTACATAGTAGTCTTTGTTTTAATAATATAGGAAACCTATCTCTAAACTTATGCTAATAAGCCTTATTTAAGTTTAACTGCTTCTTCGCACTATTGATTGTTGAATCACAACATTTGTGTTCTGAGAATTAAAATTACGGCCGATGAAAAAAAAAAGTATAGATAGCTTTTAGTGGCAGCTAAAAAATACGAGTATATTCTACTTGTTTATTGGATGATTCAGTGACGAGTGACAGGACTGTATGGTAGAGGAAATCATAGGTACTGACCCCAGATAAACTGGGAGCATGGCAAAGAAATGATGATGATGCCTCGTTGATTGCTTTTCGAAAAGTTCTTTAATTTTTTTCTAAAGAAAACTGTATTCTCCATACCCAGCTCTTCGGGCTAGTCCTTATGGCGATCTGCGTGATGAACATGCGTGAGCGCAAGCCGCGTACTGAGCCGCAGTCGACTCTCTCTCGCGGCGTGTTGTCTTTCCTGCTCACCCTCGGACTGTGCCTTGTGGTGACAGCTGTGCTGGGCTGCATTGGAGCCTTGAGGGAACATGTGAAGTTGTTGTATGTGGTAAGTATAGTAATGTATTTTAATGTCAGATAAGGAGGAGACTAGGAGTAGTCCAAGTTTTCGAGCTAAGCGAAATTCTGACTTATAGATTTTTATGTATTTGTTCTATCAATGAGAATTAAAAATGCCGGGTATAAATATGAAATATGAACATGAGAAAATGCTACTCACTGCTAGATATAATGCAACTCATTGTAATGCAGGAATCAATAATCAAATGATACGGTACAATAGGTATAACATCTGATTACCTGCAGACAATACATTATTTTTAATGATTTAATTAATTACCACTCAGAATAGGTTTTCCAATGCGCACACTACACTCACTCACTCAAATAAAGCTTTAAAGAAATATCATAGATTTTCAGTGCCTTTAAAAAATTAATGAATCAACCTACTCAATTATTAGAATAACTACTACTCCTACCAATAATTAAAACTTCATAACTAACTTTACCAATTATTCCACAGCACTCTTGCTTCTTCATATTCCTGGTGTCGATCGAGGTGGTGGTGGGGGTAGGGGGGGCGGTTCTGAGCGCCTGGGTGGGGGGAGGAAACGAGCTGAGACACCAGTTCTTCAGGAACCTGACTATTGAGGACGAGCTCACCACGCATCAGGCGTATTGGGATCCTATACAGTCGGAGGTTAGTAGCTGAGTTTTTGATGATTTGGACTCAGAAAGACAAGATCAAAGTACTCACCTGTGTTGGGTGCAATATGCATGTACCTATATCGCCTTCTATGATTACGAGCCAATGTACTGCAACGACGAGTTCTGGATTGCGTGAAATTATGTCCAGATGATTACTTTTGCACGTGTGCCTCTACATAATTAAGAGCACGGGGAACAAGTTAACGTTTAACTTACATTGTTGTTGTCATTAAATCTTCTTTGTTTATTAAATTTAGTCAACATTCTTTCTGTTGGTATAATTATCAGTTCAAATTAATTCAATATTATTTTCAATTTCTTTCACAGAACCAATGCTGCGGCGTAGACGGTCCGTATGACTACACAACGATCCTCCACCGCGAGATCCCCCCCTCCTGTTGCTCGCGCGCACATCCGCTCCGCGATGGAGGGGCGCGACGTCAGATCCACGCCGCCTGCGTCACCGACAAGACGTATTACATGCGCGGCTGCGAGGAAGCGCTAAGGCAGAAGAAAGCGCTGAAAGGAAACATTTTTATATCGACTGGCGTAATCTTTACGTTGTTGGAGGTTAGTTTTACTTATTGTTATGATGAAGTCTATTTTATACAAAATCGGTATGTTAATTTGCTTTATGGACTATATTCAGGATCATAATTTACACTTGATGTCTCATTATATTTTCTTATTTTATTTCAGATTCTCTGCATAGTATTGGCACTTTGGATGGCTCGTACAATAAGAGTGGAACGTCGAAAGCTCCAACAAAACTTGCAAGCCCACTTTGAGAGTTAATGGCGAACTTTTTACAAAAATATCACATTTTATAAAACCCATTTATTTGTGGGATTCAGTATTATGCACAGATATACGTACCGTAGTAGTTATAAGACAAACAGTATTAATTTTATTTGGCTAAAGAATTTTGCTAAAGAGTTGTTTTGTAATTCAACTGAATTTGACAAAACTTATGAGTCATTAAATTAAATCAAATCAAATTAATTTATTGTGGAACACAGGTACATAAGTTCTTCATAAAAATGACGTCTCACTGTGACCTGTCTTATCAAACATACAATATATCAGTACAATACAATAATAATAGTCAATATCAATTATTATGCATTCATAGTACAATAATAAATAATTAAATTAGTGGAATAAATTTAAAATATAAATACTTATGTCAAAATATCATTCAAATAATCTTTAACTGAATAATAACATTTTTCTATCAATAGCTTTTTTAATTTATTTTTAAATGTCATCAAAACCTCGGGCAATTTGTTAAAAAGTATGGGAGCCATTCCAATTTCAATAATAGTATGTGTATTATTAATTTGGAATACCCGTTTGATAACTTTCAGATATATTTAATAGCGTCACTATTGTGTAACTAAGTAAGGTTAAACAAAATATCTTCTGAAATTATATTTGTAATTTGGTGTTTTATGTGTGTGATAGCATATTATAAACATTAGCTGTAACCTGTGATATTTGTAGTTCTAAAATAAAACAGCTGTGGCTGGTAGCCGAATGGGACCATTTTGGGAAATTTTAGGGAATTGTACACAAAATACGTGGTAAATTCAGGTTTTAATTCTGTCTAAGTTTTTGATTCCGAACTTTGTTGTAGTAAGAAGTTTTCTGACACGATTTTATTCAACGTTTCTTACATTGTATTTTATACTTATATCACAAATTGTGATTGTGTGAAAAAAAACCGTCCTACTAGCTATGTGTAATGCCTACTATTTATTAACCACTTAACAATTTAGAACAATAACACAAAACATTAATTATTGCACGTTTGATTCTTTAGTAAGCAAGTATGTATGTATGTAGGTAGGTAATTGTAGGTTAAGTTTTAGGCGAGATTATTATTGTTGAACAAGTGGGCATATCAGAGGTACAAAGTAGTTGAAGTAGCACTAATGCCTTTGCTTGCAGATAAGATGTATGCAAACATGTTCATATTAAAAAAAAATATTCCCTCCTTTGTAATAGTTTTAAATCTACAACTTTACAAAGCGCGGTTTTTATGAGTGTTTTTAAAAATAACGTCAAAAGGCTTCTAAGATGTTTTAAGTAAGTTTAATAGTTAATGCGTATACATTTATAATTATGTGTTTAAGATTTATCAATTTATGTAATAAATATCATTGTGTTCTTAGAAATAAATAAGGCTGCTCGTAATTCGTATTATTTATTTTATGACCACAAAATAAATATTTCCTAAACACTAAACAAATAAAATATATAGTCAAATAAAACTTAAATAAAATCAAACAACTTTTACGGAACACAGATAATTTTATTTTGAGAAACACTATTCCAACTTCTATAATTTAACACTCATAAACTTTACAATGAAAACGTTATAATCATATTTACGTACTTAAGTTATTTACCAACACTGAAGGAATGGGTTTTAGAATTATAGTAAGTTTTTATTATGTAGAGTTTAGTTTTTTTTTTAAATCTAAATTAAAAGCTATACATCGATACTCCTATATACCTAATCAATGACTAGCATTGGAAGTGGTACAGCTTATGCCTCGTTTTAATAGTTCTTTTTTAAACTAAAAAATATTATGTTATTTCAAATGTAAAAGCGCTTTCACACTCCCCCGTATTCAAAATGAATTCAGTTCGTACGAGCAAGTTGTATTCAAATAAGTGCGAAACAAAGATACAAACATTTATATCGGATATTGATAAAATGCACCCTAAGAAAAAATCTAAAATATTCAAAAATTAAGGCACGGACTGAAGAGTCTGTGGTGACAAAAAAATTTCAAAACAATACTTAAATCAATTTTTTTTAGGCAATAAGTGGTTCCAAAAGCAAAACCATACCACTTTTATTAATTCCTATAAATTTTGAATACGAAATAAAGATACATGCTGTTTAAAAGTCAAATTAAGTTTTTCTTATTATTCCTGTGTCTCAAAGACAATATTGCTCTATTAAATACTGCACTACAATTTATCTATATGAAAATTTAGGTATTCTTAATAAACTTATATATTAATAAAATTATATAAATGTTTACATGTAAGGTGGGTGACTTTTGCGTAAGTTACGCATAAATTAATTACTTAATTCTATAAACTAACGGCTCTCGGCTTTGTGCTACCGGCAAAATTAAATATTTTTTTACACTGGTAATCAGAGAGAGGTGATTCTATTAATATAAGGATGACAAGTAAATTATGTTATTGATTTATGTATTTTTCTTTTTATGCAAGAACTCTTTTGAAATCAAATCAGTCATTATTTTCATTTTAAAACATGTATATAAATACAAATTGAAATGTTTTATGTGATGAAAAATATAAAGAAGTCTAATCAAACATTCTACGCTTGACTAAACAATAAATAAATTAAAAGTAAGTACCTTAGAACTAGGTGCATAGCGTTAGGAGTGAGAAGTTATTTTAAGCTTAGGCCGTTTCTCGACTTTTCCCTTGCGTCTTGATGGCATGCGCCAGCCATAGAGCCAGGATGATGCCGGCCACCTGAAAGATATATATAAAACTTTTAATAAGTAGATATAAAAGTCATAGAATACCAGACCCCGCCTGGCGGAACAAATAAAATATATTCTACATTACAATCCAGAGAAAAAGCTCTATATTTACCATTGAACTACTATTACTAGGGTATAGAACTGACACCACGACCAAATTTCAGGAGCCATGATTTGACTTCAATTGGCATCAACGCCACAGAAAATATATTTTAGTACCTGCTACAAACGGTTCAAGTTCGACATTCAAATTTCATGGAATACGTCACAATCTTGTCATCGAGTTGCGACACTTTTTTTGCTTGGCAAAGATTCTCTATAGGTATTAAACAACTTACTGATATTTACCTACATTCATGCTATAATTGTGCTTTGACATGAACTTTTACTATGACTGTTACTGTAAGGTATTTTTGCTTGCGTGATATTTACATCTCAACGCAATGGTTGGTGGACTAGCGGTCGCAGGCTTATCAGCTAGGTTTTATGACGGTCATACTTAATGATTACATAGTAGGTGTATACCTACTATGTAACCTCAATAATCAAAGTTACTGCAGTAGCCTAGGTCAGATGTCATAAATAATTAGAAACTGCTTTATTGTTTTGATACGAGTATCACAAACGTTAATAGGAACACTTATCGCGTTGAAGAAGACTTAAAAATCTATACTCCATGGTTGAAAATTGCTCCTGATCTCCAAGAAGAAGAAGAGAATCCCGTAGACGTTGAGTGAGAGACAATCCTGCATTTTAGATGGGGTGAGCATTATTTTCAACTCTTGTAGAAGGTGCTTCCAGAAAGGCAGTCAACAGCATTTTATTCATCAGAGATCAGAGATGCTGGGAAGTCAGCAGCTGTGGGTGGCTTGAGTGACAAAGCTTCAAAACTTATTTGGAGGGTTGTTACCCTCCAAATAACAAATGAGTATTCCGCAAACAATCACATTCGATCTTGCGCTATGGACGGTGTTGAACACTTTATCCTGAAAGCCTTTTTTTGGAGCTCGTAGGTGCTTCCAGAGAGGCAGTCAGGGCGTTTGATCCCGTTGCAAGATTCTTACAACGGGATCAAACGCCCCAAGCTAGTAGCTGAAAGAAGGATTTCGTTTCCAAGTTTGAAACAACTACTACTTCTAAGAAGCAGAAGAGTATTCCACAGACGATGACAGACAATCCTGCACTGTGGACGGTATTGAGCACTTTATCTTCACAGCCTTTTTTGTAGTAGGTGCTTCCAGACAGACAGTCGGAGCGCTTGATTTCATCAGCTCGGTCAGAGCAGTCGGGAATGCAGCAGCTGTAGGAAGAATTGAGAATTCTAGGCTTGACACTACAACTTACCTCCAAGAAGCAGAAAAGTATCCCACAGACGATCACAGACAACCCTGTAATGTGGACGGTGTTGAGCACTTTATCTTCACAGCCTTTTTTGTAGTAGGTGCTTCCAGACAGACAGTCGGAGCGCTTGATTTCATCAGCTCGGTCAGAGCAATCGGGAATGCAGCAGCTGTAGGAAGAATTGAGAATTCTAGGCTTGATACTACAACTTACCTCCAAGAAGCAGAAAAGTATCCCACAGACGATCACAGACAATCCTGCACTGTGGACGGTGTTGAGCACTTTGTCCTCACAGCCTTCTTTGTAGTAGGTGCTTCCAGACAGACAGTCGGAGCGCTTGATTTCATCAGCTCGGTCAGATCAGTCGGGAGGGAAGCAGCTGTAGGAAGAATTAAGAATTCTAGGCTTGACACTACAACTTACCTCCAAGAAGCAGAAAAGTATCCCACAGACGATCACAGACAATCCTGCACTGTGGACGGTGTTGAGCACTTTATCCTCACATCCTTCCTTGTAGTAGGTGCTTCCAGAGAGGCAGTCGGAGCGCTTGATCTCATCAGCTCGGTCAGAGGAGTCGGGAGGGCAGCAGCTGTAAGGAGGGTTGACGCGGGGTTCTGAAGCACCGTAGTTATCAGGGCCGGTGATGCCGCAGCATTCCATCTGAAAATGTGTATACGGTACGGTTAAAACCAGATCGGTAAGAAGTAGTAACTAGTAATCTGTGGTACGGTACGGCTCAGCTTGAACCCAAAGGAGTAGATCATAATGCATAAGTACGCATTACATTGATGTGATTGTCAAAGCTTGTAACAACATTAAAAAAATATTATGATGCATTTGTCTCTTTAAAAGGTTTGGCATTGAGCAGTTCTGATGCTAAAAATTTAATTGTTAACTGCTACTATAAAAATATTGATGATCATGATAACGTTTATCGTAAACATGATCGTAAATGGCTAAATATTACTTGTCATAATTAATCCCTACAAGTTTTAGCTGTCAAATGAGAGATTTTTTTATAAAAGATTTTAGTTTTAAAGTAATGGGGATCACTTTAAAATGAATTTCACACATGTCTTTTTAGTAAGGCCTTTCGTGACAAACGACACATTTTGATAATAGCGATAATCTTAAATCCACTTACATTGGTCTGGATGCGGTCCCAGAAGTTCCTGTAGTAAGAATCCTCCTCCCGGGTGGACTTGTTCTTGATGAAGGAGGACCTGAGCTGGGTCTTCATGGACCCTTCAATCTGGGGACGTAGAGCCGCTGCCGCTATACCCACTGATAACTCCAGGAGAATGATGATGATCAGGCAGCCAGCAAACTGCGAATGTTAATGTTATATTGTTATTAACATGAATAGTTAAAGTTCTATGTGAATGTTTACCAAGGTTACAGTTTCAGATCCCTTTGTCATTCAAATCAAAGTAGATCTTATCAGTGTTCTAACCATGTCAGATACAACTTAATTACAGGATTAATGTCAATATGTTTTCGTTCTTAATACAACCCTATTTATTACTCACAATATACAGAGCTTAGGGCTTCCCTCCCAAGCGCCGAGGCAACCAAAAATTTAAAATTTTATGAACAGTGCTTTAATGGTCATAGCGCTAAAATCAACAATGCATCCATCTTTCTGCTTGTCTGACAGTATTTAAGAACAGCTGATTTACAAATATACTCACAATAATCAGCAGCATAGGGCTTATTTTTCAAGCACCGAAGCAGTTAAACTCTCTGTGTCGCAGGATGATTATCAGCACTCAAATTCAAATTCAAAATCTTTATTTCAATTTAGGTCATGAAAGGACACTCATACAGCAATCACCTGTCTCGTGAACCTGTCTCGTGAACCGTCAATAACTGTGATAAGCAGCTAATAAGCATGAATACTTACAATATACAGTAGCTAAAGGCTCTCTTTCCAAGCGCCGAAGCAGCCGAAAGCAGCAACGATGATGATCAGCACTCTTATAGCGACCAACAGCGCATCCATCTCATGAACCGCCAATAACTGTGATAAGCAGCTAATAAGCACGACTACTTACAATATACAACAGTTTAGGGCTCTCCTTCCAAGCACCGAAGCAGCCAAAAGCAGCAACGATGATGATCAGCACTCCTACGGCGATCAACAGCGCATCCCTTCAGTTCTTTGCTGGCGAAGTCTTTGATCATTGCGAGGTCACCCGTCGATAACTGTGATCAACAGCAAGTAATAAGCACGAATACTTACAATATACAGCAGCTTAGGGCTCTCCTTCCAAGCGCCGAAGCAGCCGAAGGCAGCAACGATGATGATCAGCACTCCTATGGCGATCAACAGCGCATCCGTCTCGTGGCCCGTCGGTTCTTTGCTAGCGAAGTCCTGGATCATTCCGAGGTCCACGCATGCTGTCGCTATGATCACGATGCCGAAGATCTGGGGAAGATAGAATACATATCAAATATACTATCGAATAAATTCAAAGGAATATAGCCGACGGATGACCTCTTTCAAATTAGGACCATAGTTTTTAGGACTTTGTATTATTGAATTGTTGATACCCGACATTTGGCCACGATATCACCTAATGTTAGTAACAATGTGGCCTAAGATGGACCATATCTGAATGATAACAGCCTAATCATTCTTTTTTTGAAAGCGTCTAAACTATAGTTGCTAGGAAACAAATCTGCTTGCAGTGAATTCCACTCCCATATAGGCCAAAAACGAAGTAAAAAAATGTTTTTCTCTTAGAGAGTCTATTTCATCATATCCATATAGAGGCTGACTCATTTAAAGCTATCATCCATAACTAATGGAATTGCCCAATTCACATCCAAGTAGGCAGTACTTAATCCTATCAGTAATAATAACAACGCCTACTTAAACCATAACTTAACTCATTTAGGTTAAGGTTATGGTTATTATATGGGAGATTAAAGTCGGTTTTCCACAAAAATGTGCTATTATAGCTGCACAATGATGTTTCTTGAGTGAGTAATTTAAAAAATCTGTTGAAGACTTTTAAGTTTGGAGGAAAAAAAATATTTTAAAGATCTGTGATCTCTTCAAGATATGTAGTTACATCTTTTGGATTTGCAAGTTAGTTTGATTTCAAGAGTTTTGGTCAGCACCCTCAAATAACAATACACAGAGTATTTAATAGTACTACGTACTCAGGTACAAGGTACTAAAGGATGATCATGAGATTGAACACACTGAGTTACAAGACTTTATTACAAAGAAAAACCAATCTTACATCCCACGCGATATCGTGAAATTGAGTAAACGATCCGTCAATTACTTTTAACGTCTTCCAATTTGCTTGCCCACGCGTGGGGTGTCAGTGACCTGTGAATAGGTAGGTAAGTAGTGACATTGTTTTTATTTCGTAATTGGGCCAATGGGTGAGACGGGGCGTTAAATTTTGTAGAACGCGATATGTTTGCTTTTTTGTCGTTTGATTGACAGGTGAGCGAGAATTAACGCGTAAGTTTTGTTTTAATTAAACTAAATGAGGCTTAAGTTACGGCTAAATATTTTTTTTTACTAATATAAATGACATAAAATCAATAGAGAAAATTTTGGAACACCATTATTATTGTATCTGTTCGTAAAGACTCTAGCTAGTACTCGTCAATATTTGTCCTTTTAGCATCTATTTATTCTAGTAAGAGAATGCCAGTCTTATTGTATGTAAGTAATTAGTAGGTTTACATATTTTAAACTAGATTTAGAGAATAGAAATTATTGTGGAATCTACAATATAGTCAATTTTTTCTGGTAACCGTTCGCTACAAAAGGCGTTTCCTGTGTTTTACAGAGCTAAAATAGTTTTTACGAGCAGAATGATCCATATTACGTCATCTAATCAACCAAAACGACAGAAATACGCTTGGTCGTATAAAATAAGGATGCCAAAATACGGCAGTGATATAAATAAGTGTCAGGAGGCGTATTGCAATCTAGCTTTTATCCGTTCAAGTTTCAAGCAGTTCAATTCCCACTCAACGTTGAGTCGCCAAATTGGAATTGCGATGCAGCTTAAGAAAAATTTAATAAATTTATATTTCACTCAGTCAGTCACAGTTTTCGCTACCGAGTTGCGTTGCTATAAGGAACCGTAGTGACGAATTTCTGCGTGGGTGCATTAATCATCACTATTTACTACGCCAGCTGTGATCTGTTCTGCATGTAAACATGCACATGCGTATCGTATTAAAAGTAAGGTGAAAGATTACAACCCTGGTTCATAGTAAAACACACGTGGTTACAGCTACTGTGTCACGTCGGAGGCACGATTGTGACGAAATTTGCGTGGGTGGGTGGTTGCAACCGTTTTAATCATCCCTATTTACTACGCTGGCTGTGATCCGTTTTTCATCTAGGTATAGGGGAATCGTTTAGAGCTGGTATACTCAACCTGCGGCCCGCCAAGCTTTTCTGACTGGATCGCTGACTAACCCAAGAGTCCACACGAGACTCACCAAAAATCGGCTTAAAAAAACTGGCATCCAATCTATTGAAGCTCTGCCGTAATGGTGACCGACGTTTGCACGCTCGCGTTTATTCTTTAGTTTTTTCAATTCAGTATTTTAAACTGCAAATGTATCAAAACGTCCAAATTGCTAGTAATTTCATTAGCAAATTGAGAACATCTGCAAAAATACACAAACTGCGATTGGATTTTACTATATTTAGCAGCTAAAATTATCTCATCCGACGCAAACAGACTGTGACTGTTTTTTCAATTGATAAATATGCAAACCAGACTATGTTAATACGAGTGTTGTTCGTGGTAAGAACCAAAATCTTTATAAAATATTCATTTTAAATACCTACTTACCTTTTAAGGATAAAGACGCTAAATTACAATGAAGGCACTAGTTTTTGCAATGGTAGCAATTTTTTTGTCACGTAATATTTTCAAACGCTGCTCACCTAACTATATGTAATGTAGTATAGCAAAAAGTAATGTGCATTTGTCTGACTAACAGCATGACTGTGCCATTGCATTGACATTGAGAAGTCACTCTTATTTTCCTAACAATGATGAAATCTCCCGTATTATCATTATTAGTGACATCATTATAGCGTCATGGTGTTATTACGACGCATCGAGTGTGAATATATGAATGCGTTTGTTGTAAAAATAAACAGTATTATCCTTGAGCGTAGTGAATCGAAAATAACATTATGAAGATATCTCTACATAACATACTCGTCAAGCCATCACAACATTGGTGGTTGTACCTAGTAGGTAAAGTATTTTCAGACCTATGGCTGACGATAAGGGAAAAATATTAACTGACATTATCTTTCTCTTTCGTTCATCCGCACCACGAATAACTGAAAAATGCAAAAAAAATAATGAAAATAAAAAAATTCATTTGCTTCTCAAATTTATTGATGCTACCAAATTATAAAGCAAAAGGTCGAGATTTCAGCAAAAATACAGGAAGAATCAAATATGAATTGTCAAGACGAGTAATGCGCCACATGTTTACTGACAGCCAAACTTATGTACCAGTTTTGCTGTCAGTAATCATGGCTCTACCAATGGCTCAGACAATGCGATGTTGTGATATTTCTTTTAAGGTGTTTTACATTGGTAAATTACTGGCCAGGTTCAGTCTGAATCTGTAGATAGCTCAGAGTCAAACTCTTATAGTAGTATCATCAGTATGCACGCTCAAATAGATGATAATGAGTTACTAAAGAGATTTTGGGAATTGGAGTCTGAGCCGACTTAGTCATCTATCGAACCATCAACCACATGTCATTGGCGTCATCGTTGATGGAGACAAAATTTTGGGACCTGCCCCAGGTACCTAAATATGAGCATACATTGAAATGTGCAAAGACTAAAATGCCAAATGAAAACGAGCTCCGAATTAAATACTCAATGGTTCGAAATTAGGAGCCGCGTCTTCGAAAGCGGTCGGCCTTGACACATATTGTCGTCGCGAGCGTTCTCGTTACAACTCACAACAATCATGCACTGTTGTCACCGATCATTAAGCTTTTTGCGGTGGACGAATCAATGAGTTTCGGTTATTATAATCTGAGGTTGATGATGATATGAAGCACTGTGCTCTTTATTATGCTAAATGCAGTTAAGATCACGACATCCGTAAAGAAATAAAGAAAAGTAATTTATTTGGTACACTACAAGAGTACAAAAATATACTTAAAAATGAAAACCAAATTGGTTTCTACTCATACAATATATCGAACCAGTAATACACGTTGACATGTAGGGAAAGGGATACAGATGAGTATCTACAAACTACTTATTCAAGATGTTATTAATATTGACGAAATTGTGTAATGAAGTTATCACACGAGGCATATATTTTCCCTCCTCAACTGACTGATGAGAGTTTTGATTATTATTTCATCAATACCAGTGCACTAGCGGTTCCCCGCGACTGCGTTCGCGCGTTTTGAGTTGACTCCTTCACCTCCCGTCGCATCGTGATGTTTTATAGCTTTAAGCCTTCCCCATAAATAAGCTATCCAACACAGAAATATGTTTTTAAATCGGTCTAGTAGTTCCTGTTGCCTAGAACAAACAAACAAAAAAAACAAACAAAAAAAATAAACAAATTCTTCATTAGTAGAATAGTTAGATACGGGATTGCTATTTATGAGCTTCCGGTGTGTCGAGAACAGATGCGAGAAAATAGTGAGTTTGTGGACAATGGTACTGGCGGCGAGCGGAATAAACGACTTCGAAGGAGGGTAGACCGATAAGTCTGCTAATAACAACCCACCCGCAAGTTCTCTTCAGTTACTCCGTGATCATGGCGCTTGCAAAAGTTTCGAAATATCGGAAGCTCATAAATAGTGTACCTTACATGGTAGCAATCCCGTATCTAACTATTCTAATGTTAGTGACCATGAAAGTTTAATCAGTCAGGTATCAAACGAATGCCGAGAGTCGCATAACAATGGAATTTTTATTGTGTCTCGTTTACACATACTTGACGGGTTAAAACAATAAACAAACTCTTCAGCTTTAAAATATATGTACCTATACTTTTTTTTTAAAGAAACTACGCTTAAGACAACGGTCTTCCAAAAATATGTATATGGGCTAATTCTTCGATACTGAGAAGTATTAATAGTAGCGATGAAATGATGTCATACCGCATGATCACATGTGTCTGTCTGCATCAATTAAACCAATTTACCAAGTTCAAAGCAGATGCCCAGATTTGTGATCAAATGTCATGGGTGTCAGGGAAAATGCTTTGTTAAGTGTGTATGATGTGATGATATTTAACTTCAAGAGTTACCTACTTCACCGCTTCGTTATTCGTAACACATTTACAAAATCAATGAAATACCTACTATTGAGAGTAGGTAGAATGAGAGAGTTGAAATGTATAAGTCAATGGTATTTGAAAATAATAAACAATTTTAACAATTTTAAATATCATTGATGTTAGTCATATCTTTGTCGCTTTACAATAAGTCTATTTTTCATTTTTCTTGTTACGATCGAAACCCAAAATAGAGATAAACAAATATGAAAGTTGGTAATCTACCGTTAAATTAAAGTCAATAGACACAATCATAAAACGTTAAGTGAAATCTATTTACAGAATGATCATCAATGTCAACAACAACGGGTTTTCGGAAACGATACCGTCCCTGAGATTCCAGCGTAATTTGGGTAAACAAAATGCACGATGAACGTAAGTACTTGTACTACCTATACATGCATAACTCTCCTTTTCAGATAACTTACCTACTACTAGCTAGCAGGTAAAAAAGGTAATGGACAGTAGCCCCAGAAAGACGTTCTACTAGGCTGAAGATAGGAATAGGACTCCCCCATCATGGGGGCCCCAGGAAACTACATGTGTGTTTTATATCTTATTTTTCAGACTCGACAACCTATAACATTAAAATGGAAATTCATTAAAAAATTACAAAATTATAGTGCAGTATTTTAGAAGTAAGTTTGATGACAAAACTGGATTAGTAAAAACAGGTATTTTTGCGTGTCGCTGCAAATAGGATAAATAAATCAATTAAAATTAAAACGCGTGCAGGAAGCCGTACAAAACAGTACCTGCAAAATACGGTATGTCTCCGTGGCAAATGGCCCTGACCATTAAACATATTCAGTTATAATAAATTCATGCAAACATCCTAACCTCGGAGTGCAATCATAATAAATGATATTCCATCGACAATTAGTCGAATAGGGCAGGGCAATACTATCGACCGACACTCCGACCCATTTGTATGACCCGGTCACTGTTCATGTGTTTTGTACAATGGACAGTGCATTGTAACGAAGTGTGAACTGACCTTAATGATGTGAAGGCAGAAGCTCCAACAGCACATTATAAAATTACATATAGAGTTAACCTATGTAATGGAAGAGATATGACAAAATAATGTTGTACAAAGTTGAGAATGAGTTCTCTGCCCGTCAAACGTTTTGGTCATGTAGAGAATTGCAGTATAACTTTAGGTTTGAGAGTCGGTGGATTGCGTTGGATTGTAGGCGATTAAAACCACATAATAAATGCTTTTGGAAATAATATCTCAGCAGTAACCATGATGAGATGATGGATGTTTTGGAATCTGTAACTTTGACAGCTCCAATTCACATAATTATCTAAACTACTCGATGAGATCCAGTCTAATGAAACTTCCATCCACACATGCATGATGTATCATTTTATTGCTAGGTGTGAACTTCGTGGTGTCAAAACACTTAACTCATTTGAGTAATTAATAGTAAGAAAGTAATCAACATTATGCCTGAGTGTTACTCAAACGTAATTTAAAGCTTACACAATCAAGCAACCACAACAAAGCGACTATACTATCTCCAAATCGATCGATTTGGAACCTATTGCAGGGTCTGTTGATTGATGGCAGTTTTAATTATTCACTATACCACGCGAGGACTACTTACAATTTATATCATTTTTACTGACAGGACCAGGCTACCTTCCGCGAGGAAATGGGTGCCCCAGATAGGTCCTGACATTTGTGTCCATCAAATAGTTGATCGATAGCTGTTTGTATTGAAAATATAATTGGGTCGGTTATTAATTTGGTTGGGAATAAGGTTTCCTTCTACAAGGTAGGAGCACGCTTTGACCAATAATAAGTAGAGCAATTGTGTGCTTAGTGTAGTCTAGGTGCTTACCTAATGAATAAACGAATGAATGTATTTATTTGCTCATAAAAAAGGGCACATTTAGGTGTTAAATCTATGGTTAGCTCAGCTTTTTCAACTATCAATTAATAGCATGCAAATATACATATATCAATAACACACCTGCTAATGCACCACTTACACCTGGCTAATTTAAAATACCTGACTCATACGAAGATAAAATATCTCGATCAAGAAAATTTTTCTACTAAGCATTTATAGTACAATCTTCGATAAATAAAAGACTAGCAAGCAGATATTGATGACAAAAATTAAATAAGTTATTCAAACCATGTTCGTATTTATGAATGATCAAGACGCGGCGCCAGAATCAAAAATACCGATATGTATGTGATTATTATGTTAACTAGCCACTTAAAATTCCGTGTCCAGTTAAGCACAATTAAAAATTCCACGTAGGCCTAAGTTGAACGAGTAATGTGGCCACGGTATATGTATGTATTTGGCGTTTAACAAATTATTAACATATCCGCTGGTGACCGATGAACCACACAAGAGTCTGTAGGTTGCGAGAAGTTCTCATACACAAAACCAAACATATTCATGTCAAACTCCATGCAATGTGTAGTATACTGACGTTACAACGCAACGTTAAAAGTAAGTTTCAAGATACTGTATATTATCAACTCTTCAAGATATTGTAAATGCTCAGCTTGCACGTTGCTCATAATAACAGCGGCTATTGTGTTGTTTCTTTAGTACATCTTTGAATATCAAAGTCAATATTCAATACGCTTTGTTCGTTTACACTTTTACTTTGTTGTAAATGAGGAAAACGATTTTTCACAGAAGATTTTTAAATAAAATTAAAATAAATTGGCATACCTACTTGCACTAGTGAAGAAGCGTGTTATAACAAAGAATGCATGTTAATTTGATGCAAAACGATTAGCTTCTACAGAACATACATGAACCTCATGAACATGCATATTGTGATGTAAACAAATAGTAGAATCATAGGCCAAGTTCATTATTATTAAGAGGTAAAGATATTAAGTACATAAGTTGTGCATAATATACATAGGAAGCCTAACCCCCTACATATTTAACTCTAGATTTGAAGACTGCTTTAATAACTTACGAGCATTTATTAAAATTATTAAACGAATCTCTTTTAATGGTTTGAATATTTTTAACACTCACAGTCTTATTTTTAATCTTATAAAATTAAATAAGAAAACAAAAAATCTGCACTAGTTGGATTTGAACCCACGACCTCTGGCGAATCGAAAGCTCTTTTACTTCGTTCGAAAGGATCCGTCCAATCATACTGAATAGTTAGTCAATCTCAATATAAATGATAGATGGACTATTTAGGTGTTTTATAAGTATTTTCTTATCGTCCTTCACGCTTCGAACAGAATTGGCGCCCAACACGCACTGGCCACCCAGAACGAATACTTTATTAACGGTGACGTCAATCTGGGGCCCTATTTTTTAATCACTCGCGTCAATATTACAAGTGATTTTCGGTCGAAAACGAGTTATTTTTGTTGACTTTTAATTCATCTTCAAACGATAATCACTCGCCATCTTAAAGCGAGTGATTCAAAAATAGAGCTCCTGATAAAGTCACGTCATATCCCTTATGCATTGGTCATAGGTTAAAATTATATACTAGTAATTAAGTAATAAAAAATTGTCTGTAATGAAAGAAGAATTAAATTCATCTTTCATTTGTGATTGTTAATGGAAACTGTTTCGACACCAAAAACTAATTACAGTATAAACTAGGTATTATTCAATTTTGTCAGATTGAAAATGGTATGTAATAATCGTATGTCAAGAAGAATATTCGGTAAGTTTGCTTTCTAGATTTCGCGATTTATCCGCATCATCTTAATCTCAACTTTAACAGAATCTACCTTTGAATTACCTGTCTGAAACATTTCTTTTACAGTAATAATAGACCTACCCAGTTTTATCTAAGTGTTTGTTTTATTTTTTGTGAAGTTCAAAATATAGATTGTGTGATAAGATAAGACGTAGGTAATAGAAAACATTTTATACTTTTAACCGCGAATGTACCTACCGGTCACAGATTTTAATACGGGGTTGCTGTTTGTTCTTGCAATAAAACACGAATACATTAGCTCCTTGATTGTGACCTCGCGTGACTATACTTCTGACACCTAACACCTAGGGGCGAGGCTTTACTGCTTTTAAAATAAAGAACAGAATGGCATGTGGTTAGGCTATTTCGAATGGATATGCGATATGGGAATAAGGTGACCAGATTTTCAGCACGTAAGTGGAAATATATTTGAATCACGCAGGTCGTGCTACGGCTCACGTATTTGGTTTAAATCTTGGGGACAAAAAGAAATTAAATAAACCTACGTACTGTACATAAGAGGTAGTAAGATCCTAACTTAAATATGCTAGATTTAAAGTTATTTTACATGCAAAGCTGCTGCTTTAAGGGATATGTTTAAAATATAAAATATGTTTCAGAAATAAGTGGCTTTATCTAGCGAGTTAAATGAATTATGATTTTATAACTCAGTTAAAAGCGTTACCTACCGATGTGTAAGTCAGTTCACCTTATCAATACGGCCCTAAGGTCACTTGCCTAGTATTAACGCATGTACGTGATACAAAATATAGGTATAGTCTATGGTGATTCACGTAGGTGCCTTCTTACTTGTAAATACCATGATTTCTCTGTGGGTTAAACATGACTCAGAGATCGTGACGTCATCACCTGTCGCTTTATGGCCAGTCAGTATTATTACCTCAACACACCAATAGGAACGACACGGTATGTGAACACTATTCTGTTTGGTGTTTATTGTAAATCGCTCAATCTATACTAGTATTATAAAGCTGAAGAGTTTGTTAGATTGTTTAAACGTACTAATGTTATTATGTATATGTACTATGTTTCATTATACCTTTATATTATGTATTATTGTATGCGGTATTTATGTAATAAGTAGTATATATGTTTATTGTGTTTTAAAAACCTTTTGTAATTTTTATCGTCAAGCTTTTTCTTTTACCCCTCTATCACTTCCTTCGCGCCGCCTGTATTTTCTCTGATAGACCAATGGTTGACTGGTAGAGAATGCTTTTAGCATTAAGTCCGCCATATGTACCTTTTGTTTGTGTATGAAGTGTAATAAATAAATAAATAATGTCAACAACTAGAGGACCGAATTAAAAAAAAAGTGTTGGATAGCTTATTTATTGGTAAATGTATTAGGTAGGCTATAAAACATCACGCTGCGATGGGAAGGGAGGGAGCAAACTCAAAACGCGCCGCGTTCGCGGGGGATCGATATTTATTTTATTTTCTTACTGACAGGACAAAACATAAAATAAAATTATGCTTTCCGATTGAAGAATACGGCTGTTTTTAGAAAATCGTACACAAAAATATAAAAAAAAAGAAATATGTTTCAGTTGTAGAGTATTTTTTCCAGTTTCAACTTTCTTGATAGATACATACAGTCGTTCGGGAATATGTAGAACGAATAAATAATATTGGATTCATAATATTATATTGATTCATATTATATCGAAGCTACATTTATTAGTGCACATGGACGCTGGTTTTTTTTTAAAGAAAGATCCTGGGACAATGTCTTCGATTTGAACTGAAAAGTTTATTTGTTGGACTGAAACCGTTAAAAGTATTAGGTATAATTTTAAATTTCAATAACGAAGTTGTAAGTCACTTGTATCAAGAAGATCAATTTAGGGAAAAAGTGAAGTAAGACACTTCGTAACGGCTTACGCAGAGGCGTAATTTTCGCTAGAGTACCCACAACGTCACAATTTTAGCAAGTACTTGACACAGGGAAGTCCGTAGCTTTCGTGTGGTTTGGTATAATAACTTTAAGAGCCTCGGGCAATGAGGAAATTTGAACCATATTTATTACATGTTACTTGTTTTACGATTGTGTAACTTTGTGCCCGCGAAAAAAATTGTAAAAAAGGAAGAAATAGTTAAAGAGTGTGTTTGTGTTTATCTGCAATCACTAAATTGGTAAGTAAATCTTTTAGTATGATGAATGCTAGATGATATAGTATTGTCACTTCTCTTTTCTACTTTGGGATTTTGATAAAGCGTCCAGGAAGTCGATTTTAGAATCACTTACGTTAATATTACGAGTGATTTTCTTTAGATTTTATCCGGTTTTGCATTCATAATTCATAGTGGTTTAAAATTAGGGCCCCTGGATCTTATAAGTTAACCTAAATCAGTAACCATAAGAGAACTTCAAAGCCTGATGTTGAGTGATATTTTTATTGTACTCGTATTTTAGTAAACGCATTTCAACTGTTTAGGCGAGTTTTAAAAACAAAACCTTTAATTTAACCGACGCAAAAAATTATGTCAGTACGGAAATAAAGTCATGGCCACGTTTTATTTATAAACGTCAGTCATTCGTAGATCTTAATTGCTGGCCAGTTATAGAAGTCATCAAGCGACCACCCAGCGAGATAGACAAACGCCGAAATTGCTGGATTGATGAGGATGCGGTCATCCTCAAACGTTGATTGGTTGAAATGTTTTTCCAGAAAACGTTAATTACTTAATTGCCAGACTTGGTGAACTATTTTTATGCCTGCCTTGTCATATTTGTTGGGAGCTTTGAAAAGAAGGACCAAAACTGAGAATTCGTTTTGGTTACTAATAAGTCGCAAAAGTAAAAAAAGATGAATTTTAATGTGAATTAGATTAAGTAAATGACAATATAATAAATCGACATTCATCTCTTAGATATCGTTGGTTTTGTATTAGAAGTTCTATTGTATAGCTTTAAAAGTCACAATAGACATTGCATTGTTTTTCTTTAAATATTGTGGTTTATCTCTTTATCAAGCTGAATTCCCTATGTATTTATGTACATAATTGTCTTTGAAGAGTGGTTGGCCCGGTTGAATGTTATCTACATTGCCCCGACTTCGTATTTGGGCAAGCCGGCTTGCAAAAACGTAGCGCCTTGAAACCCTTACATAGGTGACACTTGCTGAATACATAAGTTATTTATTGTCACGAACAAGTGTCACAGGTGTTGAAGAATAATTTATTGTAAGTGTTATTAAATACTTCTATTGCGTGCATTACGGAGGTAAACATATTTTTGTGTGCAATGATAAGAATTTGTAACATCTAAATGTTTATAAATACGTACAGTATAAAACCCCTATAGTACGATTCTGGGGGACCCTGCCAAAAACGAGTTATAAGCGGGAAATAGCATTAATCTATCGTCTAAATATTTGTGTGATATTATATATATTTACATAGTTATGTATTGAAGTATTTATATTTATTTAGACGCCTTCGTCATAATCGTTGTCTGGTACTTCGTAACACAAGTAAGTAAATTCCTTACCACGAAACCAGACAATTGGTGTTGTCTGGTGCATATTTATTTATTTATGACCTATGGAACATAGGAAATCAAATATCTACATACCAAAGTCGACTTATATCTTGTCATCAGAACTACAATCAGAAGATGTATTAAAAAATCGTTATTTCATAGATTATTATATTATTGTCTAACATTATCCATATGAGAACTCGGACGAGTAAAAAAAGTATATGAGAACACATAAATTAACAAATACGAATACAAACAAGGACAAAATAGACAAAAACACAACAATGACAGAAAATAGACGCATTTGATAAAAAAATAGAGATTGGGGATCTATTTACCGACTCCATTTGCACCTCAGCTCGACCATCACCCAGTGTTTTAGACCATTATTTTCATCAACCATGTTATAACTCCTATACAAACGTGATATCGGTACTCAGTACTAGCTCAAAGACTCATTTGTATTTAAGAAACTATCTCTTTATAATAAAAGTTTCAGCGCATATCCGAAAAAAAATCACTAAACTTCTTTTTTATTAACTCCATATCTAACGTCTGGTAAACAAACTTATTGTCATGTTGTTTACTATATGTAATGTCTACTTACTAGGTATACTTAGTTCAAATATCTAACCAAAAACTATTTTTTTTGATAATCTCTAACCAACTTCATTTTAACTCGTCATTTATGCGCGAATTGGCTTTGTAAACAATAATCAAAATAACATCTGTCGTTTATTTCCGTGGACTCAATCGAAATTAGCAGTTCCCCGAAAAGATGACACAATAACAGATTCTGGAGCACGCGCCGAAACGAAACTATTTCACGGCTGAGATAAACTTTTTACGGCTTAAAAATACTGATAACTTATTAAAAACTCACCAAAAACAATCCATTGAAGACAACGAGCAGGTATTTTATGCATTTCATACCGCAGCCCTCCATTTTTATTTACTTTTTCATTCACCACAGATTACTTCGAAAACTTTTTCCCGCGCGGCGACCAAAGAGGTCGAGCCGTTCTTATTTTTAAAACGTGCGCGCGGCGTTGCGTTTCGTCACGTTATGCCAGCGTTATTCTATGCTGCCAGCATTCGAATGCGGTAAGGCCAGGGTTGATTTGGTTTTTAGTAGTGGATGGAGGGCCCTTCGTGATGGGGTAGTCACGCACCGAATTCGTCAGGACGTTACAGCCTTACCACAAATCACTTAAACAAAGTTTTAGGCACTGTTTAACAAGATTTTAAGAAAATCCTTACCACAAATCAGTTTTTGGCGCTAAAACACTCTTTTAAACAGTGTTTTACTTAAACACCCTCGCCCCTATTTTATCTTGTGTTTAACCTCAAAAAATAGACAGATTGACATTTGACAACTTGACTTGACTCCTGTCAAAAAGTCAAAACAAATCAGCCCCCTTACTCTGGACACAAAACCCGATCCAATGAATATAGCCATCCCTGTCTCACGCATACACGGCCTGGTATGAGTGACAGGGATGGCCATAACCATTGGATCGGGTTTTGTGTCCAGAGTAAGGCCTCAGATTCTTCTCATTCTTCTGTCATTACAACTTTTTTTTAAAGATTTGGGTTTTGTTACTATTCAGCCATCATTTCAAGAAGCTTATGTTCATTTACCCTGAAGTGTGTTGAATGCAACCTGCGTACTAGGAAATATAATTAACGAACTGAGTGAATGAATGAATGTTTGTATCTAAAACTGGTGTTTAGCTAAACACTGCCCAAATACCTATTTGTGGTACAAAATGTTAAACACTGTTTTAAACCCTTTTTAAATTTAAAACAGTTTTTAACTAAACATGACTTAAAACCAGTTTTAACGGATGATTTGTAGTAAGACTGTTAGACGTCGTAAAGCACTGATAGGGATCTATGGTGGCTGGTCAAGCGCCGATCGGTTATTGGTCTTTCTGGTTGAGCTGCTAAGTGATAAAAAGTCAGACTTAGATTTATTGGGACAGCAATAAAAATTACATTAATTAGGGAAATAATTGGCTGTTTTTTGGTAATATAACTTTAATCAGGTTGAAATTATAACTTATTGGGCTACCCTGTCTTTTCTTTCTCAGAGGCGTTACTCGTATATGATTTATGCTTGCGATATGAATGTTTAAAAAAAAGTGGATTAACTTTCCATCTTACTACACAACCTAGTTTAACTGGCAGACAGAGCTCTCAGCTTTAAATACGTTTTTGTCTCTGTATGAAGATGTTATTATAATGTATGTATGATATTTCTATTAATATTCTATAAAAGTTTGATAACCAGTTTTCAGTAAAGCAGGGTCAATGATTTCTTTCGCCTGAGTCTGAAAGATTACTTAACAAATTTTCAGGCAATGCGGTATAGTAATTGTATCACGTGATAAAATGATATGCTAAATATACCTATTAATTTGTATAAATTGGGTCTGCAAGAACACCAGTTATTACACCTCGTTGCCATGGCAACCAAGTTTTGAACATTGGGGGTAGTAACCCTGAGTTCATAGTTCCTTGCCTTCAGTGGATTTACTTCTAATACATTTCTTCGAAGTCTGAACTACTTTTTGTACTACAGTGGAGCGTCGATTATCCGAACGTCGCTTAACCGAACGACCGCTTATCCGAACGTCAACGGCGCGGGTCAATGCCCACCCCCACCTCCGACCGCGCGGCGCGGGTTAGCGCGCGCCGCGCGCGCTTTAGTTTTAGCTCGCTTGTCGCAATTCGTGCACTTGTTATGTACCTACTCGCGTGTTTTGTGTTTCGTTTTTAATTCATTCGTGCACTTGTTAATTTTGCCGCGTGAAAGTAAACTTTTTGTTTAAAATTGTCTGCACTTTTTTTGTTTATTTCCTATTTGTCATTAAAGATATTCATAAATGTAAATAATATGGTTTTCATTTACCTGAACGTAAATTCGTATGGCTGAATCAATATACATACATACATAATTACATTAGTTCGATTATCCGAAAATACCGGTTTTCCGAACACCCATGTCCCCCAATTAGTTCGGATAATCGACGCTCCACTGTACTTAACAATGAAAGTTAGATTATTGTTCCGTACATAGTTTTGATATACCGACACAAGTAGGCTTATACATGCAATAGGATATTTTAAATAAAATTGGTTATTCTTACAAGTAGTTTATTTATTTATTTAGTATGGGTTTGCTCTTGATCCAGACCAAGCCAAATGCGACCAAAACAGAGTCGAAGATGGAACGAGCTCGCCCAGAAAAAGCCTGTTCAATCTTACTTTGAATAGATTCGGATTGTAATCTTTTTTTAAATAATGATAAAACGTGTCTGACATAGTCTCTTAATTATGGGCCTCACAAAAACTTAAAATCACGCATCCACCAATGGAGAGGGCTATGGCTCGGTGCACCGTACTGTATAGTATATCACTTGAGATATTTTATAAATCTAGAGAACCCTAATTTAAAGCGCTCATTGTAATTATTTTATGGCCAGAGTTTCCGATAGCGTTTTAGGTAACCGAGGTCTAAGTCAAGTTTATCAGACCTAGGTCTTAAGGGTATACTACACTAACGGCCTGTTTCACAATGCCTGAATAAGTTCCCATTAGCGCTAGCTATCTATTAACTTTTTCATATGGAATGACGATCCTAAATTATGCGTTGGTTAGTGCTTATTCATCGATGGTGAAACAGGCCCTAAGATGCGTAGATGATAAAACTGCTGTTGTATAATCTACGTTTTTTTTAAAATACTTATAACCACTGGTATAATGGTATAATCTATGTTTAATATTAATATATTATAATGACATTAATTTTTTTATGGAAGCTTTTATATTTGACCATAGGCTCTAAGACAATTTTTCCAGGAATAGTAGATACAGCCATGGTATGAGTCATTCATTCACACGATTTATATCTACGAAATAATAGTTTGTAATGTATTCTATGATTTATTATTATTAAGAACGTCGTACATAATTGAACAATAAGTTGCAGGTTATAGTATAGGTAACTATTGTGGGTACATTAGTCAAAATAAATGTAGGGAACACGACTATTGATATCAAATATTTCAACGAAAAATGGGGCCGTACCTATTGCCCTCCTCACTTATGGGCTTTTCTTTAATATGATAGCCTTTAGAGTCGTGGATGTAGCATGTGGTAATTTGGCATTCAAAGCAGAGCGGATCTGGTCGTTAGCATCGAACTGTAAAGTAAGCCTGTAATCATCCAAATGCTGGGCAAAGGCCTTATCACAAATGTGAGGTAGTAGGAGCCATACTCCACCACGCGCGGGCTCAGTGCGTATTGGAGGAGATATCACCATCAAACTGGGTGGATGTGACGTTTAGTTGATTATCGTCACTGCTTTAGCTTACGTTTAGCTCGATTTTCATAGAAGAAACGACCCCCTTGGCGGCGTTCCTCCGTCTTTTGTCATAGTGTGTAGCACACTTTATTTGGAGCTAGGTTATAATCTGGCGTGGTCTATGTTGAACCTGACACGAAAATAGTTATAAATCTACTTGATCGCCTGACAGCCTGCCAGCTGATAGTGAAGCTACCTACAATAGTTTATCGGTTTCAAGATCACCCGATGTAGCATTTTATACGTCATTAGAAAACATTGAATAAGTACATAAGTCTTGAAATTGAAAAGATAATTAAAAGGGGGACTGAAAAGATCACTTTTTTTAAATTGTATATCTGCCCGTATGTTGGCATGTTGTAGGGAAACTCCCCAGCTTTGATTCTTACATAAATACTCTTGTCACACTTCAAATATAATGATGAATAGAATCTAGCCAAAAAGAGAGTGCTATGGCTATAAAATTCGTTTAGAACTTTATTATCACGGAGGGTCTTTCAGACCAAGTTGAAGCAATCCCTCTTGATGCCTTTATCGAGGTCTCCCTTTAATTACAAGTAAAGGAGCCCTCAGTTTACTTGTAGAAACAGAAAAATATTATTTTAATAATGTTTTCCTCCCGACTGCCGCATCTATCTATGATGTCACTCTTACCAAACTGACAACAGAAATGTCAGTTACGAATCCAAAACAACTTTATAAATAGATCAAACCTTTTAGGACATCGCTCCACATCGGAAAATCACCCCGTTTCGTTACAAAGTGGTTCCGGCCGTTCTTTCGTGTGCCCGATACATATTTAAAAAGATTAGAGTAGACCTAAGTATGTTTGCAGGGAACGCACAGTGAACGAAATAAAGCGACTTTAGACTTTTGGAATAATATATTTGGCTAATATGTAGATTAGTTAGGTACTAACTTAGATTTCATGTATTCAACTAAAACTCTTTAACTCCGCTACACTATAAATAAATAATACGTATTGAGGATTATTTTATTATTAGCCTATATCATCCCACCAAACTGGGCAAAAGTAGTAAAAGTATATCTAAATAGTCATTCATTTTGGCCACAATAGATATAGTACTAATAGGGTACAGATCTGAAAATTCGTAGCTCTATAACGGAAGAAATTTTCTAGGAAGTAGAATTTCTCAGCTACAAAACACGATTGACATGGTTTATTTCTGAAAAGATAATTATCTTCCCTTAATTTAGTTCAATTTAACACTGGTTTCAATTAAATTCTCTACAAATGAAGCATTTTGTAAGCAAAATAACTTTGGCCTCTGTCTTCTGTCAAGGTTTAACCTAGTACTTACCTAGTTGAAACCATAATTTTTCTTACATTGACTTATCTTAGTCAGAAAATCAAACAACCACCCTTGTTATTTTTATTTTTCCTTATTGCCTAATTTGACGCCTACTTTTTTACACCCTGTATTTTATCCGACAGTTGAATATAGAGCCATTAGTTAGTGTGTTATTTTACAATCGGACGTTCATCCTTGTGTGCAACATTTTAAATTCAAATAGCAACAATGTCTAGCCACGGGTCATTGCATGATGCATACGACGACGACATAAACAAATTGCTTTCGAATAACCAAACCATAAATTCATGTGTATTCTTTCCTTGATTCAAAAATATTCATGTTCATTTTCACGTTAGAAACATGTTTTGAAAACAATCATCAATCTTCAGTTCACCCCGCTCGCGATGTAAACATTTGACACCTGTAGTTTTCCGTGCATTTACGAACGAATCATTGATTTTATCGTTCCTTTACATTTACCGTAGCCAGTAATTTATTTAGGGTGGTGTAGAAGCATCGATACCCATTAAAACGATGAACTAGCATTGGTTTGTGTTGTTAAATATTACTACTACTTACTTACATACTTAATTTTCAATTGTATGATGCCACTACTGAAAATCATTGGATGTGTTTGTCTTTCGTAATCCTAGCTGTAAATTAGTTAGATTATACATTGAACTAAATAATATGCCGCTCTGTAGTGACAGATGAAATAAGAAACAATGACCAAAGAGGTCCTAACTGTCATTCACGATACCAATGTAACTTCTTCTGACTGAACCTAACAGAGCTAAAATTTGTATTGTAAGTAAATACCCTAGTAGATGACATATTATGTCCTGTTCGTACCTACTAATATTATAAATCTAAAACTTAAATTCCTACTAATATTACAAATGTAAAATTTTGTAACGATGGATGTATGGATGTTGTAACTCCTTTACGCAAAAACTGCTAAATGGTTTTTGATGACACTTTACAATAATTTAGTTCATGGAATAATAGGCTGCCTATAATTGATAATGATATTGAGAAACAACATTAAAGCGCGTAAAGCTGCAATTAGCCGCTTGTTTTATAATAAATTGGTACACTGTCGAATCGAACGAGACGCATTTTTACAAATCGAATCATTGCTATGCCAATGGTCAAAGGAATTTTAATAGTGGTTGTGTACATAAGCCGGGTGTTACCCAGACAGTTGGCTAAAATAAACATGTTTGGCAAAACCTAATTTGGTTCGCCGACTCAGCAATTTCAATTTATCATTTTTAATTAATTATTTCAACAGAAAAATGCGAATTTCTTCGACTAGCGAGGTCAAGTGGGTGGTCATTGTGCGTTTTGTTGTGTTTCTGTTGCCATGGCAACGCGGCAACGGCTTGATGGCTATGACCTATGGTGATGGACTGGCTGGCAGGAAAGCTGTTCGATGTTTTATTGTATTATAAACTAAAAAATTAATCGGAAAATGTGTGTTGCATTTATAAACACTTAATAGGTGGTCGCCTAAACAGTTGCCCTTTTCTTGTCAGACAAAAATGATGCAATTAATGCATCTTTAACCGAACCTAAACTGACAATATTGGCTAGTTTTCTACAATCATTAACAATTTTACGACCACACGATTTAAATCTCTAAAGGTCGTGTCGAGAACTGGTGGACCGATATTCATGATTTTTACTTTTTTGGATTTGCCTTGGCCCCGAATAATATTAAAAAACGGTGCCAGGGCGAAACGAAGTTCTTTGGGACTGCTAGTAAACTATACGTATTAGAGTTAATTTACATAACTAGAATTTTAACAGCTCTTCGTCAGTTGAACACAGAAAACTAAAAGCTTTTTTGCACAACCAAAGTTAGTTCAAAAGTTGATCTTAAAGATGGATGGATGGCAATTTCTACAAGACATAACTTTGAGCTTAGCTTAGCAGTAACGAAATTATTTAATAAGTTCTTCTATTCTCGACAGTACTCTACTGAAAATGAAGCATTATTTTCGTTGGCACTGGAGTGGTAAAATCATAAATCTCCATGTAATGGTTCCAAGGCACCTCTCACCCCAGTACAAGGTTAAATGTTTATCTATAGTGGCTCTTAACCTTTTATTTGCCGATTGTGACCCATCATTTAATGGTCTGTGCTTTTGTGCCACTTTTTAATAAATATGTATACCAAACTTCTTTTTATATTTGATATTCCTGCATTGCTTTTGCATCTAAGAACGAATTAAGGTTAAACATAAATTCAATTTACTTGCCTAGAAAAATTGATAAATTAATATATGGGTTAGATACAAAAAAATAAATAGATAAGTAATTAAGGAAATGGAATAAAAATAAGTATCTAAACATACACATACCAGAAAAGTAGGGAGTGAGATAGAGCAGATGATTAGAATATCAGTGTGTATAGGTAGGTACGTATGACGTAGTGATGTTTTTGTGAGAGAGCTGTGGTGGAAGTTGCTAAAGGGTCATGGCTCCAATTCTCATGCAATTCACATTCGTAAAAAGTTAACCGCTCGAATTTTCTTTGTCAGAGAAAAAATAGACTTTGCTCTCTTAGGGTAGGGTCACGATTTCTATGCAATTAACCTTTTCCCATGTGGTTGTATTTTTTTGTAATATCACTTTATTTTTTTCAGTCATCATCAGCATCATTATCAGCTTAAGGACGTCCACAGCTTTACACAGGCTTCCTCTCTCGCTCGCGCTCTCGGTTTCCTTCACAGCGGCAGTTGTGACCGGTGTGTACCTAATGTGATCCTGCGATCTTTACAAGGTAGTCTGCCCATCTTGTCCTAGCTGTTTGGTCGAAAGAACTTTTCTGCCCCAACATTTGCCCTTATTTATTTCAGTACAATGGTTAAACTCATTATCTAATTACCACACGGAAAAAGTTTGACTGACGCGAGAATCGAAAAATTTTGAAGTATCCGAGAGATTCAGTATCATTATTGAGTACTCTATAAACGACGATATAAAATAAATACCCTACATACAAAAAAAAAATTTTTCGCCAAAACTAAATTATTTACAGCCAATAATAAAGCTGGCTGGATTCTAGCTCAAAGGATCAGTCAGCATCGCTATCCAACGCGGCAACGCTACCAGTATTTTAGCGTCCTTGCCACAAGGAAATGGTTTCGTTTTTGAATAGGATATAGTCTTATTTTTTTTTATATTGCATGTCTTAGTTTTCATTTTTTCCTACATACATGAATGAAATATGAATTGTTTCACTTTTTCACGTGAGCTACAAACCAAGGTGACATTGTTTAATGGTTGAGACATAAAAATGTTCAGGGCACCACATGATTGACATCCTGAATCCTGCCTACATTGTCTCAAATTGACGGTCAAATAAAAATATTTATCAATATGACGTGTAAGCGCTAACTGCGTTAAACAATGGCCGGCATTAATGTTTATTTATTATATTCCAGTGGCTTATTTAGTCTCAGTGATGTAAGCCGTACATGGTAAATCATAGTCTAAAGTTAAATCGGAGAACAAATGTCTGAATAATGTTTAAGCGATACCTATAAGGGTAATTGAAACATAGTGCACTAATTACGAGTAATTACGCAGTTCTACATACGAGTGTTTTCGTATGTAAGAGCAACGGGAGATCATTTTGCTTATCGTAAAGGTATGTCTTATTATAGCTAAATCATATGCACATAACATACCAGGGGATGTTTGCATATCATGATTTTTCATAGAGCACCACAATTTAGTTTCACATGTTTAAAAGATTTTAATATCTAAAAATTAAAGGGTACTATCTCAACACATTTTTTTTTTGGTGTAATTACCCAAACTCTACCTAGTCAATTCAATGCTAACGTGACAAAATTTATAACATTATTTTATCATGTCAAAAGTCACTAAAATCCTTGGTGTTATTTCACGCCTAAGCTGTGTTATATGCTCTTTGTTTGTATTTATGATTCTGTCTGAACTGTAACTCCAAAGATTGTCTAAATTGTGAAGGAGAGTCCAGAGGACTCGATTTTGAAAGTATTTTTACGTTCTTAATGAAAATCATTCGGAATGATGACGCGTGTGATTCAAAAATAAAGCTCCAAGTGGCTTATGTAGTGGTGGTAAAGATACCCAAATAAAGTTTAAACAGCCATGGATGACTTTGTTGATGAAGAAAATACGAAAAAAAAAAATACTGTTGGTTTTAAACCTATTTCTTAATACTACTCAAAGAATACCTGAGCTTTTCGCACCGTTCATGTAATTTGTTCATTTGTTGGTGACCATTCCAATGTCCAAATCCTGTCTTCATGCCTAACCAACCTTTGACGGCAGCTAATATTTTTTTACCATACCTAAATTATGGCTTATCGTATGATTACCTCGCATCATTTCGACCTAAATAATGGAATACCTTGTCGGCAGGGCTGCGCATTATCCGATAGTAGCAGAGCGTTCGCGCATTGGGCCGTGAGGCATTGTTGTTAGCGTTTATATGCGCAGGAGTGGCCGATGCGACGCGCACTCACTGGCCCAGTACCCGCGGAGATATTATGGGGAATTCGGACAAGGGTAAAGGTGAGTGGATGGGTTAATTAAACCATGGCTTATCCTGTAAATGCACAGCACTAAAATCAGGATAATGTTGTAGTCAAACACAAACACTTGTTGGTCACTCTTCCAGCAAAAAGGTTGCACTATCCTGATAACAAAATTATTTGGTTAAAGTGGCATTAGCACCAGGCGAGACAAAAAAATGCATTGGTGGAGTAATGGACAAATAGTAGGTACTTTCACTTCACTTCTTATTATTAGAGGATAATCCGAGCTTTGGCTATGCTCTCCTGGTTGTGTTCTCTATTTATTTTTAAAATGGTCCTAAAAAATGGCTTCGCCTTTGTACTAACCAATCAGCACCATATTGCCAGCACCGCAAAACCCATTTTTGGTAGGCCATGGTTTAATTTTGTCAAATAAAGTGAACACAGAAGAAGAAACAAAAAGTGCGACAGTAATGGAAGCAATAAGAGTTTATTTTAAGTTCAAAGGTAAGTGATAATAACAGAAACTTTGTAAACAATTGCACTACCTATGCACTAATATTAACTTTTAAACTTTTTCTTTACTGACCTTTGCTGAGAAATCAGCAGCACTGGTTTTCACCTACTTATTTACTTTTTAATATAAGCAAATACCGATTCCAGCAACTTTTCAAGCTCTGGTTTTTTAGAAATTCTTTTAAAAACACTTTATGTACTTATGTTTATTTCATATAACAACGTTCTGCATAAGTTTACTAACTTCTAAATAAATTCTACTTATAAAATGTCCTTATTTCAAAGTTTATCTCTTTCCGTGATGATAAATGACGATTACATAGACGTAATGTCAGCAGGATTTCAGATGAACGAAGCTCCGTTTACTTTTAAAATCCATCCCAAGATGATCTTGATGGTCGAAAAAGCTTTATCAATAATATTTCTGTAACGTTTTCTGTGTTTCAGCGAAAGAATCAAAGGGGAGCAGTAGCGATGCGCCCGGGCCAGCTCCACTCGCACAGGCCAAGGGTCCCAGCTCCAGCATGGGGTTTGAGGAGATGACCACCAAAGTGCGAGGGTCCGCCTGCTGCCGGCCCTGCTTCAAGATCCTCTTCGTTGTACTCAGTTTGTCCACCTCTGTAAGTTCATGTGTCATGTTATACTGTTCAATAAACACTGTTTTGGTCTTGCAATAAACTGATCATAAGCATACTTTATGAGGAGTTCGTATCTCATGTGATCATATCATATAACCACCATAATGGCAGTTTTTAAGGGGAATTTGAATTGTCTAATTTTTTGGTTGTGTCTTAAATAAAAAAAATAAGAACTAATATTGTGATTCTGTTTCGGGAACAGTGGCAACCTATGTCTTTAGGTCACCCTCAAAACTGAGACCTTTCTGACGTCTTCCATTCTTATGAATCGATCTTTCTTTCTCTCATCTAAAGGGACATTATTTAATGAATAATAATAATAATAGACAGTACAGACATTGGGAGGTTAAGTCGACAAAATTGACGTCAGTGTCCCTCAATCCTTCCATTCTTCGTCGACTTAAAAATCTGACTCTTATTCATTTGGCTATACAATTAAATAAGAGTTAGACTCTTTTTTATTAACACTGGCATCATATCACCTTATAACAATGTTCCAATCCTCTTTCTCTTGTGATCCTCAGATCTGGTCAATAGCAGAGATCGTGGTGACAGTGTCCACTGCGATCGCGACCCGCCTGTTCGGGAGCGAGCAGTCAGGAAGGCTGGTCGCCATGATACTGCTGGCGCTGCTGGCAGCAGCCACCATTTCAATCCTTATATATGCCAAGACAGCCGTCTTCAGGAACCAGACAAAACCGCTGCATGCAGTAAGTTTCAGTAGACTAGTGGAGCTAAGATAGACTTGTAAATTGACCAAAGGTATTGCTCGAGAAATGACAAAACCTGTCACGTATTTTGAGCGATTTCATTGGTCAATGTTATACGTCTCTTCTTTGCTCAGGTTCTGTGGTAAAGCAAATCTTTGTGACTTCTTTATTTTCTCTTGCGTAACCCAAGATTCTGTACATACATTTTAAGTATAATATATACGTAATTAAAAGACTTTATTAGTAGAGTCCGTAACGTATTTTATGTATTTTTGAATAAATAGGTAAGATTTTACTTTCTATTACAAAAGTGAACATTGTAAAGATGCAACGAAAGCCTTTCGGATCAACAGGACGCCGGCGGTTCCGTAAACAAGAAATGATAAAAGAATGTTGATAAACCCATCCGTGCGGGGTAAGATATACACTCTATAGAGCAGCAAGCATACATAGTAGGCGCCTTTTTGTATAACATTACTTTTGCACAAGTATTGTGGTATGTAAGTTGATGGCAAAATCTATTGTTGATTATTAACTTTATGGCAACAATAAGTCGTAAAATATAATAATTATGTTCTTCAGATTTTATTAATGTTACCTAAAACTTGGTTACAATTTACCACATCGCGTAGATGTGGTACTCGTATTTTGTAACAAAGATTAAGGTACGGTTTCAAAGTACACTGATAATACCTGCTCTTTGACTCGTACATACCTAAGTATTGTTTTGTAAAGAATTCTTTTATAAAATTCCCTGAGAGTGTATCACTTAAAGTTTTTTAACTTATGCTAAAGCTGTGCACTTTGAATATTTTTTTTCTAGCGTGTCATATGCTGTCGTGCTATCGAGAAAAGAGAACAAAAAAATTGGTTTCCATTTTCAGTCCTATTATGTAATGCGATTTCCTAAATTACAAATGCCAATCCTTCCAATCCTGGTTTGAAGGATTTTTTAGATCAATGCCTTGTACTTGTCCGATATTTTGAAAAGATACTTTTTTCCCGTTAATTTATTCAAGAAAACATTACATCAACACTAGAGCGCTAACCCCCGACTTTGTTCACGCTCTCTGTGCCTGTCCCGAGAGATTATAATTCCTGAGATTAGTGCGTTCAAACAAACAAACAAAAAAACTCTTTAACTTTATAATATTAGTATAGATGTAGATTCATCAGTCTTTGCCAGATTTTATAATAGGCCTGTCATAGAGGACCCTATTCTTTTTCCCTTCGTCATTTGCAATACTAGTAGGAACAATAATAATTAACATAATTGTAATAATAAGTATTATAATGAGTAATGTTTATATAAGAAAATAAGCATGAAAAACTTTAATTAAGAAGATTATATTGTCATGTTAAGGGATACATAGTTTAATTTAAGCTATTAGGATTTATTGTTGATTTGATAATTAATTACAAATAAATGTTTAATTTATTTGTTTATTTTAATATTTATTTTTTATTCAAAACCCAGGCTTTAAACATCTACATATGTTAAATGTGTACTCCGTCCGATCTTGAAACTTTTGGTTTGGTTTGCTTGTAAAGACACATTGAGCGTTAAAAATTTTCCATGGTAAAGCTTGATGTGTTGTTTGTAACCGTTTCTTAATTCTCAAGGACATTGACATCGATTAGCTTTGCGCTTTGAAAGTCTAATATATTCAGGTTCAAGAGAAATACTCCTTTAGGTGGCATATCACGCGATATACCAAATTGTAACGTTCTTATTTCTTAAAAACCTTATTAGTTTTGTATTGTGGTGACTCTTTATTATTTTCAACCTAAATTATCTTGATCTTGCACACTCATATACACAGATCCAATCGATATCTTATTATGAACAAAAATAAAATAAGCTATTTTATTTATTTCTTAAACATCCATTATTATGTTTCTCTAAATAAGTAATGTGTCTTTAGTTTTTATGTTCTGTAACCAGGCATTCTGCTTAACTGTGTACCACCCGGAAGTTCACATAGATTTTAATACTATACTCGTATGTAAAATCTTAATGACCGCCCCCCCTACCCCGTGCTCATACAGGCACCATAGCCTAGTACAGGGATGGCGAACCTATGGCACGCGTGCCACGAGTGGCACGTTTGAAAGTTCTCTTGGCACGCAAGGACAAGAAATGTTCATCTTATTTTATCATTTAAAGTAAATACTAAGCTGCACTATAATATTGTCATTAGAACATTTTCCTTACACATGCAGTTTTTTGAAAACAGGACCTTAAATCGTAAATAATACCTAGATAGTGCCATTCACGAAGGCGCGCGCCACTCTTATTTGATTGAGGAAGGTGCGGGGTGATTTAAAAAAAACTCTTGGCACGTTACGGCCTAAAAAAAATTTCGAGATATTTTTTGGCACGCATATCTAAAAAGGTTCGCCATCCCTGGCCTAGTACGTTGACCGATGTATAAAATGTATAAACTTTTTGAAATAAATATTTTTTTTCTTTCCTTTTCAGGCAGCAATAGTCCTGGTCCTCATAGCGCTTATCCAGGCGGTAGTGACAGGCGTAGCAGTCAGGGTGACGAGGCAGGACGAGCAAAGCCTCACCAGGGATCTGCAGACCTCGTTCAGACTCGCCAGAGACAACAACCCGCGACACGCACAGATCTGGTCGGCTATGCAGCATGAGGTAGATAATTAGTTAATTTAATCTTAGAACAGATATTTTACCCGACTTCGGCAAAGGAAAAAAGTTATAAGGGTTCCGTTTTGGACTCCGGAACCCTAAAAAGGGTGTATGATTTGACCGGTGTGTTTGTGTGTTTCTGAAAACTTTAAATATTTTTTTTGCAAGTACAGTTTATAATATTAAGTTTGTTGTATGATGACAAAACACTATTAAAACCATTAAATTATTATCCCTTTTGGAATAGAACGACAAAAGCGAGTTGTCAAAGAGATGCGAGCGAGATATGATGCAGTAGAACCATTTTTGGCGGCTGTCAAACGATTAGGAGGCCCAAAGAGGCTCGCTGAAAATTTCTTTCATGAGTTTTTTTATAATTTCAAATGAAATTATGTATATTTGAGAGAAATTGTGCTTCTGAAACATGGGGACTTGATCGGTGATTAAAATAACTTTTCATTTTAAAGGTAAATTATTCCAAATCGAAGCCTCTCAATTTACGATTTATAATTGCCAATCCGGTTTAACGTTAACGTTATGTAAAAATTAAAGACAAAATACGGTTTTATGCATATTAACGAATATTTTGTGCAAATAAATATTTTTTCGTTTTACACTAAGGCCGCATGTTCGATATTTTGTGTCGACTGTTTATCATGCGGTAAACTAATATATTTAACCTAGGAAGATAGGTATATATCACCTGGACGAAAGGTTATCTCATTTTATGTTACTAATGTAACTAATATTGGTTATTGTCATCCAAAATCGGTTTCGTTTGACAGCTTTTACTTGTTCTTCTATTCCGATAGGAATATTAATTTTATGATTAAAACAAAATAAAATTATAAATATTGGCGTTTTCATATCAAAATCTTACCCACTTAGATGATTTCTGCATGGAAAAGTGTCATATAAAGCTTTCGGTTGGCTCATTTAAGAAGTTTTTGTAAATTTGCTTTTAAATACATGACGTACCTCAAGTATCGCTATATCTATCTCGGAGATACTGTATATAATCGCATGGGAAAAAAACGGTTCTAAAATGCACGTTAGCAAACGTTTACATATACCCCTTTACCCCTAGTTGATGTGCTGCGGAGTCGGAGGACCCAACGACTACCGAACATCCCACCTTCCCGACTACTTCGCGCCAAACGTGCCCATCTCCTGCTGCCCCGAGTTCGACCCGAATCGCTCCGAACTGGTGCAAGAGAGAAACAGAGAGATGTGCAAAGCAAGGAAGACGTTCTACGATGTGGGGTGCAGGGAGATGGTGCTCGAAGGGTTTAGGACGTCGGCGCATATCGTCACTGGGATCACCACCACGTTGATAGTACTAGAGGTAAGAAGTATAGTAGTGCCACTGTTAGTATAGTACTAGAAGTAAGAAGTATAGATGTCACTACTGTAAAATGGTTGACTTTCGGATAAATTATTCAAGGGGTCAAACTTGTCGCAAATGAGCTCCCCCATCGCCTCACAGGGGGCCAATTTTTAATCAATCACTCTCGTCGATATGGCATGTGATTTTTGAGTGCACACCTAGTTTAATCCACACGGTAGTAATTCGAAATATGTCTCAGGTTTGTAACTACTACTGCCAACGTTAACACGTTCCGGGACACTGTTCCAGACACAATAGATGTTTTATTGATTTCACGCCTGTAGGCGTTCACTGTCCCGGAACGTGTTAAGAGTGATTTTAGCTATATTTTAATTTAATTTTGAACGAAAATCATTCGGAATTTTGACGCGTGATTCAAAGATAGAGCCGCGGCCATTTTTCCAATAAACGTGCAATTTTCTTTCAGGTCCTTCTGGCGATTACTGCGTCTATACTGTACAAAAAGATGAAAAGACAAAAGAGTTTATTTTCTTCTGAAGCAAAGCCGTAAAAACTGAAGATGAGAAAACACTCCGAACCTAAAAGCTTACCTTTTTTACCACCAACAAAAATGCTTAACGCGCCATCTAGTTTGTTAAAATGTAATCGTCTAACTCACTTAGCACTAACTAGATGTCACTACTGTAAAATTATTACGGAATGTGTGTTGTGCAATTATACATTTTAAAAATGTGCTACAACTTTACCAACTTCTTAATGTACACAACGAAATCTTATTTATTTACACCAAAGCATCTTAGCTACTGAAAAAGTTATTAAAGGAAGATTCTAGAGCTTTTATCGACGATCTCAATGCCTAAAGCAAGGACTGATATTCGATCATGTTATGAATTAAGAATACTTTTCAATACCTACAGCATAGAGTAGAAATCGCGGTTATAATGTTAATTTCTTAAATAAAAGACCATGAGACTGTAATTCTTGTACTTTTATTTAACGCCATCTATGTGCCACCGTACAAACGAGCTAACGTATTCTGCCAGCTAATAAACTCGTACCATAAAAAGCATTAAGCGATGCCTACTTGCTTTTCACGTTTGTAATTTTTGCAGAAGCCGGAATTATGTACAATGTGCAATAAAGTTTTTAAATAAATAAACGACGCATTGATATACATATACGTAAATAAGTATCTATCTATGTTTTTTCTAGCAACCTCTTTTTTTAAGAATAATTAGTTTCGCCAGTTTGTTGAAGATTAGGTATTATTATTTCAGGCAATATGAACAAGCATCGGTGGTTCAGTGGTAGAATGCTCGCCTGCCACGCGGGCGGCCCGGGTTCGATTCCCGGCCGATGCAATCTTTTTTACGTTTTGACAAATCACAATTTTGTTCATCGTACGTTGAGTTTCATTTTTACGAATCTACACCAAAACACGGCACAAAATTCCTTCACTACCGATTCTTTATTGTAGAGTATCTAAAAACCACCTTTTGATTACCGTACTCCTAAATGTGATTTGTTCACTTTTTCACTTTTTATTTCCACCAAATCAAGAATCGATTTTTATTGCAAGCATGCTTTGAAATATAAAAACTCTTTCTGCATCGTTAACCTCTAATTGCCCAGTAAAATTGCTTTTCACTACGGTTGGCGGCAGATCGTCATAATTGCGAGAAATGTGCTCGATTGATTTTCTTCACGGATGTACCTGGTGTTTCACGATGGTTTTGGTGAACACTTTTCTAGAAACAACAGCATTTCCATCAAGTAAGTTTGTTTTGTTCTTATTTAAAATACCTAAAGACATCTAAACAACTTATTCATGATGGTCTAGCTAGCTAGTCCTTAACAAAATGAAACAAAATTCAATATGATATCTACCTACAGCCGTCTAGTTACTAAAACAAAGCTGCATTTCCAAAAAATAAAATGCAGACAATATATTTTATTATAATTATGTTAGTAAGTTATCAGCAAAACATTTGCTGCTGGCGCCAATATCTGTGTGTCTCACTCAGCCGCGCTGAAAACCATCGTTAGTCTTTTTTCTTGGGTACCTATAGGTGTCGCACACACACACACATATTCAAACAAAAACACGTACTTTTTATATATTTTTTTGCTTTATAATATATGTGTACTATCGTTAATGTGCTTGTTTGTAATGTCCTCAACCAATAAACGCCTTTTCTTTTTTATTATTTATTCAAAATGGCGCCATATCTGTCTTCATTAGCGCCCCCAGAGTTCTGCCTCCACAAATTCAACAACAGCGACTGTGGCGGGACCCCGACCCCCGTTGCTTACTACTACAAACCCGGCTCCCGCTGCGAGATAGCCACGTGGAAGGGCTGCCCGACCGGTAACAAGTTCCCCAACGAGATCATCTGCTCACACATTTGTATTGCCAGGCTAGCGTACTGGAGTTCTGTGGAAGATCTAAATGATGTAACTCAAGGTATGAATTAGAGCTTAATCTCATTTCAAGCAGTTTTAAGAACTCTCTACCCTCATCTGTGTTTACAACAGTTTACAACCCTACTATTAAAAAAAAGGAATGAACAGGTGATCGCGCTTCATCGTCTGTAAAGTGTAATATAGTCCCCCTAGCCGATTTCTACTTCGACGGTGGCCAGTCACAACGACTAAACGACTGCGCGGGACATATTATTGTGCACAAGTGTGTGTATAGTGTAGAGACAGGAGCAAACCCATCTCATATAATTAAGTTTACAGAATCATCGAAACTATTGTTGCAACGTGTTAGTGTTAACAATCAATATTTATTTATTTATTTATTTATATGCAGCTGTTTCTCTCTCACAAATCTCAAGACCTTCATAAACAAACAAGTAAGTAAGTACCACTGATGCAAATCATATTTGATCCACAGATCAAGCAGATAAAATTGAATCTGAAGAGAACAAACTCGAAGAGTGGGAAAACGAATTAGAACATGTTCCGGATGAAGATATGGAAGTTATCGATGACTTGGTTAACATAGCTATGGAGGAAGAAGGGGAAAAGACTCAAAAAATTGTTAAGCTACATGGGCCAGACATCGCTGTAACGGAACCGGGTGAAGATCGAGACCAAGATGGTCAGCCTGACGCTGATGCTGAGCCGGCTGAAGATGGAGATGCAGCTCAAGATGACAACGCAGAGCCTGAAGCAACTAACGATGGTGGTGAACCGGCGGCCGAGGAAACAAATGCAGAAGAAACAAATGCAGAAGAAGCAACCCCAAAACCAGCAGAACCAGAAATGGATTACGGTAGCGCTGAGGGCATTGTCACAACATGAGTCTATTGAAGATGTTTTCTTTAATTCTTTAGTACATTACTCTTCGTTTAATGGTTTAATTATTTCTCATGTCCTCTGAAATGATAATCTCCATTTATTTTTTGAACGATTCGATTTTGCTTCACTTGAAAATAAATGGTACACAAATACGTTGATTGTCCTGCCTTCGTCTCTTAGATTTAATTGACCATGTAGTAGGCCCTGCTACGCGTCCATTCACTCGCACACAGGTTTAGCGCAAGAAAGAGAAGGTAAAAAACTAGTATCCCTCCCTCCTTCCTGCGCCTCACAGCACTGCCAGCCGCCTGTCGCTCATTCGTGTCCGTGCGCGCGCGCCGTTCCGACGCACGCAGTAACCACAGCAAAAAAGAAAAAACCGTTAAGTTTTTTATTTCGTGCTAAACGAAAGTTACCTTATTGTGATATTCATACTGAAAAAATTTAATTGTGAACGTGAACTGAAGTTAAACGCATAACCCAGCGTGGCTGCTACATGCATGCTTTACGCTTCACGGCCGAGCTATTACGAGATACTAGCCAGTCCGCATTTTAACGCTCCGAATCAATACGCGATATTGATCTGTAGCAATTTTTTGGCCGAGCTGGCACGTGATGCCAGCCAGTCCTAATTATCTTGAATCGAGACGTATGGTATGCGTTGCTTTCAATAAACCTACCCTTATTTTCATTGCGTTTCGACAAATGAAAAAAGTGAACTAATGGGGCCACAAAGGCATTTCATTAAAAATGTTAGGCAGCGCTGACGACGCGCCATCAGGGCCTCTCAGTGTGAAGCGTTCCTCGCCCACACTCATCGAGCCCCAACAGGCATCATAGTGTGTCCTGCCTGTGCCAACGCGACGCCATGCGCCGTGAATTGCTTGTTTGTTACGGTGAACTACCGTCCAACAATCCTAGCGCTTCAACGTCTCGCGCTCGAAATCAGAATCCGACCAAATAAAGGTAAGGTCTTTTTTCATTAAAGCTAGCTAAGCTTGAAGCCGTACTACGTGTTACGGGCTACCGTATTCCATTCGTGGTAAAACCACGACCGAACACTTGACTCAGTCAATCTTTTGACATAGATTGGAATTGAGTTTAATGTGAGCTTTTACACTTACAAACAAAAGGAGCAATATATATGTTTTACTAAGTACTTTTTTGTAAGCACCGAAAAACAATAGTGGCAGCAGATTTATTTCAAATCTAATAAATTTATATTTATTTTGTACATTTTTACCTGAAATTTTAAAAATGAAAGACTTAAGAACACTATAACTGCCTAGACTGATAAACATAAGTACGTATAGTGCCACCTGCGATGCGGTGCACGCTCCTTATTTTTTTTCCCAAAGCTTTAAAAACGGTACTGTATACATCGATACTACATAGCTCACAATATTATGGTCCTATGTCTGCAATTGATTACAACTCTTTTTTATTTATTTCTGGCTAATGGCTATAAAACTTGTCTTGCTAGACAATGCTATGGAAAACATAACATCGCTTATTATATGAAATATTTAACATTACTTAAATATCGAAGTTTACGGATTGTATAAAAAGAAGACAATTATTATTTTTTAAGTAAGCAAGTTCTTACTTACATTTCTGTTTTCTACTCAATGCATATGGTTGGGTCCATATAAGAATTATGTAAAACTGATTTTATTTACTCATTTATTTATTGCTCACAATTTAAATAGCTATGCTAATAATATTGAGCTTTGCTCATTAACTGGCATTTGTATGATTCTGAATGGTGGAATATTTACAGTAGGTACTTATTCAGTCTTGAAATCCAACTAAGATTTGTTTCACTCCTCAGTTAATAATTCGGTACAGCTTAGATTTTATTAACCGACGTAACAACAACCAGCTGGAAAGCGTAATGTGTTTTTTGGTTTATACCAATGAGTTTTCTTGTTAAATTGCGAAATCAATATAGCACTACCGTCATATTCGATTTAAATAGGTAGACGGTAATTAATTGTTTTAGATGCTATTTTATTTTTCGAAAAATATGGTGTGATATGCACTAAACTTTTCATGTATGCTTCTTAGATTAAATCGTCGCAAAGTTCGGTACTTAATGTGGAGTCTGAAAAACTAAATAAAGATCTGTGTCCATTATCTTCAGAAAAGGCGATGCCTGAGCCACCGCCAGCAAAAAATTGTGACAACCATAGGTCAACTTGAATTGACTTTAGTTTTTTATGGGCTTGTTTTATTTCTCACCATTTACCACCACAAACACCACCGAAGAATAATTCAAACATAGAATGACCTATTGTTTGAAGTACTATTATTATTCTTTATATTTTTTGGCTATATTTATTCCACTATTTACACACCTACGTTAAAGGTTGGATAAATAAAAGACATGGTCATTATTGTACAAATTACAAAAAATCGATCTTTTTAAAACAAAAGGCAGCAACGCAGCATCAAACCTAAATTGCACTACAAGCATCTAATTTGAGTTATTGGGAATATAAACTATGCATATTTTTCCCACTATATTCTGTGATTTAAGAATTAACTTTGTCGAGTAAATATCTTCTATCATCATCAGTTTTTTTCCAACTAATCACATACACCCACTCCACAACCATCTCCCCAGCAAAGCCACTATGATATTAGGAAACCATTCATATGGAAACAATGCGGCATTAACTATAAAACAGATTATTTTATTTTATGAATTGTATCGTTTAATTGATGTTTAAAAGTATTGAATATACTATGTTAAATAAATTTTCAAAGGAAATCTTGTCTTAATATTCACCAATTACTTAGGTATGGTGAAACAATTGCGACCACAAAATAATAACCAATCATGTCTGCCAAGTTTTAACATTTTGCAAATGTTATTTTTTACGCTCGTTCTTATACTCTTGCGCCGTAAGACGTCGAGTAGTTCGACGATTTATTTATAAAACCTGAAAGTAATTTATTTATTACAAAGAATAATGCTTGAATCTTTTTATTTATCATTTATATTTGAGGGTGTTTTAATATGTATGAAAACCAGTGTTCCCTGGTGACATCGATCTATGACATACTTGTTGTAACACGACATATTCATTTACTTTTGGACTTCTTGTCACAATAATTACCCTAATTTTGAATCATCAAGATTTATTTTACACTGCTCATAATATTGAAACAAGTCCCATCTGAAGCCAAATAAGACACAAATACATTGGCGGCACAATAATTGCGGAAATGCACATTGCCATTACCCCCAAAAAAGAAGAATAAGTCACAAATATTTGTCAAACTCATAGAAAATATAAACTTAAATAAAAATAAAGTATCTCATCAAAACCAAATCGATAAGATAGGATCGCATTTTTTTTTAATGTAACCCTCAGTAATTCAGACATATTTTATCCAGTCAATATTTTTGAGTATTTTTTTTTCCGACTATGCGCCGACTATCGAATACTCGGCGAACATTCCTGTGCTGGAAGTCTGAAGCGTCATGTTTAATATTTCGCGTAGATAATTTCAATATTTTGATTTTCTACTCCATCTAATATCCTTCTAACTTACATAGCTAAATCTTTAGTAAATCTAAAAAAAAAAATTAAGCTTTATTAAAACATTATTCTCAATCAGTAAATACACGAAAATACCAATTTTGTCTCAGCTTTTTTCGAGCGCCAACTGGTGTTTTTTACAAGGAACTATGTCGAGACTTCCGCGCCTGGTTGATAAGTTAAATATTAGGCAAACGTCGGGTTAGGTGGTACCAAAACTTCTATCGGAGAAATCGTTTGCGCTCGTATGACCTTATAAAGCCACAACGCCCCCAGAGGTCGTTTCCAAGCTTCTTTAGAAAAAAATTAAATCACTCAATCATTACCTACTTCCTTAATGCTTTCAAGTTTTGATAACGATAATATTTCAAATTCATTGAAATATCGTATTCTTATTGTAACCCAGAAAATAATAATAGCGTTGATATACACCGATGAATACATCTAAAATCTTATATACCCACAAATGAACCAACTATTTTTTTTTACCAATCATCTTACACTTATTACAACAAAACATTTTCTTTAGAATTCAAAATTCGAATAATAAGTATTTTGTTTTCGGTATACGGCTGAATATATTTCAAACAGCTGCATAAATACATAAATACCCAATACTTAAAAGTAATCGAATACCTATCATGCGTGTATTTTTTACAAATCTATGATTGTAAAATACGTTAAAACTGCAAGACAAAAAGACTCTCCAATACGCCCGTTAAGTGCATTAAAAATGATAGGGCGCTGGATGAGAAGTATTTCTGTATGTAGCTTTCGCAATCTGTCTCAACAATACGTATTTCGTATTTATTTGCAATTTTTATAACAGACCAAAAAAAAGGGAACTAAGAAATTTTCGTCCTATTTCAGTTAAGATTACTAAAATTATTATTGTATTTACATATTCTTGGAGTTTAACATTAATAAAAAAATATATATATATATATATATAATATAAAAAAATTAATAAATATCTTCTTTCTTTCCCATTAAAGAAATTACTTATCAATTATCATGCACCCTTATCAATAGTGCATAATGCCAAACATGGTAACATAAAAACATTTTTGTTATTTAAATGATCATTTTAATAATCAAAGATTACTTACTATAGAGGTGTCAACTTATTTTTGTAACAACATTGATTTACTCCGAACATCTACATGGTCAATTAAATCTCAGAGACGAAGGCAGGACAATTGGATGATCAAACGAACTTACCTGTAAGTGAAGTTCGATCCAAATTGTCCTGACTTCGTCGAAGAGATTTAAGTTCCCACCCTTCCCAATTCCCATAGGTACGTGTATTTTCTGCAAAAATTGTTGCCACCCGTACCATAAATCAATGTTGTACATCTGGAACATCGGTCTCCTTGCTCTGAAATGAATGAGCGACAGGCGGCTGGCAGTGCTGTGAGGCGCAGGAAGGAGGGAGGGATACTAGTTTTTTACCTTCTCTTTCTTGCGCTAAACCTGTGTGCGAGTGAATGGACGCGTAGCAGGGCCTACTACATGGTCAATTAAATCTCTTCGACGAAGTCAGGACAATTTGGATCGAACTTCACTTACAGGTAAGTTCGTTTGATCATCCAATTAGCCTTTCATTTGCTGGGCTTGTGTCTGTATTTGTAAGGTAGAATGAAGGTAGGCATTATTTCAAAATTGCTGATGGTCGAAAAAAGTTTGTCATTCTAACGATTCGCACTATAACAAAATGAGAGTTTATATACTCGTACCTACATCCAATCCTTTATTGGAACAATTGACTATAATAGTCACACAACATTAATTAACTATAATAATAAAGAAATCGCAGTAAGGAACCTTAGACTTGGCTAAACTTTTTTCTAGATTTCATTACTTTTTGGAGATAAACAAGCAGCTCCATCGAGACTTAGCTAGTTTTTTTCAGAATGTTTTTGGTGGGATACCTTCTTGTTTCAAAAGATAACTGATAAGATTCTATTGCACCCATTGACCACAGTAATTGCTTATTTTCAATAGTGGAAACAATCTTGATAAATACCGATGCATCGATAAGATCTCCCATCAATTCGGCCAATAATTGACACCATAATAGACCGGATTTCGACGTAACTTATTTATATCGCAGACTTTAGTACATTCAACGATGATGCTGGAAAATTACGATACGGCATTATTTGGTTTATGTGATGGTAGGTAACGAAACTATTTTAATAGGAAAGAAAGAAAACATGTTTATTCAGTATCACATAATTTACAAAATAGAAAAATACTTATATTTAAATTCACATACACAATATACTGCAAAGGTGCTACTCAGCATGTGTCGTAGCATCTCAGGAATGCCAGGAAATACTGAAGAACAGAAGAATAGGAAAGACTGAAGTGTATGCATTGTCAGCTTTCTCCTATTAAATATATAAATATATAATTAAACACCTTACTTGTCTGCTGTAATAAAACTGCTTTTGAACTTTTAGAATATGAGAAAAGAAATCCGTGAAACCAGTGCTTTACGGTAAGAAAACATAATAGTTAAAATAAGAACTATTAGAACAATTTTTTGTAAGAGTATGGACATTCTTTGTTGTTTTCTGCAGGGAATAAACAAAATAAAGGTTCTGGGAGTCGCTTAGTAGGATCATAAAGAGTTATCGTTTGTTCAAGTATGGCAATCCTAAAGGTTAGTCCTTCGAGCGGCATTTAAAGTTCAGCAGTGACTTGAGTTATTGAGAAATTGTTCTCACTAAGCTCGGTTGTACTGCCACTTATCACAACTATAATCGCGTTTTTGTGTGAAGTTTGGCCGTAATTTGATGTTCGTTACATCGTAGTTGACCGGTAGAGAATGCTTTAAAGCATTAAATCAGCCATCTGTTCTTGCTTATGTATGTGCAATAAGGAATATAAATAAATAAATAGTTAGTTAATATAAGATGCAATTGCAACCGATCCGTGAGTAAATACTAAATAACATTCAACGTTTGCAATGTTTTGAAGTAGGTGGTACCGTTATCCCGGTGTAAATCATAATACGTAAACAAATTTTAAATGCCACAAAACTAAAACCAAGCAAGTCATTATAAATCCACTCAAACAGAATTTACTTTTATTTTTTACTACATTAAATATCCATCAAACTGAAACAAGAAACAAGCTTCAGCAAATCAATCATCTTGCGATAAGTAGTAATAAAAGGTCGAAAGCACTTAGTTCAAACAGAAACAGAAACAGTTGCAGGTAATTACTTAGTTAAGGATACTTTCTTAAATCAGAGAGATATAAGCGATTTAAAAAGTAATTACTTTCTCAAAAGAACTGATAAGCACGAGTTATTTAATTGTCTGATTATTCAGATTACTCGTACCTACCTACTGAGGACTGACAAATCAATTGGATTATTTATAATGGCTTATAAATGTAGGTATATTTTAATGTTTTTTTTTCTCAAACGGGAATCAAGTAAAAAAGTAACAAAAAATGCTGCGTGCACGTGAACGAATGCTTTCATTTATTCCTGCCTTTATCTGAAATGAATCCTACTACTATTATAAAGGCGAAAGTTTGTAAGTATGGATGTATGGATGTATGGATGTATGGATGTATGGATGTTTGTTACTCTTTCACGTAAAAACTACTGAATGGATTTGAATGAAACTTTACCACAATATAGCTTATACATCAGAATAACATATAGGCTACAATTTTTGAGGTTTCTAATGTGAGGTCGTAAAAAAACACATTTTTTGCGCTACTAGACGGGACGAACCTGAAGTCCACGCGAACGAAGTCGCGGGCAAAAGCTAGTTTAACTATAAATTGTTCATAACTGCATATGTTGCGAATCTAATCAACGTTTTATTTCGATAACGGAATGTCAGGTAGACAATTTGTATCGACCTCAAGGTCGTTTCGCGCTCAAAGGACCATTGTCGCAAATGCCAAGGTCAAAGCGACCGGGAGTTAAGCGAGGGTGGATATTGTAGGGGATGTTATGAAATGTCCTCAAATGGCTACCGAACAGTCGGTGACGAAAGTGTTAACTATTCTAACTAAATGAATGAATATACATATTCGGTCCAAGTTCCAACACACCACGTTATTTTATTTTGACATCAAATTTTCGTTTCTTATTTTAGGTTCGACTTGAATTTCTCTGTGTTTTTTTTTATAGTCATCATTTCCGTCCGCACTCCGCACCCTGTCTGTGCTGTGTTGAAAAATTAAAATTTAGGTACTAATAATGTTAAACGTGAATTTTTTTTTTAATTAAGTAATAAACTTTTTCCTTATAATTGTAACATACGCGTATACTTATTATATTATTTATATTTATTATTTATTTAAGCATTTTGAAATAATAGGTTGCCTTTATTTATAGAGTATTACAGAGATTCATTTTGTACTAAAGCTATCACAGACAGTGCACGTGGCTCGTGGCGTAAGTTTATTAAATGTATTAGTACTACCAAATAAAGAAGGCACAGAAAGTATGTAAAACAGCAAAAAAGAACTGCATCGGCCGGGAATCGAACCCGGGCCGCCCGCGTGGCAGGCGAGCATTCTACCACTGAACCACCGATGCCTGTCATGAACATTTGAAATTACCGAATATCTAATACGACTCATCTGCTATACTCGTACACGTATTTTATTTATTGTTTGCATTGAATTGAAACAGCTGTTTACACTTACAGGCAAGTGCTAACACTCAAATCTATTTCCAATGGTGACATTTATATTCTGTACCACACAAAAGAGGAATATTTCAACATCTCGTGTATTGAAACAAGTGTTTCTAGGAATTTAGACTACGCTAACACAAAGTTCGTTAGCATTACAAAATATGTTTTTTTTCGGTCAGATGATTCCAAAATCAAAATTTTTAGGTACGTTTTATTACAGTCAAAGGTCATCGATAGGTGGCGCCAAAATGCACAAGAAAGAAGATGGCGTCCACTCAGCAGCTGATCGACCGCACCTGACGGCTGACCCAGCGACCGGTCGGCCGGCCAGTCTCGCGATCTTCGTCCCGATCGCTACAAGATCCGACAACCAGTGTTGCCAACTCAGTGGTTTTTCCACTAGTTCTGGTGGTTTAGACTACCCTTTTAGCGAGTAAATATTGGATTTAGTGGCTAGTGGATTTTCCTAGTGGCTTTGATTGCTTCGTTTAGTGGTAAGGCACCACAACAACCACTAGTTTCAATTTACAATATTGTTCATTTTATTTCCAAATTTTCCAATGCGAATGAGCCCTTAGCACGGAATAAAGTAGTTTTCTGATTGATGGCAATAAACAAATTTGAATTTGAATTTTAGATGTTTTTATCAACGAGAGATGGCGCTTGCGTAACTTTAGGAAATAATTTTTAAACTTTATTACCTACATGTATTATAGAATACAGCAGAGGGTAATTGTTTTCAACAATGTAAATAATAAACAAAAACAGTATAAGCCACATAAATAAACGAAGTATAATAACATGTTCAATTCTAATTTATTTATTTGTTGTAAAGTCATAGGATTGTGTATAGTAAATGAAGGACTATAAGATTTCAAAAAATAAGTGTCTTAATTAATCAAAAGGTCATTCACGAATTTCAAAATATTTTTTTCTTCTTCTTCTTTCTTCCTAAATACTTTATTTTAGAGTTTTGGTTTATTTCGTATTTTCGTTCAACTAATGCGAATAATAACAAAAATAATCAAAAAAAATCGCTCGCTTCGCTCGTGTAGTAAATAGTTGTATAAATAATATATTACAACTTTTGATTTGAAGTGCACTCATGGCATACCTCAATTAATGATCCTTTGAGAGCTTAAAATCACAATGAGCTCGTGTATTATAATGCAACTATGCAAGTGATCATTTAAGTTTTTTACGCTATCTCGTTGTTATTTCTGTAGAAATCTGGTTTTGTATGTTACTTTAAATTTACTGGCTGACAATGCGAAAAATCTAATAATAATTTGTGATTTTTGAGAGCTTTTCATATCCGTGTCCCATTCAAGAAGACGTAATGCGAGGCACGCCATTACGACTTTTTGTGGTCATTAAAACCTTAACCCCCCCCCGGCGCAGATTTTTTTGCCTACGAAGCCGTACTAAAATTTTTATTGTATTAGTGGTTTTCTGGTGGTTTGCGAGACCGATGGGTATAGTGGTTTTCTGGTGGGCCATTTGTCTACATTTGGTGGGTTCGTAGAAATAAAGTTGGCAACACTGCCGACAACACTGACTCACTCAGTCGCGGAACCGCGCGCCGTCGAACGCACGGCCGTACGTTACGCGTCGCGCCATTCAATTGTTTATTTATAAATGGAACACGAGTGATTCGAAGTCGTCTTTCGTCTTTGCATTCGAATTTCGAACGCTGAGGATGACATTTATGAAAATAACGGATGTTACGCAACTCTGTCATAGCCACGGAAAAAGTTATCAAACTGTATCGATTGTAAGGATGGCACTCGAAATATAGAACGGTTTTCGCAGTCACTGTGTCTAGGTCAATCGATTTAGGCTAAGTCGTATATCTTATCGTATAGTGCAATTCTTCTTGTGATTACAGTGAATACGGAAGTCAATTTAAAGAGTTCAATTAACAGTGGTAGTGTTGTGATTTATTGCTTGTGTCGAAACCGCATTTAGCTCTTTGGTGTTTATATTCTCAGTTTGGTGATTGATAAGTGAATTAGTTACTATTGACAAGATGTTTGGAGTCCTAATGAAGCGGTGGAAACCTAAAAGGTAAAATAGCATAATAATTTCGATTCCAGATTTAACGTTCCAATTTTTTTTCCGCAAACATATTAAACAGAATGGTCAAACTTTAAAGTACCTACCTACACTACAATAAACTGTCTATTATAATTAACTTTATATAGTTTGTGTCTGTTAAAAACAAATAAATAATATTTATTACTTATACTAAATAGAAAATACATATTTCTCTATGTTGTCAACTGTAAGTAGGTAGGTACCTACCTATTGCAAATTGGAAAACGATGTTATTTGGCAACGCTCCCTAGATATTTGTCAACAAACATGAACGTTAAAGTTTCATTCATCTAAACAGACGTTTCATTCTTAGATTTTTTGAATTCCTCTCCCTCTCAAATGATGCATAATACTGTCATATTATTTTCGCAATATAATCATTTTTTAGGCAGGATGTAGCGGACAATAACAAAGCCAAGACTATTTGATCGCCAGGGAGTTGTTAAACTACGTAGGTATAGAGAAGTTATTCCAACCAAAAAATGTGTCGCAAAGACGTCGACAAGATTGAGACGTATTATATATATATTATATATACAATTTCGCGGTTTACCTATAGTGATAGTAGTTCAATCATTATCGTGAAGTTTTTGAACCCCTTCGGTTTTTCAGATCTATTCCATGCATCTTAATAATCAAACAAACTTCATAATGCATTCATATTAGAATATCCGTGATTTTAATTCCACTTCAGTTACAACAGATTGCAACTCGTTAATTTTTTGCTGACTGACTCTGAGTCAGCTAATGCAAAGGTATCGAGTTCACTTGCTGGCAAAAACTTAATGCAAGTCATAACACATACAAATCAGGTGTCAAGTTGCACACCTACTGCAGCTAGGGTGGTAGCATGCAGTAAAATTTTACATGGCGTTACGATAGCAAGATGGTCCTTGCCTGTAAAAGCGTAATGGTAAATTCACGATAACCTAAACACCTGAATCACCTGTAGCAAAATGCTATGTAACTTCTAGGATCAATCCACGAGAAAAAGGCAATGGACAGGGCACATAGCGCGAAGATATGATGGCCGATAGTGCAGAAATGTTCTAGATTGGAGACCCTTCGACCAAAAGCGTAGTGTACTGGCGTCCACCGACAAGATGGTCAAACGACCTTGTAAAGATCGCAGGATCACACTAGAAAGACCTCGGGGGAGGTCTATGTTCAGCAGTGGATGCTCAAAAATATAACGCCAGAGTCGACACGAAAAGAAGAAGAAGAAGTGGATGCTCTTTTGCTGATAATAATACTGATGGTGATGTTGTTGCGATGATTGTTACAAACCATCAGGTGAGATTGCGGCAAAACCTGGATCTGATGATTTTTGATGCGCCGATTTTGCTACGGAACAGTTAATTTCTTCTGGTATTTTTGTATGTTTACGTAAACAAACATAGTGACAAGGACAATTTCAAAACACTTTGAACGTTTTATAATTTAAAGTTGAACTGATACTGACAGCAATGTATCGATGACATCTTCGATTCATTCGAGAAATAAATTTATTTTTTCCATCCCGCAGCTAAATTAATGATCAGGCAAGTATTTAATTATGCTTCAGAAACGTACAAAAAGTAAAAGGGATAAATATAATTTATGATAAAGTTCAAATAAAAACTACAATTAGTCACACGTAAACAGATTTTAAAAGTGATGTTGGGTCTTTTGTTATCCGTGTTAGTTATTATAATGCTTTTTATAAGATCACTGACTTTAGAAAAGAGTGTAACGCAAAAAAACACAGGATGTCTTTCATCCATTTCCTCTAATCGAGGCATTGTTATACTTTTGTTGCAAAAAAAAGAGCTCCAAGGTTGATGATTCTTAATTTCTTGTAATGTTGTAAGAAGCATAATAAACCATATAAAATATGTTTCTTAATTTTTGTTTTTTTACTAAAGCTCGACTTGGGCTAAATGACGGTTTTGTACATTAAATTTGTCATTAGAAACTGTCCTATCGAAAGATGCATCATCTTGGTACTTCTTTAACCATACTCCTCGACGAAATTCATCAGTCCAAAAGCAATGGACTGGTATCATATTATCATTAAACAAAGTTCACTGTCACCTTTCATAATAATTTATCTTGGAGACACAACTTAGTTGCGACAATACCCATCGTATGGGTTTACGATTACGTCTATGTTGAGAGGACCATAATGATTTGTTATGACAGTTCAGCCCGTAACCCCAAGGAGTTTGACACCACGCTTGTGGTGAGGAGAAAGTTTATTGCTATGGCTCGTGTCTTCAGTAATAAAGCTGTAAACCACAGACAGACCTATCGTATTCGTAAAGGGCTTAAACGCGAACGGATATAATGTTTTTGTCTCACGACGAGCTATTCGTCAACTCACGGATAATCAAATCGCGGAGACCCGCGAGGTAGCATCTTCCGATTCTACCTAACTATTATTTTTGTCGTCATCTTGCGGGATTGTAAAATTCCGACTTGTTACGGTACTGTCTGTCTTTAGGAACTTAAGAACTATAATATATTTCGTATTTGTCCGAATAACGTCAGAATATCAGAATACCGTGATTTGACGACAAGAAAAAAATAGTTATAGTAATCGGAAGATTCTAACTAGCGGGTCTCCGCGATTTTATCGTCCGCGAGTTGACGAATAACTCTCTGACGATGCTTGATAGTTCGACTAGACCGGCCACGGCCGTCGGCCGTAAACACGAGGGGTTGTGGACATTGGGTTTGGTGGGACACAAGGATACTTTATTAGTTAGCGTTTAGAACCATCATGGTTTCTAGATAAGAGGTTCCTAAACATTTTATTCACCTGGATCACTTTGGGAATCATAATGGCAATGCATATGGATCGTGCCCAAGAGAATAAAAGAACTTTTTCAGCGCAGTGTGAACTGCACATCTTTCTACGACTAAGTTTACTTCCTTTCTGATTGCTACTAGACTAAGTAAATAGAAGATTAATGTCAAGTTGCTGGTATTCAATGAATAAAGTCCACAAGTTGGCTGCAAACTGAGGTCACACTTCCACGACTTCATTTACTGTAGGCATTGTTAAAGTGTTAGCAATGTAGGTCACGTTATTACATTACCGTAGGTAACTTTACTTCTTTGCTTACGATGGTGAAATTATTCAAAGTTGTAATAGTAACTTAGCAAATATTTGTATTGATATTACTCGAGGTGTAACCTTCCTATTGCCATATTATTCACATCAGATTAATTGGTATCGATAAATAATAAGTTTTTCGAGTTTTAGTACTGGTCTTGCATCTCCAAGAGTCTTTACGTTACCAAATGATTAAAGATATACCGCCGGCAGGCTATCGATCCCTGTGCGTTTAATTTAATCTTGATGTTTTTTTTTTTTCAAATAGTGCTTACGCTTATCATGTTCAATGTACGTATTAGTTATTTTGATTACAGTTATCTAATGTTGATAACGAAAATAAGTGAGGCCTAGCATAGCGCCGCTCTATCTAATCTCTATCGTCAACATTGATAGTGGACGAATGTAGCAAGTGCGTTATCAGTTCAAACAACTTTCTTCCCGTTTTAGTGGAGGGAAACTATGATATCCTAGAACCTAAATAGGTATCAATCAATACATTTAACTACCTATTTATAATTTATCAGTGTTCTCTCGATTGTATATAATTGGTTTTTCTAAAAGTACGGTTATGGCGGAAACTTGGGACGGAAAGAACAATTTTAATTAAAGGTTTATTAGTGTTATTTTACGGCAGCTAGTGGTGACTAAGTTTGTTCCGGCGTTTCTTCTCAGCACTTGCCTTATTGTCTGTGTTCTGTCTCGAAGCGCTGGAAAGGCCTAAAAGATAAGGAGACATGTTTCAGCCCTTTCAGGGCACATTTTTTTTCACTGTATATTTTTGACGTTCATAGATATCATTTTATAACCTAAATTGAAATAAAGATTTTGAATTTGATGGACGGACAGACAGCCAAGTCTTAGTGATGGGCTCTCGTTTTTACCCTTTGGACACGAAACTCTTAAAAATTTGTAAACAAGTTACTATTACAAATATTACACAAGCACTACAAAAATCGGATAGGATGTCATTTCTATCATCAAAACCGTATAAAACGCGTAACGCCGCTCGTTTCCGTTACCACGAAGAGAGTGGTAAAAAATAACGTTTTAAAAATATCATTACGGGCACTGCACGTGAATATTTTTAATTTGACAAGGTCATTAAGCTTGTTTTAGGGACTAATCTGTCGCTACCCCGGGCGGGTGTAACCCGATAAAAAGGCTAGGGCTGGTGATATACGGTTTAATTTCATTTCACTTATTATTTAAGTATTTACACATATAATAATATAATAATTGGATTTCCGTTTAAATTCTGATTTCAACAATAGGTTAGTTAGATAATATACGTACGCGTACGTAGGTAGGCGCGCTTCATTTATTATTATCTACGATTAGTTTGTCGGCTACAAGTCAAAGTATTTTATGACAATAACAATATCAAAATGCGTAAGAAACACTTAAAATTCTTACGATTTGTTTACAAACAACAGTCTCTATTGATATTTTTCACCTTGGAGACGAACTTGTTTGACAGCTTTACGATAGCTCCAAGGCTATTTTGTCATCACCATCACATTAAAAATATATGAAATTAGAAGTTTAGTGCCGATTTATGGACTGAAATTGTTTGTTAATGTGATATTTTAGCATAGTTTAAATGTTTCGCGTAGTTAGGATAGGATGGTTTCCTAAAGGGACAACAAGAATTAAAAAGATCTAGAAATGTTTATCTTAGATGTTACAGTTTACACTTTGACAAAATATTTTCTGCTTCATCAACTACATTTATACACTGTTGTTTTACTAACATTTTTTTTAATGTGCTTTTTTTCTCAGTGACAACCCTAGCCCCTTCCAATCTATTCCATAGTGCTGCCCTCTGGCGGACCACCTGTAGTGATTTTAATTGGGAATTGGCCTTCTATTTGGACTGCTCAGTCTTGGGGCTTCACGCTGTGTGGTCACCCTCGCTGTTCTTTGCTCACTACTTTTTAGGGTTCCGTTGGTTAATATTTAACTGTCAGTTATTCAGTTTCAAGTGCGAGAGAGTGACTGTATTGTTCAAACATTGAGTATAACATTTGAAGCTGTCTAACTTTATGATTTTGATTTCATTGTAATTGAAAAATTTAATAATTCCAATTTGTAACTTAAATGTACGGACAACACGTCAAGCTCAACATTGCTGTAACTTATGCAGTTGATAAGAGTTATTTTTCTTCAAAAATGTGTAGCCAGTTATGCTGGTGTGGTGACGTACCTAGAGTCAAACTAAAAAAAACCGGCTAAGTGCGAGTCGGACTCGCGCACTGAGGGTTCCGTGCCAACTTGAATTAGGGATTCTTACTTCCACTTAGCCAAAATACAACAATATTTTGTTGACCGCAAATATAACTTTGTTTTTCATAGTGTTTGTATGAAAGACAAAGTTATATTTGCGGTTGATAAAAATGTGCTATATCTCAAAAACTGCTAGTTCGATTTCGCTCAAACCAATTTTCGTTGAAAGTTTATGTTGAGATCTACATTACATATTTTTTTCAAAATTTTCACTTGCTTAGTTCAAAAGTTAGATGGGGGGGACGCCCATTTTACCACTTTGGAAGCGACTATATCTCAAACGTTAGACTTTTAGAAAAAATGGTTTTAGAAACCTCAATGTCATTTTAAAAGACCTATCCATAGACACCCCACACGTATAGGTTTGAGTAAAAAAATTTTTTTTGATTTTAGTTTCATGTATGGGAGCCCCGCCTATAATATAATTTTTTCAAATTTTTTGTACCTGAATCGGAAAGCGGTAAAGAAGATACACCTACCTACCAAGTTTCAGAGGTGTGATGCTAATAGTTTCAGAATAAAATGGCTGTGACATACGGACGGACAGACAGACAGACAGACTTGACGAAACTATAAGGGTTCCGTTTTTTTGCCATTCGGCTACGGAACCCTAAAAAAGCTCAAATTCTCAAGATTTTATATAACGTCCTAAGCAGATTTTTTATATGAATGGCATTGAAACATGATGATTTTCACAAAGCCAAATCGCAAGCTCCGTATCTACGAATACCTTTAAAAATGAAAACGACCTCTAGACGGATGCAATCAAAACAAAAAGCGCACAAAATAAGCTGCTTTGCGTCCAACGTTTATTGACGTCAAATGTAAAGTACGGCGGTAATGCGGTACTCATAAATATCGCCGGATTGTATGATCTGTGCAAAGAGAAAATAAATAAGTGTTGCAAAAGTTAAAAGACGGTGCTGTCTACTTATGCTACAAATTATGGCCAAGCAAGTATTCTATCGGAAAAGATAGATGTTTTTAGATAGAGATTGATGTTGGTGGCTAATACGTACGTAAACATCTTTAAAAGATGTATGATTGACGAATGATATTTAAAAAGCGTCGGTCATAGAACAGACTGAAGGCCTGTTTCACAATATCTGTATAAGTTCCGATAACCGCTATCTGTCTGTAGTAGTACATCATACGAAATGACGTTTCATATTTGAATTATTCGTTGTATTTTGCTTATTTGTCAATGGTGAATCAGGCCCTTATTATTTTGCGGTCAAGATCTGTTGGTTCTCTATTAATTAATCTACTCGATGTTGAGATATCTTCACAAAATATAAATATCGGTTTGATATTTTTGTGTTGTTAAAAAGTATTTTTGGGGCTTACTCCTGTCAACCCATACCGACTGTTTATTACAAATCCCATAAAATAAGTGGGTCTTGTTAGAAGCACTAAACATTAATAGGTACTCGGTATGTCCTAGTTTTGTTTTATTTGAAGTTTTACATGATTGCACCACCTCGGGGTATAGTAATAGCCCCACACAAATTGTAGGCTAACAATTTAATAAATGGTTCAATTTTCAACCCTTCGTTTTGAAACCAAAGGGGAGGGCTGCGTTAAATTACGCTACACATAAAAATAGTTTGGTTACCTTTTTGTAGATGGTAAAAGATTAATATTGTAACTGTTATTATTATCATAAAAGCAATTGAAATCCATGGGAGAGAAGCTGTATCTTAATCATTTCTTTTCAAATCGATGATCAACCGAGTACGATATATTTATAAACAAATTTATTTTATTAAAAGAACCAAGGATAGTTAATAGATTACACCATTAATAAGCAAGATATCTCGCTTCTCGTAAGCGATAGGTAGCTGTTGATAGATAGTCCTTCGTGTCGTTGCGTAAATAACTTAGATTTCAAGGTTCAATGCGAATTTACACTATTCGATTTCCAAAGATCACTGATTTCAGAAAATATTAGTAGTAGTTTTATTAGTTTTTCTTTGTGTAATAAAGATATTTTGACAGAAAAGAGAGGAAATGTATAATGAGTCGTCAGACCAAGATCGTACGTGTTCTGATTATGTAAGTACATTGTCATCGTTGCTAGATTTACATTACAATAAAGATGTCCGCTTCCATCCACGTCTACACTTGAGTTTATTTTCATAATTATTTTACTGTATACTGCACTTACTAATTTACCAATAAGAAACATTGTATTAATCTTCCATTCAATTTTGAGTAGGACTCTAGCTAGCTTGAAAATCTGGCAAATTAAGACAGACTGTGTAAATCCCGCTATTACATTTGTCTCTCACTATTACATCATGTTTAATTTTAATCTGTTGGTTAACAAATTGATTAGTTACCTCATTGTGTGTTTGTTGAACCGGAACTGTGAACAAACAGATAAAAAACAGCGGCCACCAGTAAATCACGGGTCCTGTCTAAAAACTTCGGTTAGTAACAAGAACTATTGGTTTAGAGGTCCGGTGTCAATATGACCTTTAGTTGTGCTAACTTTTAATCATCTTTTTAGGATTCCGTGCACAAAGATTGAGACCTATTATTTTCTCAGTCCTAGATCGCCTCCGCAACAGTACAAATGGCATCCTGGTGGAATTGGCTAATCGATGGGACTCGCCGATGCTAGAGCGCTTATCCAGCGCTCTAGCTTAGTTTCAACTGAGTAATGCTTATAGTTTTAGAATAAAGTGGCTGTGACATAGGACGGACGGACAGACAAACAGACAGGCTTGACGAAACCATAAGGGTTCCGTTTTTTGCCATTCGGCTGCGGAACCCTAAACACGATGATGACGACGTATTTCTATGTTACTTTCACACTAAATGTATGAGATACACCACTACAGCACAAGTAAAACTGACGCATAGATATTGTGTATCAGTTGTTCATAGGACTACCAAGACCACATTAAAAGCCACTATTAATTAATTCAAGACATGAATTTCTGCTGTGGGGACCATTGTTGCAATGCTAACGGATATTTACTAATGACAGAAAGAGGTCATTTAATTCAAACACATTACTGATGCAATCATGCTAGGGGTGTAAAAACATTCGTTTCCTACAAGTTTGGCAACGCATCAGCGATTCCCCTTTTATTCCCGGCCGATATGATCAGGTGGATTCAAGTCATAGATATTATTACTAAGTGCACTGACCATCAGCCTGACTACTCATTGGACCATGACTGTTGGTGGAATATGCCGGGCGTAACCGAGGTGGTGTTTAAGTAACCCTAGAATTTTTGATTTTGATGTTAACTGGCCGATAATACGATTTTGACTATAATAAGCAATTCAAATACCCGATTAGATTAAAAGATGAAATATGAAACCAAAAATTGCCCACGGGCGGGACTCGAACCAGCATCTTTCTGGCTAACCGGGCCAACTGCTTGTAATTAACAATTGTAAAACCCGATTAGATTGTTTCTTCTATTTGTGTCCGCCACCTGTTGCTATTTAGTAGTATTGAAAACATCCCGAAATACGTCTTAATCTAGGACATGCTCAGCAAACTAGGGCTTTAGATATATTCTTGATAGGAAACAAACGTACGTCACGAGTTATCATAATTGCCATCTCTCTGCATGACCTAGAGGTTTGACTGGCAGAGAATGCTTTTACCATTAAGTCCACCCTTGTATACCATGATTTATGCAATAAAGTCATAAAATAATTAAAGAAGTGTTAAAATATAAATTGGTACCCATAAATACGCCCCATACGAGTCACCAACATTGGCGATAAATTGTATGGAGAGTCGATAAGAACGATGGCCTCTTACTAAAATATTATATTTACGAGTAAAAGCGATTGCTGCGACTGTTTAAAAAATCAGAAGTATAGATTTACAAATAAAATTGCATAAGTAGGTAGTGCGTGCATAAAGGTATTTTTCTAACTGAATATTATTTCAGATGACATTTAATGTTCATCGGTGATTATTATTGATACACTCTCTCATTGTTAGTATTAAATTAGGGTTCTTTGATAACTAAACTACCCATCCGTCTTTTGATTGCGCGTAGGAGCCAGTATCTCTAACAGGAAGATAAATAAATCAACACAAAGTAATTTAATAGTCTGTTTAATTGCCCCACAAAGAGCTATTAGAAGCTGTTTTTATTAACTACAAATGTGTACAAACAAATAAATCAACGTGTTAAGAAATGTGCGATCTTTCCTTTTTAATCAATCACTATGCCGAGCGATTTGCAACCGTATGTCTTAGAAATACGATTAATTGTTTATCTTTCGTACCGATTAAGAACAAAGATGCATTTACGTCAAAGTATGGTCTGATAAGGCAAAAATGTCCGTATCAGATATCATTTAGTTAAGCACTTGCGAATTTATATCTTAACCCGTTGGCTTAAGAGCGAAAATGCGTATATTACTGGTTCCCAGGTCAATCACTCTGTTCCTTACTCCTTTATAAAGACTGGTCAAGGAGTTCACACATTCTTTTGATAGGGAAATGAACGTGGCGCAATAATTGATCAAGTAATCAGTCAGGTATCAAACGAATGCCGAGAGTCGCATAACAATGGATTTTTTATTGTGTCTCGTTTACACATACTTGACGAGTTAATGTAAAAAATGTGGTTATTCATTATATCAAAGAGCTTATTTTGTAAAGGAGTTCGACGTGTGCGCAGGAAAGATGCTTCATTGTCGAGTCATACTCCCTTCAGAGGGGTTGACAAAACGTTTATATTTTGGTTTTTTAAATATATTTTTTTGGCCACACCTTCTATAAAAAAATCCTTTATCATTACTTTAGTCTGTAGCTGTTGACACGTTAGTAACACCAACATTTTTTATTCATGAGATTTTAATTAAAGCTATTTCGTACAGATAAAATAGATTCATTTGAAAATTTTGAGCTGTGAGAAGTATGGGTACCTACTCAAATGCTAATGAGTTCTTCATCATTTTCGATCTTACATGAATGGGTTTTCCGTTTGCGTTTTTCGTATGTATTTGACATGTTTCCTTGCATTAAATTTATGCGCATACATTTGAGAGTCAATCGTATTGTTGAAATGATTCAAAAACTTTTCATGTACGGCCATTAAAAGTAATAGAACAAAATGCGGGCACATTAAAACTGTCATGAGATGGTTTGTTTTTAAAATAATGTTCCCATTTTAGTGATGACTAGCGGCCGCCCGCGACTTCGTTCGCGCGTCTTACTTTTACTCCGTTCCCATACATCGTAGAATTTTTATAAGCCTATACGCATTAAACTACTTCTACAGCCTTTCTTGGTAAATAAACTATCTAACAAAGTATCTGGCAAATTTTATAACCGGACCAATAGTTCCTAAGATTAGCGCGTTCAAACAAACGAAAACATCCAGCTTTTTAATATGCGTATAACATATAAATACGAATAAACAAATATATATTAATTCATGTACACACAACTCGTAGCTTGGTCTTTATTCTGGTCAAACTTTACGGGGATATATTTATATTTTACAACGAAATGAAAATACTTACTACGCCTATCGTCAATTATGGTTCTTTCGGGTGCTAAAGAAAGACCAGGCTACTCTGTGCTTACACTATATCATTCCACATAAGAGGCTGTGGGAGAATCATATTCCCTCAAGTCTTCTCCCGCTAGCTACCTTTAGAGTTTGAACTTGAGCTTTGTTTATGGTCATAACGAAAACTCTGCTATTTTGAATTCAAACCGTGAATTAAAATACCATTTTATGTAGGTATCTACCCCATCATCATCATCAAAGGGTGTTCTGTCTAAAGCCGTCCACTGCTAAGCATAGACACCCCACGAAAACTTTGCAGAAAAGTTCTGAATTGGACACACTTCGACCACAGGAGCAGCGTAGGATGTCCACTTATAGAGATAAATAATCTGTCCACCAACATTATGAACAAACGACCTTCTGAAGATTGCAGAATTACACTGGACACAGACTGCTTGCGACCGGTCGCTGTAGAAAACTGTGGGGTCTATTTAACTACCCTGTTTAATCACAAAAAATGATTAATTATTCTAAGGAATAAAGTCTCTTCTCTAGAGCAACATCAATAACAAACATGTGTCAAAACATTGAAATTTCAGACTTGTCAAATTATTGTCAAAATAAAATAACAATTATTTTAGTCGTAAGCACTAAAGAGTTTTGATATTAACTTCGAAGGAAATCACCCCCAGAATAACTTTGTGCCCCTTTTTCACCCCCTTAGGAGATTAATTGCAATAAAATACAAAATGAATCTTCCGTCAATTCTGTAAAAGAATGTGTATGCAAAATTTGAAGTAGATTGGACCATGAGATCACGTTGTCCCATACAAACTTTGCACCCCTTTTTGACCCCCTTAGGGGTAGAATTTCGAAAAATCCTTTCTTATCGGATCCCTACGTCATACAAAGAACACACCCTCCCAGTTTCAGGTTTCTACGATCAGCGGTTTAGGCTGTGCGTTGATCCATCAGTCAGTCAGTCAGTCAGTCAGTCAATCAATAAATCAGTCGTTCAGGACAAAGCATTTTATTGGTATAGATGACTCTACCATTATGTATTTACGTCAACTTGGCGTCATGGTTTTCGAACAGAATGAAGTACCACCATATTTTATTTGACTTGTTATTTTGTAGATAAGTAAGCACCTAACATTGTTGACAATATTTCGTTTGTGTTCGCAGTTGTCACGATTTCAAGGATTTCAAAGTTTGCTGACTTTTGACAGGGTTGTATATTCATTTTTGCATACTTAATGTCTTCACTTCATTTTGTACACCATCCTGTACGTTTTTGTTGAAAAATAAAATGAAATCTGTATTTTAATGCCTGAAAATTACAAGTTTGTGAGTGTACCTATGAACTTAGGAATTAATACAAGTTATAGTAATAAAAATTTCACAGCCCTGCTGTTTTGTTTGTCAAAAGTGCTTATAGCACCTAGCAGCAAATATTGCCATATCCTTTTGATTTTTTAGCACTTGTTTCATTTATTTTATGTTCATAAACTTTCATACCATTACTTCATAATTTATTAAAGACCAGATTACAAATTTACAATTGTTGCTTAATTGTTTTGATTTGATATAAGTGCCATTCTTTATCTATTTTTATTTAAATTGATAAATGGTAACTAACTGTGAATATTTGAGTAAAACTAGTGTCCATTAATTTAAATTCTGTGCAGCATTAATTAATTATTCAGATACTAAATGATGTCCAATCCAAATGAGGCGCTTTTCAGTTGATTAGCGCCGCAGTTTCGACGTGAAATTATGCAAAATCAGTATCTTTTGTCGGCTGTTTTGAATACAGTCATTTAGTGAAATAAATCTGCGGATCGTATTTAATTAGTGTACCAAGTTTTTTTTACTGATTATGCCTGACATTTACACATTAAATTGAGAGTTATTTATTAATCTAATAAAGTAATTAGGAACGTATTTAATAAAAAGGCATTTTGTTCAGAAAAATAAATAAATACTATCCTACATTTTTTACATTAATTAAAATGATATGGAAAACAAACAAAAACTAACTCTGATTTCGACCAGACATGCTTGCTAGGGTTGCATACCCCTGCACTTTGTTGAAATACGCACGGGTACATATATACGCACCGCTATATCACCAGTCAAGCTATACATTTCCAACATATTCTGATCTCGCTGTCATAGGGCTACTGATACATTAGTAGCTCAGGTTATATTGGACGTCTTAAGCTTGACCACCACTTATCAGTTTATCACCACCAGTCAAGCTATACATTTCCAACATATCCTGATCTCATTGTCATAGGGCTACTGATACATCAGTAGCTCATGTTATATTGGAGGTGTTAAGCTTTACTCTAAGCTTCGTATCACGGTACAGTGCTGGTGCGGTCAGGCGCGATGACAACTGGACTGTGACAGTTATCGGGTGGTTTACCTCGTACCTGGCAGGCAGGTATGAGTAGAGTTAAGGGAATCTCTAATATGAATTGAGAGTATAGAAGCTACTTTATGTGACGTAAAAACAACATTTGAAATTCTGTTATCACATTAAATTAACCATATTTTACGCAAATAAACGATTCTATTCTATTCTATTCTAAGCCCGAGTATGTGACTGAAAGGGCCCTGTAATGTAAATGCAATCAATGCTAGTAAGCATATCAGTGTGACTTAATTTCAGAAATCAGAAAGTTTACTTGCAAGAATAATCCATTAAAGTAAATAACATTAAAGTTGTTAAACGCCGTTTTTAAAATCTACTGTAGATATTTGATAGTTCACGTATTTTTTCTCGATGACATTCGTATTTTTTTCCACAATAAATTTTAATTTGATGTTTAAAGTGTATATTAAAAAAAACAAATATTTGTAGAAATTATGTAAAATAATAATAATAAAACTTAAAAGAAGCACAAAAAGGTATTTCCGATACCGGGAATCGAACCCGAGCCTCCTGGGTGAGAGCCAGGTATCCTAGCCACTAGACCATATCGGATTTGATTGGTACGTTGAAATTACAATTCTTGAAGCAAATACTGCCAATGATGACAGCTATGCTGATAGTTTTTTTTAATTATTATTTACTAGCTTTTGCCCGCGACTTCGTTCGCGTGGACTTCAGGTTCGTCCCGTCTAGTAGCGCAAAAAATGTGTTTTTTTACGACCTCACATTAGAAACCTCAAAAATTGTAGCCTATATGTTATTCTGATGTATAAGCTATATTGTGGTAAAGTTTCATTCAAATCCATTCAGTTGTTTTTACGTGAAAGAGTAACAAACATCCATACATCCATACTTACAAACTTTCGCCTTTATAATAGTAGTAGGATTTAGCTGGCTGTGAATAGATTTTTTTTGACCGACGTCAGAAATGTGAGGTTTTTTTTTTATTTGATATATTGTCATGTACTACTACTTTCGTAGGAAAGAAAATTAAATATGCTGCTGCTTGCTGATGCTGAATACGTTTATTTTTATGTATCAATATTGGTAACAGTCTAACAGTATTATTTTGTTATCTACAAAGATGGAAAGCATTAACGAAATACGAGTACCAATGCACTTAAGCCTGTTAATATTAGTGTTTTTGTCAGTTTTGACTGAAAATGTTATCGACATAACCTTCATTAGATGCGATATTTTGCAATAAATAACCCCATTACATAATAAGTAATAATAAATCACATCACCCGTAAAAATATTAAATAATATCACTCAAGAATATCCTGAAACCAAAAATGCAGCGTCCAGTCATCTAGGTCAGTAGGCAAGACGTTAAAGTTAAAATTAACCGAAGAGTGGTGTGACACACCGCGCATTAAAATTAACTGATGGACTAATCTAGATCGCGTGGAAGAGCTTTTAGTTTTCGTGGACTTAGTAATGAAACTATCAAGAAGTAGGTTAGATGCTGTACCTATTAAGTATCATATTGAGTTACTGGCTTGTAATTAAAAAAAAAATACTAATAAATAATTATTATAAAAGCACAAAACGTGTGCAAAATTGGTCTGAAGTCGGTGGTAAATATTTTATTTAATATTGTGTTTTCTTGTAGTAGACCATAAAAATACTCGTACTTACATGAGTACTAGACTTAAAATAGATGGCACAAAAAGTTCTATGCATCGGCCGGGAATCGAACCCGGGCCGCCCGCGTGGCAGGCGAGCATTCTACCACTGAACCACCGATGCTTGTTTTAGATTGATGAAATTAGTCATTCCTATCAAATACATGAAGTTTTATCGACTCTTGCTCGAGCAGGCACCAAATATGATAATACCACGTATCGAGTTTGATTACAAACATTACGATTTTATTCAAGCTGATGATAACACGGGTCGTTGACCGCAAGACATTTGTGGGTCACGTAACTATTCATAAGAGTATTTATTTATTTGCTCTTTTTTGCATACCTAACCTTACCGGTTTTTAGCATTTCACACTAGGTTTTTTTTAATAGCCAGCTGTTTTGCCTCGTTCTCATAGATGATAAGTACAGTGACGGTGCAGTGGAGGATTGTTATGTGACATGTTGGTTTGGTATCAGCAACTTTAATATTTTTTTTAATCACTAAGTCCGCCATTTGTACTTGATTTTTTCTGCGCAATAAAGAATAAAATAAATAAATAAGGGACGTTTAAGGAAACCATTAGTTCGAATTGAATTGCATTTTTCAGCTATACCTACAATAACGCATACGATGATTATGATGTTAAGAACCTTGATATGGTATTGATTGGGCTCCACCAAATAAACATTAAGTAAAGTGTTGAATATGAATATGCCAATGGAAATTTCTCCAATTAAATAGCATCTGCATATAGCAAACCACGATCGTCTGCAATTGGATCGTAACGAGCTCGTGACACGGACAGGAATCGAACCCGCGGCTGATCACGGAGTTTTCACAAATCAGGATCTGTCGTGAGTTTGGTAATTGGAGGTTTTTTGATGTTTATTCAGAGATCTCTTTACTATTATTGTAGAGAAGAGCTAGAAACCCTAGGGTTGAAGTAAAAGGCACACAAGGATGGATAGAAAGGTTTTCTAAAAGTTCAGTATTTTCTATGAGATTCAAATTATATGACAGTATGTTTATTTTAATCACCAATGTTCAGTCATTCATTTGTCAAGGCGGAAAACTTTTGTGTTTGTCCATTTACAAAACACAAAGATCTGTACCAAAACGTTTGTTCAAACGCTCTTTATAAAAAACTAGCGGCCCGCCAGCGACTTCGTACGCACGTTTTAGTTTTACTCCGTTCCCATAGATCGTAGCAAAAATATTTATAAGCCTCTAAGCATTAAACTAATTAAATAGCCTAACCCGATAAATTCATTATTTAACAATGTATCTATTTTATAACCGGACCAATAGTTCCTGTGATTAGCGCCTTCAACCAAACAAACAATAACATCAGTTCTTAAATTATAGACAAATGTTATACTTTGTGTAGACTCAACACGTAGCCCGGTCTTTAATCTGGTGAAACTTACACGGGGATATTATCTTTTTATTTTACAACGTAATGGAAATACTTTACGCCTTTCGTCAATCGTATATTTTTTTCGGGTGCTAAAAAGACCAGACTACTCTGTGCGCTTACACAGTATCATGCCACTTATCATATAGGCTGTGGGAGAAGCAAATTCCCTCAAGTCTTCTCCCGCTACCTTAAGAACGTTTGAACTTGAGCTTTGTTTGAATTCAAAGGGAAAATTATATGTAGGGATCTACCCCATCATCATCATCATCAACACCCAAGGCCGTCCACTGCTTAACATAGGCCCCCTCGAAAAATTTGCAGAAACGTTCCAGGTCGGATACCCATCGACCGCTGGAACAGCGTAGAATGTCCACCAACAATATGAACAAACGATCTGCATACTACACTGGACACAGACCGCTTGATACCTACCCTGTTTTAACACATAAAACATTCTTTACTATTTTAAGGAATAAAATCTCTTTTCGAGAGCAAAATCAATAACAAACATGTGTCAAAACATTGTGTCTCAGAAATGTCAAACGATTGTCAAAAATTAAATAAAAATTATTTTAAGCATAAGCACTAAAGAGTATTTATATTAACTTTGTAGCCAATCATCCCCAAAATAACTTTCTACCCCTTTTTAACCCCGTTACAAGATAAATTTCAATAAAATTTAATACACATTTTTCGTTAATATTTTTAAAGAATGTTTATGCAAAATTTGAAGTAGATCAGACCAAGGAATCTCATTTTCCCATACAAACTTTGCAGCCCTTTTTTAACCCCTTAGGGGTGAAATTTCAGAAAATCCCTTCTTATCGGATCCCTTCGTCATACAAAGAACACACCCTCCAAGTTTCAAGTCTCTACGATCAGCGGTTTAGGCTGTGCGTTGATCCGTCAGTCAGTCATTCAGGACAAAGCCTTTTATATTATAAAAAAAAACTGGCCCAATTTTACGGTAGATAAACATTAACCCTCCACTACCCTCTATAAATAAGCCAATTAAAAGGAATGAACAAGAAATGTGTCCCTCTCAAAGTAGTCAAGTAAATATATTTACGGCGGCGTCGGCAAATAGAGCTTCCGAAGTAGTTGGAGTAACGACAGCGAGGTCTGACAATTGCAGGGTTGACTCTAAATACGTTTTTTGAAAAGGACAAAGGAAGAGAAAAAATATTTAACACTTAAGGTATTTTACTAAGATACTTACAACGAGATTTGTCAAATAACGTAATAAAATAAAATAAAATCAAGAAATGACAATACTATGAAAAACTATGTGGGTTAGTTAGTTCGGGTAAATTAACAAGAAACTAGCCTAAAACCCAGTATTGATAAGGTTTTTGTTGGTCGAGATTTTCAAACAAATATGTTGCAAATCTTAATTCTTTAAATCTATGCTACCCAATTTGGAATCATACTGTTAACGACTCCGGCTTAAGTTACTTCAACTCTAACAATTATTTATTCATTTGCACAGCCTCATAGGTGACAGGTGACACAATGACGAGACTACCCACATTAATTACTAAAACATAAGTCAACATGTTGCGAGACCCACAAGAGACGTGTCGGGCTAACCAGTCCGTTCGTATGTCATCGTGACAACGTTTTTTATTAACCCTGCCTTGGTCGGATGTATGGGTATTAGAAGGAACAAAATGGTATTCCATTGGGTATATAAAACTGTGTTACAATTACAAATATTAATTAATATTTAGGTTTCGGCATTCATTCGGCAAATGATACTGTTAACGACTTCGGCTTAAGTTACTTCAACTCTAACAATTATTTATTCATTTGCACAGCCTCATAGGTGACAGGTGACACAATGACGAGACTACCCACACTAATTACTAAAACATAAGTCAACATGTTGCGAGACCCACAAGAGACGTGTCGGGCTAACCAGTCCGTTCGTATGTCATCGTGACAACGTTTTTAATTAACCCTGCCTTGGTCGGATGTATGGGTATTAGAAGGAACAAAATGGTATTCCATTGGGTATATAAAACTGTGTTACAATTACAAATATTAATTAATATTTAGGTTTCGGCATTCATTCGGCAAATGAGGAACGAGTTATTCGATTTCCAATCTCAAACAAAAGGTTTCACAGTTTTCTGTGAAATTGAAACGCTATGCAGATATAAATTGATGAAAAAACTAAAGTACTTAATGCCTCTTTTGTATCATAAAAAGTCAATGAAATATTATGAAACAGCAGATCATTTCATTATTTATTAATCCTGCACCTTGTCTAATAATTCTTATCTAGTAAACTTTAAAATATTCCTTTATTAGGAATTCTTCAGCCAGTTAAACATAAATTGTAGTTTAAAGCGTCATCTGTGTCCCAGTCACTTAGTGGACTTTATTCGCTCACGGGCAAACTTAAACTTCGAACTTCAGGCCCGAACTTAGTATCAATTAAAACTTTCGAACAGGTAGCCCTGGCTAATTCCCCTCGACATTTCAGTGGAGGCTTCCGGCGACCCAGTTTTTAAAGTCGGAATATATCGCTCTACTCCTAAAGTACCTGCCTGTATACATTTTTGATGCGGGCAACACCGAATCTGACAGCGAAAGATGGGAGAGACCCGCTGTATTTTTTACTTGGAAGACAAATAGTTTTAGACTGACCCAGTTTGTTTGGGATCGTTGGGGATTGGGAGTTTGGAACTGCGTACATGTCTATGATTGGTCGGTCAGTTCTTGTACCAAATTACATCAATTTGTTGAGGAGCACTTCTCCATTTAAAAAGGATTTCCTGCAACTCGTAACTTGTTATACGTAAGATATCCAAGTACTCGAAGTTTTTTGTTTCAAGTGACGCCTGTTTTTGTGGCGTGTGTGCAAGCGGTTTTCTTTTGAAAGTGATATAGCGGCGGTGTTCTCGACCGTTCATCATACATTCGAATTGGTTCTCTTATGAACATGACTTCAGATTTTTGAGGCTACGGGTAAATTCAACCTATTATATTTTAAGAAACAAATGATAAGCTTTTGCACTTTCTATGCTTTGCTCGACATTTATAGCAGTACTTATTTAACTTTGGTTTACTTACTATTTTTTTCTTTAACTACTTTTTTCACTTTATTTAGGACAAAAAACAATTGCATTAACGGTTTAACCAAAAACATTATAGTCTCATATGATTTTAACAAGAAAATGATATATAAATCATGCTTATAATAATTCATATACTCCTCATTTGCAACCACAAAACGTAAATAAATATTGTATGCATTCGTATTACCAAGTGGAGCGGTCTACTATAGTTATACGGACTATAGCAAACGAGGTTGATGAAAGGTCTACATCCCCCAGGGGTCCAGGGTACGTGATTTGAAAGCCAGAGCCATTCTGATTGCGGTTATACGGTTTGCTATGCGCGTTCCATAGTTCATTAGCTTTTAGCATGGAGTATTGTATGTATCATATGATTTTTTTTAAACTCAAGTTTGTAAGAGTATTATGTCTAGAATTTTATAGAAGTGTTAATGTTTTATATAACGCGAAAAACTGATGGCCGTTAGGGCAGAAAAGTTCTAAATTAGAGACCTTTCGACCAAAGGCGCAGCGTAGGACGTTTACCGACAAGATGGACAGACGGACTCGTAAAGATTGCAAGATCACACTGAATGCAAACAGCTTACAACCGGTCGCTGTGGAAAGGAGGCCTATGTTCAGCAGTGGACGTACTTTGGCTGATAATGATGATGATGAGACAAACCGAGCTGATGGCGAGATTGAATAAAAATAAATCAAATGAAAAAAACAAAACAATTTAAACAGTGTTCACTTATAGGGACAAATAGCCTTCCAAAAGTTAAGTGCCCCAACAGAAAAAAAACATAAATGTAATTTGTAAGCACTTGCGAATTGAATGTCACTTGCCACCCGCATAGCCGTCATTTAAAACCGGCAACGGAATAAGTTAATTAGGAGTAAGGCCCTGACACTGACTCCCTGACCTTGAGGAATGGCGAATACATTGACAGAATGATGTGATGTACAGTCAACAGCATAAATAGGGTTAGGCTACATCTGGAGGCCGATTCTCGCATCATCAAACTTATCCCGTGTGGTAATTCGCTTACGAGTATCACTGTTTTACAAACAAAATCAAGTAATATATCCACAAAAAAAAAATACCGCGCGAAAGAAATCAAAATGCATAGAAACCGTGACCCGGATAAAGCAATAACTCTTTCTTTGAAAAAGAAAATTCGATCGGTGAACTTATTCGTATACGAACTGCACGTGAATTGGCCTCTTGGTCTGGCATCACCGAATCCTAGAGACGTTTAGCAAACATGCTCTACTTAGGAAAGGTAGTTGAATTCCCGATTTAATCAGTATTAACACAAATAGCCACATTTTCAATTGTGATCTAACTATAGATTTGTTGTGATTTTACTAACGAAAAAGATTCTGCTTATTAAAGCGTACAATGGCAAACTAATGTTTGTCTGTTCAGTGGTCATAGGTTTTTGTCAGCGACTGTATAGCGTTTGAGTGCTAATTCTATCGATTTAGGAAGACTTTTTATTTCGCGGCAATACGGGCTATTTGTTAGAAAATCTGAGTGGTTTATTTTTTGCCGCGAAAGTATTACTATCTGAGCTCGATTTGTACATTTACTAACATTGAAAAAAGTTAAATCACAGACATTGTAGGTAAATAGACGATTAGGAGACATCGCTCATCAGTTTGCGTTCTTACTTTCAGTAATGATACCTACCGTAACAAATTTCCATCCACCTCTACCATTGTCATAGGTCTCTTATAGGAAAATATCCTTTGGATTGCATTCCAAACTCAATGGGCACTAGAAATTAAGATCTCTAGATCAACGTATTGTATAATAAGTCGCTTTCACACATAAATCCATAGAATCAGTGCGACGACAAAAACTTGCGTGCGTGAGTTAAATAAATAACGCTTAGTTGCTGCGCAGGATTCACGCTTAGCCTTAGCTTGTATGAATTTTAATAGTTTATCTTGGGTATTTTAATTAGATTACTAGAATAAATATTCCTCCGTTATTTTGATCAAACTAGTTTCTGTTAATTTATTTCTAATATTATGTTTCGTTTTTTTTATACAAGAATCTTGTTAGGTGATTAATTAAACAAGCAATGACTTATATGAGAAACACATAGTATTCTATAGTATTCTAGTATTCTTCTTCACTTTTATCTGCAACCTCTCCATTGAGACAGGAGTATTCCCTGATATTTATAAAAAGTCTGTCATTACGCCTATCCACAAGAGTGGTGACAGGGATAGTGTTGAAAATTATAGGCCCATATCCCTTCTCCCAATTATGTCAAAAATACTTGAAAAGCTAATGAACAAGCGTCTGGTCGATTTCCTAAACAGCAACAATTTACTCTCATCATGTCAATATGGCTTCAGATCAGGTAGGTCGACCGATGACGCAGTTCATGAATTGACTGATTTTGTCGCTAGGAGATTGGACGCTCAAGATAAAACTATAGGTGTTTTTCTTGATTTGGCCAAAGCCTTTGACACTGTCTCTGTTACGATTCTTCTGGATAGGTTGGAAAGAATAGGTGTTAGGGGTGTGGCTCACCAACTATTTTCTAGTTACTTAAAGAACCGTACACAAGTCGTAAAAATTGGACAAATAACAAGTTCTGAACTTCCTGTTACGTATGGTGTGCCGCAGGGCAGTGTCCTAGGCCCCACGCTATTTCTAGTCTATATAAACCAGTTATGTGAGACTCAACTAAGAAATGGGAAACTGATAGCGTTTGCCGATGACACTGCCTTGCTGTTCCATGCTAGTAACTGGTGTGAAGCATACCAATATGCTCAGGAAGGGCTGAATAAAGTATCCGACTGGCTTTCTAGAAATTCATTAGCGTTAAATGTATCAAAAACTAAATACTTGACTTTTTCTATTGATAGACGAGGGCAGCCAAGTGATCATAAACTGATATCACACTCGAACATATGTTACTCCAAAACGCACTGCTCCTGTCCTCAGTTGATTCATTCTGACACCATTAAGTACTTGGGCGTAATAGTCGATTCTCATCTAAACTTTTATGCGCATCTTGATCTGGTGACGAGTAGAGTCAGAAAATTAATTTATGTCTTTAAGACACTGAGACATCTAGCTGACCTAAAAATTCTTAGAATGGTCTATCAATCCCTGTGCCAATCCATTTTGTGCTATTGCATCTCAGCCTGGGGTGGAGCTTCTAAAACCCATCTACTAAAACTGGAAAGAGCCCAACGAGCTATCCTGAAGATTGCTGCATTTCTCCCCCTCTTGTATCCCACTACTGAGGTATACAACTTCTGGAAGGTTTTAACAGTACGTCAGTTGTTTATTGTCTCGGTAGTGCTCCGCAAGCACTCGCTGATCACATACGACCCTCTATTAGCGATCAACAGACGTAGGAGGGGTAGGGTTTGCTATAATCTGTCTTTTAACACAGCTTTTGCCCACAGATTCTTCTGCTTCTTAGGAAGCTACCTGTACAATAAGCTGAACAATATACTGAGCTTATACCACCTACCAAAGCACTCGTGTAAAACTAAATTAACTCTCTGGCTGTGTAATCTTGATTATGTGAGCACTGAAGATTTCATTGTAGTGATGAAATAACTCATGATATGCATTGAATTACTTATAAATATATAATTATAACGATAAATGCACAAACACGCGCACACGTACGCTCGCACCCATACCCACAAACACGCACACACGCAAAAACACACACAAACACACACACACATACACATACACACACACACACACACATACACACACATACACACACACACACACACACACACACACACACACACACACACACACACACACACACACACACACACAATTACTAGATAAGTTAGAATGTTACACAGTATATATTTTTTAATTTTTTCCATCATTTGTCCTAATTAATTGTACAACTGTCCGAGGAGGTGAGAGGCTGGTGACCTGTAACACAGGTATTTTATACCTAGCATAGGCACCAGTCTCACACAAACATTTATTTTATGAATCTCATTTGTTGACCAACTGTAAATGTATGTTTGTGATGAGAAAATAAAGATTTTATTTATTTATTATTATTTATTATTCTAGCGTTCTATTTGTAACTGTAAATGATTTTTAAGTAGTATTTCTAATAAAAAAACTAAGGTCTGTCTGAAGAAGCTTCAAAGTATTCGATGGCCAATATTTTATTGTGATGGAGAACCGATCAGTCTACGGGACCCTAAATTTCCTACACGTTTCTTACAAACTCTCTACGGAACCATCGGAACTAGCAAGAAGCGAATCAATGCGGTTCCGTCGCATTCTGTAGAGCAGTTCTCTATGACGTTGTTTTTGCGACATTTTCTATCTCTGCTGCAGGCAATTCCGAATACCTTTCATTTTTATGGCACAAACGAGAATCTTATGATGAGACATTATTTCTTTTACAATTAATGATATCGAACCTGCAACGTTTTAACATTCCTTTCCGTAGTCAGGTAAAAAACAGAAGACACAAGGATTATGTAGTACTAGCTGTCCCAGCGAACTTCGTTTCGCCCCCAGCCCAGTCCCCTCCCGGCCCCGTTTTATGGGAATTTTCTTTGGTATATAAGTGCATTGGTGGACGATAATTGAGTAAAAAGGCCGATAACCGGTATATTTGCTATATTTACAATTTTTTTTTATAATTATGTGTCACTGCTACGTCTATAAACGTTAGGTTTTATGAAACTAGACTATTGTAAGCTTTTTTTTTTAAGTCTTGACGTACAGCATTATGATAGAAATAAACTCTGAAGTCAACAAGTCGCTTAAACGACCGATAACCGGTATGTTTACCATAGCTTAATAAATCTTATAATTAATTATTATCCCATAGCCTAAAATATGAAGTATTCAATAAACATTAAATGATTAAATATTTTGAAGTAAGCTTCCGTCTCTGGATTCAACAGTTTCATTTCTTAATAATTTCATTCAAAATAACTGACCGGAATTTCGAACACGACTCGAATCCAGTATATACGCGCCCAAATCTCGATAATTTCAATTCCGAGTACTGGGCAATCTGTAATTTCATCAAAAACTAATTATCATCATAACCCAAAACAAAAAAAAAGCGAAATGTAATGTAACCTTTCACCGCAAGATCACGGTCATTTCGCTCGACTTCGTTGTGCAGTGAACTTGATTTGCGCACGCGAATACATAAATGTAGGTACTTAAATTGGATATGTATAAACTAGTGTCGGTGTTAAAAACGATTTTCTGGGTTTAAAAGTACGGCGAAATATTTTTAAAATTCTACTCATAAGGTTGAAAGAAGAGACTTCGTGTAATCTTTATGATGGTGCTTACTTGCGCTATTGGTGAACCGACTAAAATCTTTTAACTGCACCACACTATCTTGGGACCTGAAATAAATAAAATTACATGTACCAAAACCTCAAAAAGCGTTATTCATATTTTCGTATACATAATATGTATATTATAAGGTCACCTCGTTTTTAGTGATAATATTTAAACGGCTTATTTAGCACAATAAATTAATCATTTTTTGTGAAAACACTTTGGGGTTTTATCCGCAAATTTTTGAAAAAATTTGAGACTAATGTAATTATTTATTTCAGATTCTATTGTTTTATTAATTAAGGTTTAGCTAAGAGAAAAATAAGGTTTGGGTATTGAATTGAGAGAGGTGAAGCCGATGAAGTAGATTACTTTTTAAATTGTCAAGGTGCTGTTTTGAAACAATGATATTGTCTTTGCTAAAGAAAATAATAAAAATAAATCTCGATTTTCCAAAAAATAATGAAAGTGTTTTGTTTCTATGATGTTTAGAAAGACACTGTTAAAATATTATCACTTAAAACGATTTGACCTTATATTTCTAGATTTTTGAAGGGTTTTAAACATTAAGGGCCTAATCACATATAAATAAACAAGGTTAAAACTATTGTTTAAATGTTATGCGGCTAAAGTTAAATGTATGTCACCCTTATGTCAGTTGACCTGATTGATATTGATTTTAAATAAGCTATGTTATATTTAAACAGTGGTCAAAACCTCGTTTATTTATTTGTGGCTATAAGGTTGTAAGGGCCGAATGTTAGCCTCTCTTGGCTCTGCTACACATAGCTCCGAAGTTAAAGCTACTAAACCACAGATCAATAAATAGTTACAACATAACTAAGACAGTCGTCTAAAGGCTATTATATTTATTAACGTCACTGTCAAAAATGCCGGCCACCCATCCCGCGCAGTTCTGTTTATAGAGACCGCTACTACAAGGCACGGCTTAAGATCAAGGAGTAAGTACAAGGTACAATGCGCAAGATCAGGGTCATTTCACCCGACTCCATTGTGCGATGAACCTCATTCGTTGCGCACGCGCCGTAGGCTGCTATTACGAAAATGTCGGGTGTCGGACGACTGTTTCCTGGGGTGGATAGGTGGGTCGCACACTGGTATTATTGTTATGGGGCAATGGATAAAGGTGTTTAAAAAAACTAAAGTTATGCGAAGACAAAAACACGACGTATGCTAGCATGTAATAGGGTAGATTATTTATTACTAAAGTAAGGGACGATTTTTCAAATGTCATATAAAACATAACTGACTGATAAAGTATAGGCGTCCGATTACAAAAAGACATTTACATAAATGATTGCTAACAAATAGGTGATATGCCAAATTAACCATATTGTATTTTATTCGACAATTTTAATAAAACAACAATTTTACGGATTGATTTCGCGAACGTTTATTTTTATTTTATGCCTGACGTTTCGAATGCTTTACAGCATCCGTGGTCACAGGCAGACTAAGGTGTTATTTGTCATTACATAGTTATGAAAAATTAAATTAAACTACCGTCACTCATTAATATTAATTGATGTTCCTATCCACGCAGAAAGACACATAAATCACCTGTCACATAAATCCAGTATCACCTGTTGTTGCTGATATCTTCATGGAAGATTTTGAAGCCAGAGCCCTGAGCACATCACCTGTAACACCGAGGTTTTATAAACGGTACGTAGATGACACTTTTACAATTTTACCCACCAATAGTGTTTCTGCTTTTCTTAATCATCTTAACTCAATTCATCCAAAAATACAATTTACTGTGGAAATTGAAGCAGACAATAAACTAGCTTTCTTAGATATTTTACTTACTAGGAATCCAGATCATACGCTTAGCCATACAGTCTTTAGAAAAGCGACCCATACTGATAAATATCTCAATGGTGGTTCTCACCATCATCCATCACAGTTAGCTACCGTGGGCAAAACTTTGTTTCAGAGAGCGAGGGGCATCTGTAACGACCGACACCTGGCTGCTGAGCTTCAGCATGTAAGGAAGGTACTCCGGGACAACCAGCTTCCAGTACCACGTCGTTGCAGACCCCGTGCCAAGCCCATGACAGTTGAACGCCAACCTGCCGTACTACCATATATGAAGGGTGTCACTGACAAAATTGGGAACATCTTAAAGCGAGCTTCTATCAAAACCTACTTCAAGCCGCAAAGGAAGATTAACCAATTTTTACCACCGGTCAAGTGTCACATACCTCTTCAAGATGCAGGGGTGTACAAACTGGAATGTGACTGTGGCCTCTCCTACATCGGTCAAACAAAGCGTAGTATAGGCGTACGGATTAAAGAACATATAGCTGACATGAAACATAGACGGTCAACGAAATCTGCAGTATGTGAACATGCCTTGGATAAACCTAACCACTTCATACGTTTTGACCAACCTAAGGTACTCGCGAAAGAACGGCGTTTTGTTCCTCGCATGCTACGTGAGGCCATAGAAATAAAAAAATACCCTAATTTTAATAGAGAAGATGGTTGGAAAGTTCCACCGGCATGGGATCCTATTCTTTTGAAGACACAACCAACATCTCATACTGCAAGATCTCAAGACACTGTAAGCTCTTTCTGCGTGGATAGGAACATCAATTAATATTAATGAGTGACGGTAGTTTAATTTAATTTTTCATAACTATGTAATGACAAATAACACCTTAGTCTGCCTGTGACCACGGATGCTGTAAAGCATTCGAAACGTCAGGCATAAAATAAAAATAAACGTTCGCGAAATCAATCCGTAAAATTGTTGTTTTATTGTAATGAGTATTCGCGTAAACTTCAGAACCAAATATTCGACAATTTTTCAAATAAATGGGCTTTAGGAGGATATTGTATTTTATTCGACAAATATTTTTTTACTATTGAAAATTTAGGCCTTAGTTAGACGATCATAGTACGAAAGCCTGTTGAATGTTTGTCAGGTATTCGACAAATATTATTTATTTTATTTTTATCTACCTAGTTTTGAAAACACATATCACCGTTCATTCATCAGTCTAAGTAACTCTGACACATGACTCAACTACAAAACAAAGCACAGTTTTTCCGTCCAGTAAATATCTTTGACAAACGTCTACGAACTATGCACTTACGGCGATTTCGCTGTCTGCGGTGCACCGGCCGCTTCCCATAGAAAATTGATGGTAAGTGGTAACTGCTGCACTGCGAATTCACATAAAAACGCCTTCGGGGTAAACGCATTCACATAACATGACTGACTGCACGTGGATAGATAAATCTTCAGGCATTATCTTTCTCCTAAGGAATGCTTATCTTAAGATAGGATTTCAGTATGAGAAAATTGTACTTCTTCTCAGCACCAGCCTAATAACGGTCCCGCCGCAGTGGTAGGGATTATATTGGGACCTGTATAAATACCACTAGTGGGTCTTTACGCAGAAAGACTTCTATTTCTTTTAACTTTTATAGTAAATTCAACGAGATAGCAACAGGAGCACGTTTTAACAAAAAACTTGGTGAAGCGATCTTGTAGTATTAAAAGCAAGAAAAAATGAATTACATAATTTGCTCATTAAACACTTTCACCTGGCAATAAATGACTGGTTAGTTCTTGGTCGTAATCGTTAATTAATAATGATTAGCTTCCTGCTTCATTTTGTTTTTATTCAATTACCTTATCAATTAGTTTCGCCTCATTACACTTTAATGATTTTCTCACAGTTCTTTAATTATGATAGACGATGATTTGATGACCTGTGTCTCTAAGAGCTAATAGACAGAAGTTACTTGAGCATCAATGAGAAAATAAATTGTTAAAATAAAATGAAGAGGAAAATTAATGTTTCATTCAATGAGGTTAATGCCCTATGTGACATCATCTTCAGCATTATTCTCTAGTACGATACGAAACTTTGCTAATGGAAATAGTTACTACTCAGTAATGTAACATTCTTGTATTTATTTTATTTTTTTCGTATAAAGTCAAAACACTTGTAATCTTTCATTAAATATCAACTGTTTATTTAACAGCAATCTTTAGAAGGGCAAAGATGATTGTAATATTTTAGATGTGATCCAATGTTTTTGTAAGAATGTTCAAATTTCGAATTCTGAACCGATTTGAAAATATTTTTTTTTCTTTTTCAGGTAAGCACACCTGCGTCGAAATCTCTGAAATCATATCCAACTTTGGAGCGCCAACGTAACACCTACTTTCTTGTAAGTGGATTCTTCAATACGAAAGGAATTGCCTCAGTGAATTCGTTTTCCTTGTGCAACATACTTTCGACATTTTCTTAAATATTTCGAAAAAAGTTATTGTACTATTTGTGATTATTTTTATGAAAATGAAATCAAAGCTAATCATTATTCTAGCTTTATCTGAGCTGTAATGTGACAATGAAAACAATCTTAAGTTTCGAACGGTTACTTATGTGGGAATTATGTATGTGTAAATCTGCCTCCGCCAGAAATTTTGCTACATTTTTGGCGGTGGCACAAGTATCTCACAAGCGTAATGTGACAGATGTCAGTCTTTCATACTCATATATGATTCAAGGGGCAGGTGCGAATCCCAAATTTACGTAAAAAATTCAAAGCTTTCATCATGAAAGGGTCTTATTTGTCAAAATCTGCACAATCCAATTGAGTCAGGTGGAATCCGAGGGTCTTATCTTTGGAACAGTTGTTGCTATTCTCGGAAATAGCCGTCCTTCTCGCACCTATTATTGTTTGAACTCGAGTGAGTAGGATGGCAGGAAAAATTAAATTTTGTGTAACATAGTAGGGTATTTGGAGTTTGTGGCTGGGTTGAACTGTGGGTCACAGACTGAACTGGGTCAAAGGAGTGCCCCGGGACTGCTGAGGCAAGGAATTGGGACACTCGTTTTTCTTATTAAAGTCGATTTTGAGATAGATAAGTTTTAAACCCTTAGAAGAATTAAAGGTTTGGTGAAGAGAATATCGTTTATTTTTCTAATCAAACTAAATGTTAATAATTAAAGTTCAAAATATGATAAAAGTGACTTTCTTATCAGTTAATGAGGTGGAATTTGTGCTGCTAAACATAGTCGGGTGCATAAGTGTTAAACATAGCTATATACCTAAGAAATTTTGCTAAGGTACCTAATTAGGTAATTCATTCATTAATATTTCATGCTTCAAGTTTACATAATAACTGCAGAAGTCGCTTTTTATTAATTATGTGTTCCCATAGCGTGTCGCTATACACGCAACACATGTCGCATAATAATTTCAAACGTATGCTCATAGTCGTAAACATCAGATTCAAACGGCCTAGGAAATGAAAGTACGCAGATCGTACCACATTTTAGCTGGCGTGCAATATTTTTTTATCAGTTGCTCAATCAGTTCTAAATACTGCACGGGCATAGTCCCATTCAGTAAGCGTGATCGGTCGACCACCACGGAAAGCGGTTGACATCTAAAATTTATTAATATAAGAGCAGCCGGGATACGCAGCTGCATATTGCAACCAGGAGCCAGCCAGTCGCCGTGCATCGCGGGCGCGGGCTGCACGTGTGTGCGCGCCTTTACCTCGTGCTGTAAAAAAAAAACAAGCGGCCGATTCGTTCCGGCTTGTCAAATTGCAAATTGACAGCCATCGGTAGTGACGAAGCAAAACAGTTCGAATTTCGAATTCAATTGTTTGTAAACAGTGCGTTCGTTTTTCAAGATTTCGCTCGGGTCGCTCCCGGTAATTTGTTTTGTTTTATGTGAAAACACGGCTAGTAGTGTTGTGAACCGGTGTTCGGGAAAAGTGCTAGTGTGCTAGTGATGTGAATTGTTTTTCAACATGTTTGGAGTTTTCATTAGACGTTGGAAACCAAAAAGGTTGGTAAAAAGTAACATAAAATTTACAATTAACAATGTATAGGTAAAATGTGTGTGTAAAATAAATAATTTCCCTATAATAATTATGTTAATTATAAATTTAAATGAATATGGCAATCCATGTACAGCAGTAAATAAGTAGTTAAGCCGGAGGTAATTGATTCGTGATTATAATAAATGAGCCCGGTCCAGATAACGTACCGATAATTCGCTATTAATGAAATAATGATTGAGGCATATTTTAAAAACATGATATTTCGTTTATGAGGAACTATACATTATGGGTAGCACAAGGGAGCTTATTGAAACAAATTATCTACAGGCATTGTAATTTTTATTGCAGTCACTGCACTCTTATTAATTTGTCGCAATCGTAAGATATTCATTATAGCTTAAACATTTTGTCCAAACATGATCAGTAAAAAGTAAATGCGCAAAAGTATGACTGGAGAGAATGCCATACGGCGTTAAGTCTTCCTTTTGACAAATATTTCTTGTGCAATAAAATATAAATAATAAACATTGCATAATCGGACAGCTTAAAACATAACACTAGAATGTTGGATGATTGGCAAATTGCAATAGTTTAGCTACACTTAACTGAAGAGGAAGTAAACAATATAGCAATTGAATATGTAATTGAATACCACTTCGCAAAAGTTATGGGTATACCACACCTCGTAACAACAGCACAATTTATATTAAATGAGGCATCAACATTGAAACATCGCATTTGTATACTCCAGTACAAAGTTCATTGATAGTAGAGTCAACTTCACTAATGCATCAATAGTTGATTTGCAAGGAAAGAGAACCCGCCGTCGCGCGTCGTAGGATTTTAACGATAAATCTCTTTAGACATGAAATTCCATGTCTAAATAGTGCTGTCAAAAAGAGTTAAAACTTTGGTTTAAAAGTAACAAATCCCATGTTGGTATTTTTTCCGCACAGTTTTTTTTGTAAAGTGTATCAAAACTACCTGTTCAAGCTTAACTTGATGAAAGTTATTACTTCTGAATTCGTTAAATGCACTAAAATCAAAGCGGTTGATACTATACAGCCCTGCAATCTAATACCGCGAGGCACTCTGTTCTGCTAAACGGCATTGCCTGGCTCAAACAAGGCCGTTCAACTCGTTTCAAAACAATGCTGTATTTTCTGGTAAAACCACTAAGTACTTACTACAATACTTGACAATTGAAATCAGCAGTTCACTTACCTATTTAGATGAATTATATATTTTTTGGATTTAGTTGAAGGTTAATTTAAATAAAATCGTTCCGTAAAAAAAAATATAAAGCATATTCCACGGCTCGTAGAAAGAAAATCTCGTAATAATGTCGCAATGATATAAAAAAGAATTGGATCAAAATCGATCGAGAGGAGGAATCGTGCAAAGGAAAAGACACAATTCGTTTCAGATTTACGATTCGAAGAGATAAGTAATACGAATTTGTGATGAAGAGGGATAGCCCTAAATAGCAAGAATGCTAACCTAGTACCTATAACGAAGATGGAATCCGATAATTCAATCGTAAACAGTAATGGATTTGTAATGCAATGAAGTGCAGTGCAGATTAATGGCAAGCATTATGTAGCCTTATGGCTAGGATGAAGATATAGTGTGACTGAATGACCTAATAATGTTAAGTGCTATTAAACAAGTACGAATGTTCAATGTTAGTATAGAAACTAAGTTACGGCTGCAAACGAAGGTATCCATAACAAATTAAAAGAAAGAACATTTTTTTTAATTCTGAATTCTTAAAGAATAAACATGAAATTGTTACGATATTTTGACTATTCAATGATTACTAAGTATTTAGGTTTTTGACACCTAGACAAAGGTATTATGATAACTATCATGATCAACAAAATTAAATATGTAGTAGTACTTTTTGACGGTCTAGCGTGAAATTTTTTGACGGCTTTCTAAAATTACTTTAGGTTTTTCTTACAGCATTAGCGAAAGGATCTTTTCAGTCCAAGTTTTACCCGTAGCTCTGCCATTTACCTTAAAATTCAGACTCACTTTGCTCTAAAAGCTCTTGCGATGAGCAACTACCAGCACTCTAGCTAGCTGAATGACCGACGACCTACCTTTTGGGTTGATTAAGGTCTCCATACATTATTAAGTTAAATGCGATAAAAAATTTATTTACTTGATATATTTGTGCGAAAATGTTGATGTTTATGCTTGCAAAAGATACGTAGGGTGAATGATAAAAAATAACTACTAAATATGACTTGTTTCAAATGAATAAATATAATGTTAAAACAACTGTTCAATTTTATTTTCTTATTTAAAAAACAATCTTTGACTTGCTTGCTAGCAAAGTATGTTTTATGTTTTATTTTGTTTTTTTGAGAAAAATAGAGCCGTGGACCTTTGTGAATAAGCCACCATACCATTCTTTAAAATCACAAGTCAACTAGTCTAGAGAACAGCCACAAAAACTGGCAGCCACGAGAAAACTTCGAAAAATTTTGCCCCTGCGCAATTTACAAGGTATTCAGAGTAATTTGCGTTTTTCAAAAAGCCTCGCCGCTTTTGATATTTCTTTGCCTTAAATATTTGTTCACAGTATGCACTTGGCAACGCCGACGCTCTGGTGCTAACTTAATTGTAGGATTCAAGGAGTCTGGATTTTAGGAGCTGGCTCTCCAATTCATTCACAGCGTTTTGCCTGGTAGAAGAAAGCTTGCAGGAAATGAAATTTTCAATCTTGAGTTCAGTGAAGCTGGTTTAATAAACTAAATGAATTGATATTAAATGAATTCAGATAAAATAACGAGATCGTGGAAGTGTACTCTTTTAGTTGATTCAAATGCTATTTGAAAAAAAAACTAATGTATGTTAGGTGTATATCGAAAAAGCACAATTTCAGAATGTTTACGAAGACCATTTGTAAAGATGTTTATTGTGGTTCTTTAATATTTACTGAATGATCAATGCCCTTTTATCTCATTACATTTGTACTATCACCCCAAAACTAATTTCTTGCCACATGAATTGACGCCACTTGTCATCAACGGTTTAATAAACGACATTCAAATTTCAAGGAATACGTTACAAGCTTGTTATAAAGTTGCGACACATTTTGCTTGGCATAGCTTCTCTATACGTAGTAAAAAAAAACTTACTGCTATCACCAGACATGATTGGACTAAAAATTAATAATAAATAATAAAAATATAACTCTTTATCTTGACTTCCTGATACGACATGACATTAATTTTCTCCTTCACTTGGTCGAAATAGCTTATCCTAGGTCGTCCTCTTCCTCCCCTCTCTTCTATTTTTCCTTCCATGATATTCTCTAGAAATCTGTCATGTCGTATCAAGTGTCCTATCATATTCCCTCGTCGATTTTCTATTGTTTTTAGAATAGCCCTTCGTTTACAATTTTGAGCACTTTTTGGTTTGTTAAACAAAAAGCAAGCAGGAGAAAAGAATAGAGTTAACTCCACCGACAAGAGCGCGGCTCTCAAATTAAAGAAGAAGGACTCTTTATTGTACAACACAAAGTACAGTACAGTAATGACAAGTTCATGGCCAAGTGTCGAAAGCAGTAACAGTATAAACACCTAAATTACCTTATTTAAGCTTAAACCCAACTGAAGAGTAGCGGTAGTACAGCGTAATTGATGTTTAAGAGGTCATTTGGTTACTCAGCCAATCGTGTTCCATTCAAATTCTCACTAAGATTAATTAATTGCTGTCGAGTACCGTAATTTATTTTCTATTCATCATGTTTAGATGGAAGTGACGAAGTGTGTTCAAGAAACTTAAGAACTTCATTCGATTGATCATAAAATAACTGATATAAAACAAATTTTTATGAATAGTGTTTTAAAGTAACATTCAGTTGTTTTTACCCGACTACAAAAAAAAGAGAAGTGTATATTATCGACTGTATTTTTTTAAAGTATGGTACCTGTAAGTCATTTATGGACTGATTTGAAATAAAAACTATCACTTAGTTCTGTTACCTTCTAGTTGGGCCCATTGTACTAGTATGTATATTTCTTTAAACTAGAAAGCTATGAAGATATCTATCTTTTTCAACAGATTCAGCATCTATCGTCCGTGCTCCTACAAATAGATACGAGTATTGAGATATTAATGAGAAATTTTCTTGACATCACTTTTATTATGCTGCAAAGTCATACTCTAGAATTAGATCAAATAAATTGGTACAATAATCGAGTCACGATTATCGATACTCGACAGTGACTATTTTAGTCATATATTAAAATGCTTTATTTATTGAGTGCTGATTGATTAATTGTAATATCATGACTTGAAGATGTGGCTTATTTGGCCGCGCGTATGTATTGCATCATTTACGACAAGATGATCGCATATCGATATCTATTACTTGAAATTAAAAGCTAATCCCTTCGATATAAGTAGAATCTTAATCTAGAGTTTCTTCCGAAAATCCAATTAGTTTTCTTTGTGTATTAGTTAAGTTTAGCCGCTCACAGAATGCTACTCGTATTTTGACGTTTTCAACATTGACACAAAATGCTTGTATAGAATTTCAACCTCCCGACATTGTCAATTGCCCTTTACATTTTCTGTCGAAGTAGCATTATCTGATCAGCTAAATTAAAGTACCAAAAAGAACGGTAAAAGGACATGGCTACCCAAACCTTAGACCGGATTTACATTCGAAGGAGGATGGTCTCAAAAGAATTCGTTACAAAAGTATCTTGTGTCAGGTGAAGTTAACATCTAAAGAATACCTCATTTGTCAGTTCTTATGAAAGATGACATTAGCCGTTAACTTAGTTGAGTTTTTGAACAAAATACGAAAGATTCTTTTTACTCGGTAAAATTAGGACGGTTTAAATGGTCTTACAAGTCCGAAGAATTCACGCATATTAATAAACTTAAAGATTTACGACCACGATTTAACATTGAGTTCGGTCGCTTCACAGTTTTACAGCAAAATAAGGTGAATTTACAGTTATTTATTACCTACCTTTTTAAATACTTATCCCATCCACCTGTGGAACACACATCTAAAATAATCGAGACACAAGAAAATACGATTAAAATATGGGCTTTTATATCTAGCAGCAGTAGTTAAATAAATCGCTAGTTACGGTGCTTTAAAAATCAGGCAAACAAAAAATATAGTTTAAATTCGGAACTGTCATCCTCTTTGAAAAGAAGAAAACATCCGAAATGTAGAGCAAACCACCTTTCAATGAAGGCTCTTTATTTCGCACTCTCCGTGCCAAAATAATGGACTCAATCTAGGTCAGATGTCAAAGACCATGAATGGCATACTGTTTTTTTATCGGGTTACTATAACGTAGAAAAAACGACAACCAATGTTCTTTAATCGATTAACCGAGCTATGCCGTGACTCATACAAGAACCTATGCAGACGAAACCAGTCTTCATAGACCTCAGTTAATCTTAAAACTTATGTCTACGAAATGTCTAGTGATACTGGATACAACAAAGATTGCAGGTTAATTACGCGTTGAAAAATAACAGTAACGCTTCACAGTTATTTGCTCATTTCGCGATACACAAACGGTAGTTAGAAACCTAAAGTAGGCTTTTTGCGAATGTAATTTACACACGATTCATGGGTTTTAATCGAGAGGCTTCGGAGCATACGGTTTTATGACACGTTTAACGATTTTAACTTTCAAAACGAGAATATTTTATATTAAAAGTAAATGTAAAACTTTAATTAACCCGATTCTGGGCCGTTGTATAATATTTTGCAATTTTAATACAATTTCTGAATGTTGAAAATATTTTTTGTTATTATGAGTTTTAACGCGAAGGAGAGTTATTTGGTTAGATTAAAATATGGGAATAAAAGACTTTGTATCATTCTGAGGAGAATATTGTTTATTTTAATTAAATTTACGTTTACAGAGAAAAGTAATATGCCAAAGCTTTATTCAAATCCTTCTGTCATTAAACTTAGAATTGTGGACTTGATTAAATTCTCGAAAGCTTTATTATTTTCTTTCGACTTAACTTTACATTTTGTGAGTGCATGACCTAACGTTATTAAAATAATGCTCGAAGCTTGCATCGTCAGCATACAAAATAACCTCAGTTCCATGAAACATTATAACCTTAACGAAACGAAGTTAGAAGTCAGAACGACGTATATTTATTCGGCAATTATTACGAGCTGCTGTGTGTTCTCGTAAAACATGCCATAATAATAAAGATTACAATAAAATGGCGAGCATAACACCTTGGATACTTGCCAACTTGACGGTAGACAATACGCTTTAGCCAGGATATTCAGACCTTTCTACTTCCTACTTAAATAATGTCGGCACCTGGAAATATCTGGGGCAACCTCTTTTTTATAGCAGGTGCTTTTGAAACTACAATAACGCTGGATTTTGTATATAAAAAGGTCAACTTATGGTGGAGCCACCTTTCGTTATCCAAAAAATTTTGCACAAAACCTGACCTGAGTCTGTGCTGAAAGTTCAGGTTGAGTTATGGTTCGTGACTGCATCTTCCAATAGTTTATATATACATAAATACGCAAGCTACTACTAACGTGCAATACTAACGTAAAATTTGCATACAAGATCCACTGTCTTTCATATCGCATGGACATAAAGAATTATAGCTCATCCCCTTTTTTCTGGCCATAAGAAACCCGAGCGGCTGAAAAGGTTTCCTACCTCCGCCATTATTTCACATTCCTTTTCATATTTACCGGGCTTACATAGGATTAGCTGGCTCACAAAATTATGATTCAAAAAATTACCCTGCAACCTTTTGAGTTTGCGATATTTGCAAGTTTAGGCTCTTCACACGTAATGTTACATAACGAAGAATCCTACTAATATTATTATGTGAAAGTTTGTTAGTATGTGTCGATGTTTGCTACTCCTTCACACACAAACTACTGAATGGGTGTCTAGAGTCATACGCAGATGAAGCCGCGGGGTAGTAGAGTAGGTAGTAATTTAAGTAGTAGTAGTAAACTTCTAGTAGAATAAACACTAAATTCTAAATGAATCCTCCTCCTAAACTTACGGCGCATAGGTTTTGATAACACTGAAAGTGTAAATTACTAACGGGACTAAACTTTTATTAGCTGCAATGCGTATCTGCATTAACAGTTTTGACAAACAGCATATTTTCAACTCTCGCTTGCATTTTTAGTCTGGTAAGTTGCCAAGAACTTAAGATTGCCAGTTTTTCTGCATCGTCTTATAGGCGTGGTGTGAGAACAACCTTACTTAGCTTAATTTGAGCCCAGGCTTTTGTTTAAACTGCGCGTTTAGATATCTCAACCCGAGGATAAAGGGGTTTTACAAGGCTGTATCTTAGGTCCGCTTTGTTTTCTGCTAATGAAGCTTTTGAAACAAGATTTATCTGACTAATAATTTTCACGACTTTGTAGGAGATTTAGAGTAAGTAAGTTACTTCAGTGTCAATGCAATTTGCATTTGAAACATTTTGTATATTTAAATTTGCTACATTCATAAATTATTCATCATGGGAAATATTTGTTTCAACGTTGATTTGATTTGTTTAGTTTTTATATAAATGTATTTCACTTTCAATAAATTACACACCCACTCCGCATCGATCCTCGCGTAAGTGAAATCCGTCGCGTTTCATTTCACGTAATTATTTTCACATAAAGGGCGGTTTATCTTATTTCGTAAAGATCATCAGCCCATTCATTCATTCCTGGGGATCGTGCATTTCGCGCATTTCACGTTTATCGGCGATCGTTATCAGTGATAAGGCTGACGGTGAAGGCGATTGCCTCTTGTCCTATTACCATCCGGTAAGAGGCTTTTTATAGGTTTGCTGTATTTAGGGTTGGTAATTAGGATGGAACGAATAACAATAGATGAACACGAAAAACCGGCCAAGTGCGTGATAAACAATTGATATCGAGCAAAAAAGGGCAAAAGTTACTTCTTAATTTCGGCTAAAATATATCATTTCATGGTGGATATAGCGATGTCTAACTAAACCACAACGGAACCCTACATTTGCAATACGATCTGGAGGGTTTCCAAACGAAATATATTGGAACATTCTGGAGCTGATTTAGTATTCCTCAATGCAGGCTCATCAAACTGCATAGATCAGAATCTGTTATTTATTGAACGTATTTGGAATAAATCAAAGGTAAATTTAAAGTTTAAAATCTAGATGCAATACATCGGCCTATCTTTTAATAGTAAGTAGGTAGGTATTGAAAACATATTTGAGTCCGTAATGACTGAAATAGAAAGTCATGCGATAAAAATAAGCGCATGCTAGTGATTCTTATGTCAAAATAATTTTCGTTTAGTCACTTTTTTTACTATTTTTACCACGATCCCGTTACAGATATTTTTATTAATATTTCATGTTTACTGTACACATGTCTCATACATGAAGTACGAGTAATTCCACACCCGTGTGAAAATACCCTATCGTGTCTGTCTGTTAGAGCACTGCTGACAAATAGGGGACGCAGAGAATAGCACTTTTGACTTAGTTTGTTAATCGTGTCGTGAGGGATCTAAACTTCTCGACTGGTAACTTTGTCCAAGGATATTATGTAAAATTTTCGATTTTCTGCTGAATTATTTTTTGAAATATCTAAGAATCTAGTATTTATTTCTAATTTATTGCACAAACTTAATTTGTACAAAGGAGAATAAATAAAGACGCCGTATTGCATTCTCAACCAGTCATAACGTTGGGCTACGCAGCAATAATTATGTCTCTATCTCATCTACGAAGTAATAAGTTGTTCAAATAAAAATAAGCAACTTGTTTGGAGTAAGCGACACGTTACAACAATTAAAAAATATTAACACATTTATTTTATTTTTTTCACTGTATAAATATTTTGACGTTCATAAGTGTCATTTCATGACCTAAATTGAAATAAAGATTTTGAATTTGAATTTGAATTTAACCTAGTCCGGTGCAAATCGACCTGCTATTATTTAAATATTTAGGAAGTTAATTAATTAATGAATTAATATATTACTAGACAAAAGGTAGTAAACTACTACACTTTCTTCCCTAATTTGGAGTTTCGGAAAATACTCCACCGACAAGAGCCTAGCTCAAAGATCATCATGATCAATAAATAAATGATTGGACTGGTTTATAATTAAACTAGCGGTCCCAGCAAGTTTTGTTTCGCCCCGGCCCCGTCCCGCCCCAGCCCCGGCCCCGTTTAACGGGATAAAAAGGATCCTATGTCCTTCTCCTGGTTCTAAGCTACCTCCCCACCGTTTCGCCCCGGCCCCATCCCACCCCAGCCCCGGCCCCGTCTAACGGGATAAAAAGTATCCTATGTCCTTTTCCTGGCTCTAAACTACCTCCCTGCCAATTTTCAGCTAAATCGGTTCAGCTGTTCTTGAGTTATAAGTGGTGTAACTAACACGACTTTCTTTTATATATATAGATTTGACCTATAATCAAACGTATAGTGTAAACGCCACTTGCATACTTCGTGGTATCTCCGCGACCTGGATCTGTTCAAACATTGTCAGCAGATACGGTTCTCACAGCGCGCAGGTGGAGGCCTTATCGAATAACGGGGTAAGTGCGAAACTACACATTTTCATATCTGACCACAGATAACGTTGTTTGGTTGTTTGATATGGCAATAAAAGTATTGTTGTTGATGTCAAAATAAAATCAGCATTATACATTAAAATGTCTAGGTAGGTATTTAAACAACAATGAATTAATGATTTATTTCAAAAGTAACTTTATAATAAATAAATAAATAAATATGCGCCAGACAACACACCAATTGTCTGGTATCATGGTAAGGAATTGTCTTCCTTGTGTTACGAAGTACCAGACAACGATTATGACGGGGGCGTCTCCCATAAATACTTAAATACATATAACATCCATGACTTATGTACAAATGATCGTGCTCATCACACAAACATTTGCCCCTTGCGGGATTCGAACCCGCGACGGCCGGCGTAATAGTCAGGAGCGCTAACCAATACACCAAACGCGTCTAATGCAATTCTTATGTTACGCGTTAGAGTAATTTCCTCGTTACTTCCTTCCTTGTATAACGATGTAAAACATTGCAATCAGTTTAAAAACCGGCCAGTATTATGAAATAATGACAGCTCTCCTAACATAACAGCACATTTAACCAAAACAGTTGACATCAGACCGTTCTAACATGTCTGGCATTACAAGCTAGTTGAAATGATAGATTTATCACTTTTATCAGCCATTAAATGTATGTGAGCTTACACTAGGTCAGTAACTTGGACACTCAGACGAGTTACTTAACGAGCGTGAAGCAATGGTTTTAGGGCTGGTATTAAGTTATTTATTGTTGGAATAGCTGTTAGGGCGATAACTAAGCAATACATAAATAGTTGACTTAAAGATTACAACTGGAAACTCATAGCGTTCGAAAATAAGTCAGAAAACTGTGGTACCAATTTATTCGAAAAACTTGGTCACTTACATCGGAGACGAGTTTCAGTAAAGCCATTAAAACGTCAATAATTCACAAAAACGTAAAGAAGAAGGAAAGAAGAAATAAATAAGATTCAGGATTAATTAGAATAATTAAATATATTTAAATTAAACTAAGTCTTGCTGGATAAAATATGACTGACGCAATATATGTGCTTTGATAAACTCAGAAAATAAATGGTTTCGATGCAGGAAATTTTAGTTCAATTTCAATCCGTGTCCAGCCCTAATAAATCCAGTCTAGATGCAGGCTTATTTGCATACTCCGCTATTAACAACGACTCTGATTTATATTAGCTACGGATAACAGCTCACCAAGCTATACAGTGGGGTATTTTATTCATTGGTAATAAGCGCCATATTTCAACAAAATACTCGGATGTGCCTGGCCTGCCTGTGACTATACTTAGCTTGCGTCATATTCGCGAATGTTTGATACCAAAATGTTATGGGGCTATCGAATTTGCGTAACGTTAATAGACTCGTTAACCGTTTTAAAAAATAATTGTTTGCTTTGGTTTGGTAACTACTTGATTGGTTTTCGACTTTCGCTTGTTGGTCTTATTTAATTGTTCGAGAACTAATTTTAGTGCAAGACATGTTATCTAAACTTGTAACCGGTTTTTCAGTTGACACAGATATTTCTTGACAACAGCACAGCGACAATCTGTTAGCGAGATTTTTGTTAATTATGCTGTTAAATTGTCAAGTGAAACCTCAAATCATTCCGAGAAACATTAATATTTAAAATACGAACGAAAGTTTTCGCAAATGAGCCTCTGAATAAATAAACTATAAACCTGAGTCGGCCCGTAAACCACCGGTTTTTGCAACGACCAATTAGACGAAGTAAAAACTAACCTAGTTTTTATATTTTTTACTTACGCACCAAGCGCTAGCAGCCTTGGCATTGCTTCTAGTTGTGGCACCGAACTTGAACTCGGGCCGTGCCAAATCGGAAAGAAATGTTGCCAGCCAGTGACGACGATTGTTGTATCGGGCGATTGTTCGATTTGAAATTGGAATGGATCAATTTTGAACGCTTTCTAGAATTTTGGCGCGCGATGCTCTTTTCTTTTTTATTGATAGGCTGAAATGGCAATTCCTTCGGTAGGTTTTCTTTTGGGTTTTCTGTTACTGGCCAGTATCGTAATGTATGACTCAACAGCATGACATTATGGTCGCAAAATACCGAACCAAATCCAGCAATCCAATCTTAGGGGCCGTCCATTAATCACGTGAGGTCGTTTTTCTCATTTTTTGACCCCCCCCTCCCCCCTGATGATATTTGGTGAGGTTTGGGACCACTCCCCCCCCCCTCCCCCTGGATCACGTGTATTTTTTTGGAAGTCTATGTAAAGGCTATTTTTGACTGGAAAAAAATATTTAACAAATGGCGTTTTGATTCGAAAAACATTTATATGTATTTGCAATAAAATTAATGAATAATTAATAAATTAATAATAATTAATTAATGTTGTCTTCGTCCCACGGAGTTGCAAGACTTTTATTTAAGGTTACAACTGGTAAAGCTTCTTCTTCACTGGCAGTTGTTATTGGCAAAGAGGTTTGTGACATATTAACTTCGGTTTCGTCAAGCCACTCGGCTCATCATCCTCGCGCACTACGCAGAGAACCTCCCTCCCTCGTAGCGTGAGGATACGTGTGGGCGTTTTGTGGACAGTATACTAAAAATCGTTCAAATTTTCGCGCCGTTCTGAACCGAAATTTTTTCGGTTCAGAAATAGCGCTTTTCGACAAAAAATAAATAAAATTAATACACGTGATGGCTAACGAGACCCCCCCCCCTCCCCCTCGTGATGTTTCGTGATGTTTTCCGTACCTCCTCCCCCCCCTTTTGAGCCTCACGTGATTAATGGACGGCCCCTTATAACATGAATAAAGATCGTGTATTTAATTAATTATACCCTATAATTAGGTACTTGTCAGATTTATTACTAAAGCTACTGATAAAAATGTTCTAACATGTGGTTTGATGTTCCATTCGAGGCCAGATGCACTTTGCATCTCTGAACGAATTGTTATTTTGATGACTATAGATAATTTAGGCAATACACAATTGTACATGTCTCTCCATGAGGGCAACCCCATTTTAGCGTCATTTACCGAGCTGCTGCTAAAAGTCTTCCTTGTCTAAAAGACACCAATTACCTCTTTTAAAAAAATATGTCAACACTCCCGTTATGACAGTCGTATTCCGTCCATTTATTTTACGACCCGTAATCCTCGGACCACCGTAACCGTTAAGTGGCCCAGAGCAAATAATAAATTTAACTCGTCAAGTATGTGTGAACGAGACACAATAGAAATTCCATTGTTATGCGACTCTCGAGAGTCGTTTGATCCCTGACTGATTAACATCAAGTGCCCGAAAGTGACATAAATTAAAAAGTTGTAAAACGTCGGCACGTGGGTACGCCTCGCTGACCCGTTTCCAGTATCACACGATCTAAGAACAAAATGATGAACGAGTTTAACGCTTGGTAAAAAAATAACAGAAAGAATAATCGACCTAATGTTGAGATGGGCTGAAACACATAAAATGTTATTTAAGTGGTACTCGGTACGTAAAAATATGAAGTCTAGGAGGATCAGTAAAACGCATTCGATATCACATAATAACGCAATGTATGTTTCTTTACCGCAGTAATGTTTGCTTTCCTCCGATCCGCATTGTGCAAAACAATTCCCAGATATTGCATTATGTTTTAGTATATTCATGCGTTTTCCTTTGCTATACGGTTCTGGAGTATCTTTGAGAATGATTTGATATATGTTTTACAATTCTGTAAACATGTTTGACACTTTTACAAACGTGCATAGTGCTCTCTACATTACTTCTATTCACACACTGACGCCTATCTAGATCATCTATTATAATAAAAAAAAACTTACTTATAGTCAACCTTTAATTGAAGACACGACACTATTACTCAAATAATAAACTTCTAAGTGATCTATCGGTGAGATTGAAACTGTCTTACGCCCTTTCCCTATATGCAAATTATAGTCAAAGGTATATAGCTATCCTCGACTGTAGATAGCATTTCCTCGATCGAAGATAGGATTTTCTACTGCCAGAAGTTTTATAGGGACAAAAAATGTAAAGGTAGATAACTATTTATATCTCTAGTAGGGTAAAACCACAGATAGAATGGTAGGGAACGGCCGTTAAAGCAATGGCCATGCGCACCCATCACCCTAAATACAGCACTTCATTGGGTGATTTTCACCAGCAACATCTTTGCGCGTGCGATGTTTGGATGTAGTGTCTGTATGTCCGTATGTCCGTTGCGTAATCCACGGACGGACTGACTATAAATAGTGCATGTGGATTTGTGTGCATAGGGCTGTGCAAAACACGATATATCGATCATGTACGACAAGAAACCAAATTTAATTTAAAAAAATAAGAAAAAAATAATTAGGCTTAAACTTTTTAAATTAAACATACTCAGTGAACCATCTTCACCGAGTATTTTTTGAATCCCTATCTAATCCAAGTATGCTTTTAATTATAGTGCGTAGTGCGCATGTAGTTTATAATAAATAATACATCTGAAGTTACAGTAATTATAGCAAACGTATTCTTCTTCTTTTATTTGTGGGGATGAATCAGAGTTTAGCAAGCACTGATGGTGCTGGCCATGGTGACCGTCAAGAAAAGTTGACATTTTAATTTTGACGTTATGTACTCGTAAATTTATATTTTAACCATTTCTATTTCCGGCTTCGTTTTTGAATAGGTAGGTTTTTTTTTAATGATTTCATGCATGTTTTGATTCCTACAAAATATCTATCGATAGAATATATTCATTACGGCTAGAGCCGGATTCGTTTCAGCGTGCGTGAGTAAACATCGTAAATAGACGAAGTGCATGTCTGATCTAAAGTCGGGGTCGCAAATAAACTCACGTTAAAATGTCAAAACACAACACTATTTCACTTTTTTCATAGATTGCTTTGAGCAAGATGAAAGGTGAAGAGGAATATTTTTGAATATAGTTGATTAAATAACGAAGGCGTTTGTTATATCGATTTATTGTATTCCTTGCATTCTTTTCGTTTTTTTGTGTTCATTGAATAGTATTGTTAACAAATATTAAGTCTTACGCGTATATTGCAATGAATGCAAACAAAATCGGTTCATCCTTTTGAGAGCTACAATACCACAGACAGATACACAGATACAGATAGACACGTTTAACTAATAACAGTCCTCTTTTTTGCGTTGGGTGTTTAAAATAATACATAAAGAGCGTTTAAAAAATCATTCGGTAATCATTACTGAAATGTAAATCAGCTGTCAGTTGTAGTATGTAGTGATTCACTATTGCGCATTTAAATACAATAACAACTAATTAATTAACTGACGCTGAAAACATCACACTACCGGTACGTCACTTAAAAGGAACGATAGTGCGACACTGATTTTTCAATTGATATTATTATTTTCTTACTTCTCTTTGTAAATAATCAGATTTCCATACTTTGATGTTCTGCATTCATTAAAATAAATATTTTGAATAAAATCACATTTATCTACTATTATGTTCTATAATTTATTAAAAACAAAAAAAACCTAAAAACAATTTAAATCAGTTCACCAGTGACCTTGATAATTATATCTTTATCAACGAGGTTATTTGGCCAAACCAAGATAGTATTGCATGGATGCAAGTGCAATGTTTCAAGTTCCATTAATTTGATAACATCTTACTACTCGTGATTGATATAATAAAACGCCACGCAACTTTTTCTCTCGGTGATGATTTATAGTTTGCCAAAGAAATAAACTACTCCCAAAGATTAACGGCCTGTGTACCTATGACCTATAGCATACGAATCTGAGAATGGAAATAGTAATGTACCTTTTCAAAACTAGCGTGCTTCAAAACAGTTGTTTCGTTCGATACATCCATTGAATTAGGCTTTAACCAATTCTTTCGTAGGTATTTCAAGTTAGATATCCGTATTTCTTCCGTCACACTCGCATAATTTGCTTGTTGGTCCAATATAGAAGTATGTTTGAATGGAATGTTAAAAAAAAAACAGCGTGCAACTACGCGTGCTGATCTTACGAATTGGAATTCGGATAAGAAACTGAATTAGTTTCAATATCAATGTTTGCGTGATACACGCACTGATAAGGCCTTATTGTTTATGAATCAGGTACAGACGACAGCACTTCAAGCTATACACCGCGGTATCATATACTGTTGGAATAAGGGCTATTTTTCAACAAAAATGTATAGCCTTATGTGCTGTCGACTGTATAAGTAAAAAGCGCACTCCGTATTGTTTTGATAAAACCAATGGATTTCAGAAAATAATGTATTATTGAAAATGACTGTTCAAATTGAAATTAAGAAGTTCATTTGCACCACAACCCGGGTTAGTTTAACTCTGGGTTAAACTATCTGTCATTCTGTTGCTGTCAGTCTAATTGATGTTGATGGTGAAATAAACTTTAAAGATTCTCTTTAATAACTCTGCACTTAGTACGCGGGCCTAAGTAAATAATACCAATACTGGTTTAAATAATCATAATAGGAATAAAATATAAATTGCACTTATAAAAAGCAACTGTTTCCGCATAGCGCACAAGACACAGGGTTCGATTCCTTATCTGACACAGTTGCTTTTTTAAAGTGCAATTAAAAAAATAAGTTAGTATAGTGACAAAACAATACAAAACAAAGAAAAATAGGTATATCAAAGGTGTTTTTTTTGGCCACCGACCATATTGGCAAGCCTGTTGATGTCAAATTTAAAAGGCTAGCCTACGTGTCAGAAATAGGTAAACAATACAAACCCAATTTGTAAAGAATCAAACGATGACTCTACACGTTAAATTAATTTTGTAAGTTAATTAATTCTGAAGCTCAAGTCGCGACCCATTCATTACGCATTTATGTAGGCAATTAATTAAATTAGATTACAGGGTCACTGGTTCATGAGCGAACTTAACAAACTAATGCATTATGTATAAGTAACTTATCATATTTAAATGTGATGAAACGGTGAAAACGCACAAGCATTTAATTTCAGTAGGTTCATTTATTAAGTAAATGGTCCTCACAAGAAACATTTATTATTTATTTAAACTTTATTGCATTAAACTTTACAATTGGAGGACTTATTACCTAAGGGAATTCTCTACCAGTCAACGATTAACCATGAGAAGTTCAAATCTGTTACTGCTATCTTACATACCTATTGTAAGCATAATTTAACTAACCCCTTACGAAAAATAACTCATGTATGTAGTTGTTATTAAAATTGTTTAGATTGTACAAAAAGTGTCAGTTAAGTAGTGCAGTTCAAAAGCAATACAGCTAGGAGAAATCACGGTGAAGGGTTTATTAATTGGTAACAAATTCATTTTAATATCAGTACTTAATTATACTATAAAACCTGCAAAATAAGTTACAATAGCAGTAATTTTTTTCATATTTTAAGAAAGAAAAGTAGCCCGAAAGGTACTCTGATCTGGGTTTCTGTGTTAAAACTACTTAGAATATTTAACGATATTGTGTGATATTTTAACACCGATTGTGTTTTTATTGACAATACCAGCTAAACCACTTTCGTTTCCGTTCTTCAAATCTTTAACCTGTTTAGCCTACTTTAAAAAAAAATCTGGTCATAAATGTCATGATGTGTAAGTTCGAAATCGTGCTGTTTTTGCGTCGATAGTGTGATATGACATAAATAATTTAACTTAAGTACCGAAAGCTTTATATTATAGCATGTTCATAAAACCTTATATAAAGTAAGTTGTTAATATAAGACGTGAGGTAAAGAATACGTAAGAAGACATGGATCACTGAGTAAATTCAAAGCATTGAAAGTAAATTGATTATTAATTAATCGATGTCGACATTTATTTCTTCACATTTATTCGACGATTCTCACAACTTCACAAGGTTAACTCTATGCATCAAATCAAAACATCGAGCTGCCAACACAACCACGAAACCAAAAAGTCCGTGTTTTTTCATTTTTCTAAAGCCTGACAGCATTCATCTCTACCCTGTTTGACAGCTGTCAACCAGATTCGCGGTTTTGTTCTCGTATCGAAGTGAGGCGTTCGCGGTAGATTGCTTTCAGTCCGGCTAGATTGATTTCTGGACAGGTCTGCATCGGTTACACGTTGCTATGGAAACGATTTGTATCTACCGGTATTTCATCGAATAGCTTTTGCTAGCTAAACCAGTGATTGTTGAAACGTATAGATATAAAAAACCTTTTTATACCGATGTATACAGTTAACAGAAATTTAACTGTTAAAGTATAACTACTCATAGTAAGCTTTAGTTTATTTTAACACTATTTTATATTTTTTGCTTGAAAGCTTAATAATCATTCATAAATTCACATTTAAGGCGACGCATTGATAAACAATTTATTCTGAAAGTCAGTGTCAGCATCTATGTAAGGGAAGCTCTCTTCTCCAAGCACCCCCGCACTGAACTAATTTTCGCGTGAAAAACATTCATACATTCAAAATAATAATATTATAATGTAGAAATTTATAAGCATTTGCAAAATAAGTGTGATTTCTGATTTCAATGTTGTAAGGCCAGCTTATTTTATTGTTGGTTCCGGAATCATAAATTTATGGGAGTGGCATGCTAATGCTGGCAACTTTATACTGGCCTATTTTATAAAATGCATAAAGTCTGTATCGAAACTGTTCAATACTACTGGCAATAATATTCGCAAGGTAACCGATCAAATAAACTTATGGTAATGTATGTAAAGCAATTATAGCTTTTCCTAATATCGCTTTCTCCCCAAGAGCCCTGTAAATGTATTGACTGAAAACTGAATACGTGTCAAATCTCTTGCAATAAGTTTAATATTAAAAAGCTTTCTCGTTCATTGTATGCACTTGCTTTAGGTTTGGCTTGTAATATACCTATTCTGCATAGCAACAACGCTCACTTTGTGGGGATATTTAATTCTGTTTCTCTGGGATGTCTAGTACAGTTACCGGCAATATTTACTATCACAACACAGCGGGTGCGGGCGTGCCCACGCACGGTGTCGCAATGTTGTGCGCGCGGAACGTTTTGATATTTTTTAAATTCGGTATTTAAGGAACATACTTCTTGAATTTGCATTATGATCAACGTTAGAAGATATGGACCCAAAACAAACTTAATTCTCTTGAAAAATGTTGTATAAATTAAACATGTATAAATCTTGTAAACAAATTGTTAAGTTGACACAATGGTTGGTTGATGGTTTTGCTATTTTCCCTCAAAATGACACGGCTTGAGAAAACATAACTGTTTGTTAAGGTAACTCAAAAAGTCACATTCTAAGACACAACTTTTGATAATACACACTTTTGTAAAAATCTACGTGGACTTCACAACTCTCTGCACTTCATATTTTTTTTACAGTACAGTCAACTTAAAATATTTACTCTAACAACACCATGCACGTCGCGCCTATGCAGCTCTGTCGCAATAGAAACCGTGTATGCGCGAGAGATCTTGATAGTTGATGACACAGATGATCATACGCGTAATCGGGTTGAGGTTGGGCACGTCCTTTCTTTGACCACACCTGTGACGATCAGTACTTATAGGTCTAACTGAGTTGCTAAGCCTTATTAATTTTCTGTGTAATGTTGTTGTCAAAGGTAATTTTTTTTTGACAAACAACCAACATTTTAGGTATGTTTTTAAACTTCCGTGAATAAAATATCCTTTCTACAACAGACACGAATCAGTTCTGAAGAAGCCTTTTTGCTTTATTGTATAACAGCCAAGTAAAATGATCACGACAACCGTAATTAAATCCGCAAAATTGATTTTGCAAGTATCAAAACTCATCGTTCGCGGTTCAGAATTCGCGCCAGTCAGTCTGCAAGAGGGAAGCGATTGTTACGTTAATGCCATCCGTAATATTGTAAACGGCTATTATGTTCTTGTTTCGCCATGTCTGAATGCTGTCGTCACGACCGGTAATAATAATTGAATAATCTTCGTTCGTAGAGTCTTTATAATTTTCTTTTCGTGAGCAAAGAAAGTCGTAGCGACGTTTGAAAGAGATATTAAGCCCGCTGCTTATTAAATCCCTAGTTTATGATAGTGTATTATATCTCGTTCATGAGAAATTCTCACGTAAAACTCTTTGATTGTATTTTATTCTGTAAAACTTTATTTTTGGTGATAATGACAAAAGTTGTACGTCACTTACCTTGGAATCGGTCAAACCTTTGCTAAGAAAGCGTGCACATATCTTAATTATTAATTTGGTAACCAACACTGTTGAGCTCATTAAAAATACAATCATCGCCGACTTAATTGGTTTGAAACTTTGTTAAAAAAACATTTTTAAAGTAGTTATTTGAAGGCGATAGCATTACCTGCGTATACAGGGTAACTTTGAAAACATTGGCAATATTTTAAACTAAGAACCTACCCATGACTTGTAGTCACTGCCACATATTAAAATGAAATTCTCGATTTGATTAAACTTACAAAGAAAGGAGGAGAAAAATTACAAAGTATCAGTGCAATTTCCGAAATCCATTAAGGCAAAATAATATTTTTAATACTGTCATATTATTTGTTGATTTCAGAAAATCTTAAACTGTAATTTATTAGTTTAATTTGAAGCAGTGATCAATTCTAAAAAGTTTATTATGTTTTTTTTTCGGTTTCATCAAATGATATTTTTCACAATTGATTTTAATATTAATATGTGGAAGGGACTATGATGAATGAGTAGGTTCTTAGTTTAAAATATTGCCAATGTTTTCAAAGTCACTCTGTATATTGGGTTTGCGTATTGTTTATTTTTATACATCGATGAACTTTTCCTACTAGAACACATTTTATTTTATGTGCCTGTTTGTGTGTCTCTACTTTCTACTCATTGACCTATTTTAATATGGTTCGTCAAGTTATCTAAAACCCATTATTGATATCAGACACTTTCCTTGAAAGTGTCATCATCATTATGGTTTATCATGAGCATAATACTTAAAAACTTTTAAACCTCTCTTAACTTTTAGGTTTACCTACAAAAAAAACTTTTGAAGGAAAGTGATTCGCAAAACAAAAGAGGAAACAGAAAAAAAGAGAAAGGAGTCAATTTGCAAGTACCTACATACTAGGATTGTAACAGCGTCTGTTGTTGCATAAACAGACGGGTAGATATCCCTAACGTCACGCAATGACGTATCCTTAAGAGACCAAGAATTTCGTGCGGAATTCAGCACGGTAGGTCAATTGGAAGAGTAGTTGGCCCGGTTAGCCAGAAAGATGCTGGTTCGAGTCCCGCCCGTGCGCAATTTTTGGTTTCTTATTTCATCTTTTAATACAAATATGACACTGTGAGTGTAAAAAACAATCTCAAGAATTGTTATTCACTCCCAGCAGAATTTCCCTAGACGTCAATAGGGCGCTTTCAAAGGAGCGAATAAAAAGGCTCTTACTACTAATTTTAGGCCGCAGCACAGAATATATAATAGTACTACATGCCGCATTATCACTTACTTTTCGGTAAGTGTCTGAATTTTAAAATAATTGAAAACTATGGAAAATCCGATACAGCGGCGGTCCAGGATAAGGAAATTATGATTCTTAAAGGAAGCTAATGAACTCTGCTAGTACGTATTTGTACTCTACATACGATTGCACGCAGCACTAAACTTAACTTTAAACTCATTATTTATTTTAACCGACCACGGTTTATTCCAGTAGGCGTCAGATTAATAGCCAATAAATATGTCGTGGACGCCAACGGGAAGTGTATTTTATCGACGCTTTATCGATATCGAGGCGTCACGGTCCGGATTATGCAGTTATCGATACTTTTGAAATGGTGCAGAGCAAAGTTGTGTAGGAATTAGGCGGGCCACAAACTTGCGACCGAAAGTATTTTTTTTATCAAACATTAGTTTAGGCCAAGAACTACTAGCTAGCTAAACACCCAAAAAATGCGCAGTGAGCCTGAGTCTCCTATCTTTTTGGCCTTATTAACGCTAATAACTAATAAGGCTCGGTTGCACTGGCTAACTTTAACCAAACGAATGTATACGTCAGTCTTTCTTATCTCCACGCAAAAAAAAGGTGAGCTCCGGTTATGTAAACTAAGATACCGATAGTTAAGATAAAATAAGATTGATAAGAATAATAATAACCATATTAAAGTAACCGGGTATAAAAAACTTCATCGAGCGCAAAGCTTTATTTTGCTATCGATACAATAGAATTACTGTAAATCGAAGTCATGTTAACGTTACGATTGATAATATTAGAAGTTCGCATTTCTATTTGTAACTGTAAATAGTTAATATAGAAAACCGATAAATTCTTTGCACGCATTTACAATTTACACAAAGATGCAAGTTGGTGCTCTTCTTTTAATTAAAGGAACAAATACCATTGCTTCTCGTACAAAGAAAGTTTGTTTCGTAAAATTATTGAGCTGCAGGTTTTTTATTCTCGTAATAATCATCATGTTGTGTGTCACAACACAACTATAGGTAGCTAATGTTCTTTGTTTCTTCAGGTCCACATTAAAAAAAAACACAAAAGGTTACATCGTGATTTAACATTTACAAGGTTATCACCATATCAGTTTTCAATTAACTCTACCACCAACCTCAAAGGTAGACCTAGTACGAAGGAGGCAAAGCAGGGTGTTGGGGCGTTTTGCACCACGAGGTCTTCAGACCCCGGGGCGAATTGTCTTAGTGCTGTTTTCAGACTGGATTTGTTCGCACCGCAGTGGTGTATGACATGGGTTGATTCAAATGATACCTTGGGCGATTTCCACCGCTAACCACTTCCCACCACGGAATGAATGGTGCAAATGACCCCATTCTGTAACAGTACTTGGGCTATTCGCACCGCGGTCCGAAAACTTTGCAGTGCGAAATGCCCTAATACCCTGCAAGGCACGAGACTTTTGGTGACCCATATTCAATTTATTCCATCTTGCTTCGTGATTTACATACAGCGGCTATTGCACAGATAAAATATGCACGAGAGTGACTTACGTGGCCTGTCAAATACAGCAGACTAACAAGTAGCAAAGGTTTCTTACACCATGAACCCTATTCCACAGACTTAAAGACTATTAGATTTTGCTATTCTTATCAACTTCTAACGATGGACAGTGCCAAGTGCCCATGCACTTGTGTGATGTACAGTCCAGAACATTGAAAATTTCACTTAAGCTTTCACTTCCTTGCAATAAGGTGGCATATCGGTTGTGTTTGTGTTCGCGACTGCACCGTATTGTGCTATAATGGTCAGGTCACAGTCAAGGAGCCGATTCATTCAATACCGATTGTAAACATCTTCGTATCTGTCGGATGTTAAGTTCATTATTAAGTGCACTGGTTTTCTTCCAGATGCTGTTATGTTATTGTTTACATAATACTGAGTACTTTACGTAAGCAAACACATATTAAGAGTGTAATAATTACTGATAGTGAGTTTGTTACTTGTTACGACTGCCATTTCTCTTTAGAGTCTATAAAAAGTAATTATTATTGTATTTATTTAGTACAGAAAAATAGATTAGTAGATTATTTAAATAACTATGACCTATGGGATAATAATAGGATGATGTGGGGCAGTGGCAGACTATAATGACTCAAAGGTCATCAATAAAGCTAGAAGAGCTGCTAATATTGTAAGAAAAATTTATGACATTATTCGTAGTGTACTAGTGGATACGATTTCAAAAGTAAACCAATCTTAAGAAAGCGCTAGAATTAAACCTTAATATTTTTTAATAAATTAATAATTACAATAAAAGTATATTAATTAAAATAGACAGATCGTAAACAGATCCTAGCTTTTGAAATGCAAAAGTAGCCTCGTCTGAAAAACATAACTTTCACAAGTATCACTGCTGTTCACTTTTATTCTCCAACAAAAAATGTCATCAAGATTTCCTTACTAACCTCCTTACCATTGTCTGGTATCAGACAAAAGACAATGCTTTTGCACAATGTCCTCTTTTTGCGAGCTCAATCGATCTTGCGAAAGTCTTTGATTGTTAACACAAAAACTACGGTAAGTTATCCGACCAATCATCTTTTAATTTGCGATTGTGAGGCGAGACGCTTGTTTGCACTTTGCACTAAGATTTAGCCTCTCATGATTAGCGAATTCTTTATTTTCACTGGCTGGACCACCTGTCCCGGTTCTTAAATCGCGGTGGATTTCAAAAGGGGAAACGACCACACTATCGTCCCTAATTTGAAGTTTTGGGAAAAACTCCACCGACAACAACCTAGATCTTAAATTTGATGATGATGATGGACCACTTAAAGCCAAAACGGCTTCAACGCAAGGCCGCTCTTCCCCGTGACACTCGTTCCACCTGCGACAACTGTGGCAGGAAATGCCGTGCTGTTCTCAGGCTCTTTAGTCACAGGAGACGATGCATCCATTAAAACAGACCGCCAATGCGTATATAGAAGGACCCTCCAGGACTTAGAACCCCAGTACTTCGAGCTGAGTTTCAGCTATTGAAATCGCAGTTTGAAAGATTGAACGCAACTCTGCTGTTAGTTCTGCAATGCGAGAGGTTTGCCAAACGCAAGTTTAGCGGCATAGACATAAATTGCTACCATTACTCACACAGACTTAAAATTTAGCATACAGGTATACCAGAATCACTCTGTATGAAATTTTACGTAAATGAGCGAAGCTTAAACAAAAGATGAAATAAAATTAATTAGAATTGCGAAAACGCGGCAACAATCATCTGTCAAGATGCTGTGGCCGATGATGATATTTCAACTACAAGTATATCTACTAGTTAACTTTTTTAACTACTAAATAGTTGGTTAATATCGTAAGTCTATGTAAATATATATGTCACATGAATGACGAATCAGTAACAATCGTACCTACACCAATGTAGAGCTGGATTCAGGACATCCCTCATTACATTAAGTATGTCATACGGGTACTTATTTTAACATAGATTCCTCCCACACCGCGTATTTACATTTTTATCAAAACCGCAGTTCACATGACAAACTATACAACCATGAGCGTTCTTTATCACCGTTATAACTCGACCAGTGGTTCAACGCCTCCATAACCAGATAAAAACATCAATAAATATTCAATAATGGAGCCATTTTATATTTCGTAATTGAAACACTGCTTTAAAGTTATGTTTTACGATACCATGTCGGTTTATAATATAATGATGTTTTTATTTCGGTTTAAGACAGTTTAGAAATAGGTTAGTTGCTTTACTTTCTTTATGGTAGAATTTCCAGGCTAAAAAAGCATACATTATGCTTCATCTAGTAAATAAATACCTTAAATTGTAACACAAAAATGGTGATTAGGCTTTTTTTTGTTGAAAATCATACATTCTAATATTTTATCTCCAATCCCAGTAACAGGAGATATTCGCTTAGCCGCCACAATTTTCAAAAAATAATCTCAAATAACAACTTCCCTCACTCAAAACCAGGACAACAGTGTGTGGCCATCCGTCCCCTTCACAATAGGACAGCTCACAAAGGGCTTCCCTCTTAATCCGAGCCTCTTCAGACATAATAGAACGCCTACTTCTTGACACTTCAGCTGATCGATTTTTTGCAATACCAACCAGTCTGTTTTTAAATTCTATCGGTAGGGTATAAAGTAGACTTTTGATCGAGGATGATGGGTGATGACATGATGTATTGATGGACTAGTTTGTGTAGTGAAATGGGGATCATTGTGTGTTATATCGATTGGTGTTGGTATTCAAGAGTACGCGGTTATCATTGGCCTATAAAGTACACTATTGGCTACGGTAATAACATACATAGTATAGGTTTAACATTATTAATATGATGAGTTATAGGAATAGAAAGAATGGCTGAAAATCAAAGTTCAAAGGTAAGAGATCACAAAGAGGCCAATCTTATTGCGTAGGTTCAATAGAACTGCACCAAAAATGGAAAATCAACTAAGCCTAGGCAGCAAAACGCTTCCTACTACTAAAGATGTTAGTATGTACTAATGTGGAAAATTTTGACTTCCCATAAAAAGGTAGGTGATGAAAAGATCCTGATTGCAGCATCAGAAGTCCATTTTTAAATAAATAGTTACTCTCTCCAGCTGTGTAGCTCAAATGTTTTAATTTCTTCCAAAGATTTTCTTCCGATACAATTTTGAGTGTCGATATAGCAATGAGGTTTAAAACGTTCTGTATTTATTATGGCAAGTGAAAAATCACTCTGATGATATTTATGGTAAACCTCATGCACAGAGCCTCAGTTACCTAGTAGTACTTTTGAAACAACAAGTCTTTCATTTCAAGCCTATACAAGATAACAGTGTCCATTATCACAGTAGCGACAACAGCAGGAAGCGACACAGACTGGTATCGAATCTCGGAAACTCTGCTGTGTCGAGTGGTGTTAGCTTACCGTTACGTAGCATGGGAAAGGCATCCTTTTACACTACTATTGTAAGTAATGTAGAGAACTAGAGCGTAGGTACTAGACTGACATATGAAACATGAGTAATTCGGTTTATAATTTTATTTTAGTTTCTACACACTTTATATTAAAAACTTCGTAAAAAGAAAATGTATCAGACAAGGAATCGAACCCCGTGTCTTACGCTATCCGGGCGCATGCCTATACCACTCGGCATCCGAGACATTGGCAATTTGCAAGCGCTTTCTTTTACGCGTAACGTAAGCTGCACCTCTTCAATGTTGCGAGATTAACTCTCTCAATTCCTTTTCTGACACATTTGCTTTTAACAAGTACAATTTATAATTATTGACGTTTGCTAGTAGGCCTAATAACAATGCATTACTATCTGGATCGATCTCACGTTTTTTGTAATATTTTTCTTATTACATTCCACCAGCTTTTCTATTATTAATCCTAGGCCGAGACTAGATAATCAACATGCTAAATATAAACGCATTTACCGATTCGATGCGGCGGAACCATGTCAAACTACGCGACGAGACTTGATTGATTGCTCTGGTGCGAGCCGAGTGAGCTGGTGCGAGCCGAGTGAGAATCTTCAATGAGAGAAGGTTGGAATTTAACATAATTACTAATATTGTTGATTTATACACAATTTCAGAAGATTGATTTGGTTATGATCTAAACAATTTGAGACACTCAAAATGCATTGTGGTTTCGTTTGGTTAGTTCATTTAACAAAAATATAGAATACATGCAATGCACAAATGTGCAAACATCCAACTTTGCCTAACCCTAAGGGCTGCCAACCGCTGCATTTTTGATACAGCATCTGAGCATACCACTGCAATTGATATTTTAATGCCCCTCGATGTTTCTTTCGCATCGATCAGCTATCACTCTCAATTACAGCGGCGTTTAATCGGAACAATCGAATCGGAATGGCACCATCGTGACTCTGCAATCTATGGTATGCACGATGTGCCTTGTGTTTAGGGTTACCAGCCTTCATAAAGGAATAGAAAGAAATCGTCTATGTATAAATAGAATAATTATTGCTGTACGTAGCTCAGCCTCAGGTCAGGTGAGGATCTTTTTAAGTCCTAGGAGTACGGCATGTGTCCGTCCGTCCAGGCTTTATGTGGAGAATTCCCAGGTGTTGATGTTCGCTGGCTTTGGCCTATTAATAATCTGGCTACAAAGTTTACGTTCTTAGCAGTTATATCATGCTAGTCTTTACTTAGACCACAAATTTTATTGCACACTGAAATAGGCTAAGTGCGAGAGTGCCACTGCAATCAAGCTAGACCGTGATACATCCAGCGACTGGCGATCGCTTTCGGTCTCTCGCATTTGGCCTTTGGATTTCTGCGTGAGTATTTAGCTGGTGTACCAATACACCTGTGGCATGATCAGTCTACGAGTCAACCCTACTTACATTGCTGGGAAGTCAGTGGTAACATGCAACCAATCCAATTCGACAGGGCTGCGGTGCAACTATAGTCTTAGCGTTTGGTATTTCTTTGTTTACCCTCTATTGCGCAGAAAGTTCAATTAACTTGTGTAAGCCAGACACAATATCTATCGTTGCATCGACGAGCTCGTTCGGTCTTTTTACCATGGCCTTGTATAGGTGTCCTGCTGTTGTTAAACTGCCGTGCTGTTTTCACACATTTTGCAGAAGCTTAACATTATTTTATCATAAAATTATTTAATTCTAATCTTTGATTTCTCCATGTTTCAGGTAATTATGCTGTCTAAAAGCTGTGAACGCGTGATGATTGAAAGAAACAGGTGAAATTCTCACAAAGTGGATTGCAATGACTTATTTTATTAGAAATGAAAAAGAAAAAATGGAATTGATAAAGTAAAGAAATTGCAATATTTGGTTATGTAAGTTTACTTGCAACTTTCACGTGAAATATAAACAACCCTCTAAAGTCTGCATCGGAATAACAAGTGCCACAAGATTTCGTATTTCTATAGTTTCAGATTTAATTGATTACCTCAAATATTCATAGTTATCTCTAATTCTAAATCACGCGTCTTATCATTCAAGTGGTCGCACCTTTTACTTGATACAGTTAAAATATCTTTATAACCTGCTTTAAGTCTGATTGATCTGCATATTGCCTTTTAATAATTCGCCTCAGTTCAAGTCACGAATTTAACAAACGTCCAGGTACACTCTAATCCTCCTTGCCACCCAGATAACTAATTTACTAGACAATGCCCGGCCAAGAATAATTGGATTACAATATTTGCTTACCAAAGAGTAAATAAATTATAACTTCTATTTGCATACTACTTCTGGTTTATTTAGTAAGGCGGTTTTACATTGGATGAAACAATTTCTTTACAAGGTTGAGGTAAAATTATAGAGGCGTAAAAAAGACTCTCGGTGATTATTTGAAGGAAATATAGAAAGGTTCTTATCGTTTTCGTATCTTGCATTAATCCGTTCAAGTTCCAAGCAGTTTAATTCCGTCTCAACTTGTTAAGTCCCCAATAGGCATTGCGATGCAACTTAAAAAAAATTAAAAGTATTTTATGGCTTTTTCACTCACTTGTGTGTACTGTGTCCCACGCTACTCTGCTGAGTGTATTTTACAAAAGCTCAATACGAATTTGCTGATCTTAAAGTGAGCTGCATTAGCCCTATAAAATTATAAGCTTATACTTACTTACTTATCTAACCATGGCTCGAAACAGAAAGGAAATGATATTGTCAATTATTTAATCTAACCGATGAGGAACATGCCTCACAGCATATGTAGCTTAAAATGATTCAAATCCTCCAGGTACTGCAGTCTTCTCTCATTAGTCTTCTGTACTTACAACCGGAAGTTGCAATTTGAAACTTCAACCTCCAAACTTAAGGTTACATTTCTCCTGGCAAGGCTCCATCGTAAGTTCTATGAGAAGTCTAATTAACAATAAAATTTACGATCAAACATTAAACAGTGTATTTCTACTGCATCTAGGATCTATCTGAGATTCTGCTTGAATTTAATTTAACGGTGTTCGACGTAACTTATCATTTAGATACATGATTTATAGTGGATTACGATCATTGGATTAGTATCATTTCTTGTTTTAAATAGTTTTACTAAGTTTGCCGATTTGTGTAGCATAAGAAGAGCATTGTGAATCGGATTGGGATTCCAGACCAAAAAAGGGGTTTTCAGTGAGAAGACAAATTGAGATATGTAGAGCAGTGAATATAGCGGTAATTCAAACCCAAAAAAGGGTTTTCAGTGAGAAGACAAATTGAGATCAACGAGTAGTTGTTTTAATTTAATAAATGACGCTTATCTTATTAATCACCACTTGTTAATAGCTTCATTTGAAACCGTGGATGTGGTTTACTTACATTTTATTAATTAAATTGTTTTATGTTTTTTGTGTTTGTTTGACAAACAATTGTTTCCAAACAATAGAAAGCTAGTTTCAATTTCACTTTTAGTTCTCATATTTTGCTGTCGCAAAATTCTTGCGCGAGTTTAATTGCTAGTTGCTACACAATATTTGGCTAATTATAACGAACTACTACATTCCTTTCTCATAGATCGTATAGCCTTTGTCTCTGCTTGTGTCAGACAGAAAATAAATATGGTTCTTTTCATCTTCAGCAGTATCTATGTCACTAGTTACCACAACACCTGCATCCAATGGCAATGCACTAAAGGGGCATGGGGGCAAGAGAGGCTCATAGGAGCGAGAAGGGGAAAGAAAAGGCGCAGGGGGGTGTCATAAAATGTTAACAGCGCTGCACCATAAGACTGCACTGTAAAAGAATGATGCGTTCGGTTTGATTGCAATTTTACGACTTTCTATCTAGGTGCATGACTGCACATGCAGACGGTACATTAACATTGATTCTGAGATAAAACTGTACTGTTACTAGCTAAGTGTTCCATGTGCAAGTAATTATTGCGGTCACTGATTTGTGTAGGTACTAGGTTACGACTTTGATTAATTGTAAAGGTAGTTTGGAGGTGTTTTAACTCAACAAGGAAAGAAATAAAGAATTAAACAGTGTGTCTGGGGCCGTGGATCTTTTAAGACGAAAACCGAGTTTATCTTAATATAGATAGCGGTATTATAAGACAACTTTTTAAATTACACTTCTGCTTTGTAAAAAAATGTCTTATATGAAATTTTATACTACGCGACATTTAACTTTTGTTTTATTGAATGCATATAGCAGTCTTGGTCTTCTTCTTCTCCTTCTACATTCTATTTTTCCCTCGAATAGTTCTGATGAAGCTGTCGTATCGTATTAATTGACCCCACATTCGCCCTATCAAGAGGTCAAGCAAAATGGCGGAAAAATATGAATGGAAAAAACTCCACCAGCAAGAGCCTAGCTCTAAACATTGATGATGATGATGAAAGTTTAAGGAAAATTAATTATAATGAAAAAGATACTATTTAACACTCTTCTACTCTGACGACAAGATGAACAGACGACCATTAAAGATCGCAGGATCACACTGGATGCAGACTGCTCAAAACCGGTCGCTGCGGAAACCCATAGGGGAGGCCTATCAGCCCGGGGAGCTAACTTTGAAGAGGCAGCTAGAAAAGCCACCGATGGAGTTGCGACGGTGGTACAAAGAATTTGTGACCTAGGATTGAAAGTGGCGCTCGAAAAATCCGAGGCACTCTGTTTCCATGGGCCAAGACGAGCGCCACCACCAGGGTCACACCTCATCGTGGGCGGCACCAGGATTGAAATAGGCAAAAGCCTTAAGTACCTAGGTCTTATTCTAGATGGACGATGGAAATTTAGTGCACATTTCGACTACCTGGTGCCTAAGTTACTCAAAACAGCAGGTGCACTGAGCAGTTTAATGCCCAATATCGGTGGACCAGTGGCTCCCAGCAGACGCTTATATATGGGCGTTGTACGGTCAATGGCCCTCTATGGGGCCCCCGTATGGTACAACGCCCTGGTTCGGGAGAGTAAAGCGCAACTGCGCCGGGCGCAGCGCCAAGTTGCACTGCGAGTAGTGAGGGGCTACCGCACTATTGCGGGTGATGTGGCCCTAGTACTGGCTGGGACGCTTCCTTGGGACCTTGATGCTGCGGTTCTTGCTGCAGTTTTCGAGTGGCGAGAGGATCAAAGGTTACAGGATTTGAGACCGGCACCCCGGGAAATAGAGGGAGAGCGGCAGAAACTGGAGGATGAGGCCCTACAAGTGTGGAAGCTGCAGCTGGCTCATAGCAAAGTAGGAGACCGCATACTTGGGGCTATAAGCCCAGTTCTGGAGGAATGGGTGCGGCGACAACATGGCCGCTTGACCTATCGGCTGACTCAAATACTTACCGGCCACGGCTGCTTCGGCAAATATCTGTGCCGCATCAGGCGTGAGCCAAGCCCGAGGTGCCACCACTGCACAGCCGATGAGGACTCCGCTCAGCACACCCTGGAGGTGTGCCCGGCCTGGGCATCTGAGCGCGAGCAACTCAAAGAAGACATCGGGAGCGACCTTAACATTGAGGTGGTCGTGGCTCGCATGCTTGATAACGAGGAGACGTGGCAGGCGGTGCTCAACTTTTGTGAGGCCGTTATATCACAAAAAGAGGCGGCGGAGAGGGAGCGGGAGGCTTTGGCCGACGCCCCGATAATCCGTCGCCCACGTCCTGGGCGCTGTAGAAGGCTCCATGCCCTTCACTTGCCCCTCCTCGATGGACCTCGAGCGACTGACTCGGGGGTGTCAGCCGCTCGCTAAAGGAGGCCTGCGACGGTGTTGCGTGTGTCCGGCACGCCGTTTGACAAAGACCGGGGGGGAACATGCATTTCTCCCTGAAGCCGGGTGGCGCTCGCTGCCAAGCGAGCCACAGCCAGAGGTGAGGCTGCGGAAGAATGCCCAAGGCAAATGCCCAGGGCGCTAACTCGTGGCTCTCTCCTCACTAATGGCACCGGTGGACACCGTCAGGTTTTAGTGGGTATACCCACCCTATATGGGTGGGGGAGCCCCACATAACCTACTGGCGGCCCCCGCCGCCGGTATGGTATGCGTAAGGCATTTCCTGACGAAAAAAAAAAAAAAAAAAAAAAAGGCCAGCAGTGGACGTCCTTTGGCTGATAATGATGGTCATGATGACTCTTACTCAAAAGGCATGCACACAAATGGTTTTTACGATAAATTTGAGAAGTATTACTTATATTATCTGTGATATTCTGAAATATTTACAGTTTCTGCAATAAAATCTCTGTTCACAAGTTTATTAGAAATCTCGGAGATAAGCATTTTATTAGCTAGCGGCTTATAAAACTGCATACGTGCAGCGATAGACTTTCTAGATAAAACCACGTTTCTCTACTAAATGCAATTTATTTGCTAAACCCTTTCCACATGCATTTGACTAGTACTTAGTTCATCAATTAACTTTTGGGTTCCGTACAATCAATATTTTGTGGTTCTGTTACCGTTAATTTTCGTTTCCCCTTTCAATGGTCGGTGACAATTAAAAAAAATTGAATTCATTGGCTTCTAAAAACTTTACAATAAAGAATATTGTCCATCTCGTAACTCCGGCATTTCATATCATTACTGTTTTAATATTTCCCTTAGGTAACGGTAGGTCAAGTTAGTACCAAAGATAAAGTATCAGACAAAAAGTAATGGGAAAGATTTCTCGGAATGGTGTTGTAACTTGTAATAGACGCGGTAGCACTTTCTGAGAATAGAACCAGGTGTGAGTGTTCAGAGGAAGTGTTCCGAGATTTCATTGGCATAACGAACTCACTGCCTGATTGGGTTACGGGGCTAAATTAACTATACCAATTACATTGAGTCGTTGACATTAAAAACCAAGACTTCAATTTAATCTGTAGTGATAAAATAATGATATTATTAGATGAGTCTTTCAAACAGTTTGATCTTGGGGTGATGTATGCTTATTTTATATCTGGTGATATTAGCTTGATCTTATTTCGCCTGCAGAACATAATATAATTATACAGTCTGTTTTCTCACCGTCTTAGCTATTTAGCTAGGCTAGGCCTCATCTAATATCAATAGTTGGTCCCCCTAAAATAAATGGGAGTGCGTACATAGTGCATTGTAGGTCTTTTTTTATAATATCATCGAATTAAAACCCCGAAAGCTGAGTGCTGGGAGAGAAAAGTAAAATACTTTTTTATCCCAAAATGCTTAAAAATATTTCAAGATACGTAAAATGCTTTTAGATGAAGACACTCGCATTCCCTTTACGACCATAATGTCTTCAGATTACGTGTGCGGTAAATGCCATAGCAAATGCTGATGTGTATCGCATAAAGGTATGTTTAGCTCTTCGATAATCCCTTGAGACATATATTTTAAGAATCCAAAGTGCGGAGTTCAAATTACGCTTAGCTTTAAGTGCATAAAATACTTGCATGTTTTTTGCAGCTCGAATAACTTTGGCATATGAAGCCTTTAAATAAAAATAAAAACATTTGGTGCATGGACGATTTCAATTTTTTTTTTCCATTAAATTGAGATATAGTGTAACCCCCTTATTCATAATAACTTAAGCATTCTAATAAACCTATTTTAGCTATTATCATAGAATTATTAGGAATATTAATTTTATGGCTATATGTTTTGTCACTTTCTGTCAAATGATGACAGCGCCAAGAAAGAATGAGACAAAACAGTGTAATAGTTAAAACAGGTTTATAAGACTGTTAAAATTATTATGAATAAGGGGATAAATATATAGTTACAGAGAAGACTTATCGATTAGTGAATAAACTCTTGTTACTGTGGCGATAAACTAAAATGATTTAAAAGTTAAAATGTAGGAGTGTAACTCTTATCCATCGCAGGTTCGCAGGCCATTTTTCTACCGCTCTACTTAAATCCATCATACCGTCTCACACAGTCCGTGTTTTGAACCCTAATGGCTTACTTATTCCATATCCTAGTTTTCCATGTTTTTTCATACATTTCTCTGTCCAGTGGCACTCAGGAACCGTATCGGTCGTTCCCGTTAGCCGCTATCAGCCGTTAAGTTTCAACCGCAGAATATTGTATGACAGAAACGTGATGCGTGAGATAGTGCAAGTGCATGTAATACATATATATACATGTGTTTACCAGGGCTGTATTTAGGGTCGACGGAGCGCATGCGAAAGTTGATCATTTGTCGCCCTAAATAGAGAAATGTGGGACCTGGCGGAAGTTTTAGTGGATATATAGGTACTTGATGGATGGCCTGTGTTCATCAAGGCAGTCCCACATAACCTTTGCTATCCTTAGGGTAGTAGGTATGAGTAACGCATTGCCTTCGCTTTCTGTAATTAGGGTGGCTTGGTGGCCCAAACAAAAGTTTAATACTAGCATAGTTACATTGATATGAATGTATCAGGATTATATCACTGACAAATTCATAGATTTTGCTACGTAACAAGTGTGATCCGAAAAAATATTATTTATATCTTGTAATTAGTGAGTACGTGCAAAAATTATTACGATTGCCATGGTTAAAAATATAATATTATTATATTAATATTAGTATATGAACTAAGCAAGCTCCACTTTGCTGTACAATCACAAAACAAATAAATCAAAGTCTCATACATTCGATCATGAGTTTCTTGTATTTAGTTTAAGGGCCCCGTCCTGTCCCTTAGTCCGTCCCGCTCGTCACGTACGCAAGTTTGAGTAATAAAATCATGGACAATGCGACGTGGAACGATGCACTCGCGTCTGGGCCCCGACATAAAGATTTTGTACGCTTTTCATTCCGAGCTCATGTAAAAATGACGGCTTATGCAATATTGTGACGTATTGTTGCGTGGCTTAAGCGGTAACATCAGAGCTATACGGTTCATAAATAGAGAAAGAAAGCTAATATTGCATAAGCATACTTACTAATGCAACAATAATATTAAGGTTTTACGGAACATACCTAATATAATATGCCATTGTACAGAGAGACACATTAACAAAGCAGATGAAAACATGCTGATGATAATTCTACAATATAATAGTTTTCGCGGTGGTGTGAAATGAAAATGAGAAGATTACAGACAGACTATATTTTTTTAACACGCTTCAAAGGGAAATCATTTCTATTTTATGGTCATAATTATAAAGGTAATTATTGGAAATACCCCAATATATTTCTCATAATTGAACAACAACGTACTAGTTAGTTTCAGTCACTGTGTTCTTTAATTTGTCTTTGAAAGTAAAATAATTTTGTAACAATAGTTCGGTGAGTTTTTTGGCACATCTAAACATTTTTCAGCCAGTCAATGAACTTTAGTTTTCCTCACCTTCAAACGGGGCGAATTGCGTAAATCTCTATTTTGCTATTACAAAATCCACGCGGTGATTCCGCTTTCGTCTATCTGACACCGAAACGTTTATAAATACGTTTGAACTGACATGTTTGTTTAGAATCGACCTACTTGCACTTTAAACATATGTCCAACATAAGTAGACCCTTTATTGTCTGTTAAATTTATGAACTCCCAGGCCACGTTACATAAGATAAATGTCTGAAGAGTCATTCTCAATAGGTGAATTAGTATGTCATAGAGAGTGACAACCGAATAAGACGCTTGCTAGCTCTTGGCAGCGCTAAACAGTGCTGACCGTCAAGCGTATCCAAGCGTAAAATTGACAAAATCAGACAACGTTTAAGGGGTGGAAAACGTTTTCTCTTTTTGTATGGAAGCATGCGCGCACACGATCCTCTTAAATATTTAAATAAATATATTGCTTATAATAAACTAGCTTTTGCCCGCGACTTCGTCCGCGTGGAATAGTGACTTCTTTCTCCCGTTTTTTACACATTTACCACTATATCTTTGCTCCTATTGGTCGTAGCGTGATGTTATATAGCCTAAAGCCTTCCTCGATAACTGGACTATCCAACACAAAAAGAATTATTCAATTCGAACCAGTAGTTTCGGAGATTAGCGCGTTCAAACAAACAAACAAACAAACAAACTCTTCAGCTTTATAATATTAGTATAGATAAATAAATAAGTTGCAGCATCTCGACTAAGCGTCCACCATTTTTCCACCAAGCGCTTTTTTCGTTTGTACATACCCATAGAGCTCAAGTTATACCAGTTGCACACTGTGTACTTCGTGTAAAGACAATGTACCGGTTATCAAATTTTACCGTACAAATATGTACAAAACGGTGAGCGTGTTAAATGTGACATTCTTATCTTCGGCGGCATACATTTGTGTTTGCACTGTCATGGTTCGGTAGAGTGCAGCGGCCTACAGTTATAAGGTAAGATGGGAAAATGTGCCACTTTGCAACATTTTGTCCCAGAGGGTGTCTTTTATAGGACTTTGTTCTTTTAAGAAAAAAATAAACCATAATTGTAATTTAATTACGGTTTTGTTACATTTATGGTCATAATAATAATCCTAATTTAATAAGATTTTAACGCCATGTCATTTGTGTAGGTACTACGTTGTTTATTATTCTTGTAGTTAAGTTATATTCCGGACTATAAAGAGTAATAATTTTTCGCTTTCAGTGTAGCTCATACTGTTAAAAATGAAGTAAACAACAAACTCGTATGTATGATTGATGGGTTGTCGGTGGATGTTTTTGATAAAATACGCAAAATGCATTTTTCTCGTTTATAACCGTGAACACGACCGACCATCAGTCACGGATCGCCATCGATGCGCCGGCTTCCGCGTGCGAAATTAATATTTTTAGGGTACCGTATACCGAACCATAAAATAAAAAAATGCTAGTATAAAAAAAACCTACCTTTTATTGTATATAAAAAACAACTGAGTGCCATCACAGTTCGTTTGGTACACCAACAGCATCTCGATCACATCCTATTTATTTAACACTGTAGTGGACAGTGAACGCCTATAGGCGCGATAACAACATAATTTCTATTGTGTCTGGATTACTGTCAACTAAAGTGTTAATACATATCATGTAAGAGCAGGTATCCCAGCGTGTTATATATTCCTAAATTTTTGAAATGAACCTACTCGTATTACAGAAGGAACTAAAAAAAATATTTCTTCGATCATAGAAACTGAAAAAAAAAGATCAATATCTTATGCATTTAAAAACTAAGTTGTTAAACAACAGAACCATTGAGATAAAATTATGACTAGCTTGACCATTATTTTAATTAACGTGTACGCAAAACAAGTTCACTGAACAAAAAAATCAACACCGGCCGCCTCGGCGCCGTCAAGTAGTAAAACGTAAAAAAAAAAAGAGATATAATGTGATTATTAATCCTGGACATTAACACAGTGTAGATGGATACAGTAATTATCAAACAGTAAACATTACTGTGAGTGAGGAAGCGGCGGATAGTTAACGGATACCAGAATTATGGTGGTTAGCTGCGAAAATGTTAAATAAGCAGTCCCCGACCTAACAGCGGCAGAATCACCAGAATGTAGTGGGGAGAGTCTAGTGGGATGTGCTTCTCCATTAAAAGCTACAATATTCAGTGACGACCCTGTGCCATGGCGAGTGAACGCCGCCGTCAAATAAGCGTAAACCACCACACTATCTTCCCTTATTTGAACTTTTTATAAAAAAAAAACACCGACAAGAGCCTAGCTCTTAAATTGATGATGATGAGTAAAATTTAAAAAAAATGCTACGATATCATGAACGATTCGAAATAAATATACAAAGTCTAGTTTCCAAATTCGTAGATTATGGTTTTTACACATACAATATGAATGAAAAAAAATAGTTTAATTTGAACGTAGGATAAGACGACATTATTGGCCGGCTTTCAAAAACTTAGCTGCAAGCAATAAATAAAGCAAAATAAAGATTTTGCATATTTACGGATGTAACATTCACTTTGATTACAGTAATCCGCCACAGTAATAATTGGAATCAAATTGATATAATTAATTATACATTGCCTCCACCAACACTGGATTGACCGGACGAGCTACTGGTTACCCTGTATGCTGTGGCAAAACCGGAATAGTTTGAGGCTCGGTGCGCAGACGCAAAGCTGTTGTGACAACACGTCAAGGAGGATCAAAGAACACGTCTCATGTTTCAATTAACAGTACTGACGGGGAATAGTGATGGTATTTAGCAGAGTGGCTGGCACGAGTGCGGTGGGACAGTAAAAATAAAACGCTCTTAGAAACTGGTTAGGTATAGCTAATTATAAATTATTATTGTCGTGGGTTGTGAGCTGTCTGCATCTAGTGCGATCCTGCGATCTTTATAAGGTTGTGTGTCCATCTTGTCGGTGGACGTCCTATCTTGTCGGTCGCTGTGGAAAGCCTGGGGGAGGCCTATGTTCAGCAGCAGTCCTTTGGCTGATAATGATGATGATGATGATGATTGACGTGGTGCATTAAAGTGTAAAGCAGAGTGGATTTTAGATATTGTTTTGTTGACAATAATCACATTTAGTAAGGTGAATAGTACATTACGAGCAGTAATAATATTCTCCCACCAATTTTTCGGTTGTGGCGGACCCTCTCAACATAGATAGGCCAGGTACGAAGGAAATAATATTGTAACCAGATGTGTGCGCAATACACAGATGCACATTGTTTCTTAAGTCTCATTAATTCGGTGAGATGGCAGTCTGACATGACCGATGAGAGATCAGCAAGACCAACGGTTTAACATGCATTCCGAAGCCCAAGGGTGTCATCACCACTAACTTTATGACTCCGAGCTGATTCGGAGTATTTTCCAGACAGAAAAACCCAAAAACAAATTTCTTCCCGACCACCCGACGAACTCGGGACCTCTTGGGTATTAACCAGCAAACACGCACAGCAGTAAGTATATAAACTGAAAACCGAATAGATTCGATGTAAGATACTAAAGAATATAGAGTTCTATCTAATGTTACAACTATACCTAGATATCTTAGTACAAACGTATATTAACACCACGAGTGTATGCCTGTTGTTTATGTCATAAATGCAACTTTCTTTCTGCATGTCCCGTTTTCTACCAAAAGTATGGTCGCCCCACCCTGCGAGTGAGTCACATCACACGTAACCCGGGGTTAATTCCTTGTAGCCGGCGCTTGTGCAGGCCATATCCTGATAAAGCCGATACTAAGGACGATAGGTGAAGGCCGAACGTCTTTTGTTTTTAGGAAATGAAAGTTTTTTCCAGTTTCACTGGTCACCTTATTTAACCGGCTTAAAAAAAGGAGGTTATTAATTATACCCGTATGTATGTGGTTTCGTTAGAATTTGATAATATTTGAGTATGATCATCTATCTAATATTGAGACGGGAAGTAAGTGCAACAAACGTATAAGTTAATAAGATGAAAAGACGGTAGATAAATGATCAAATTCGATATTTTACTTTTGATTATTAATGACTTATAAATGCTCCATCTATCAGCCTCGTATTTTGTGACATATATTATTGTTAATAGAGAGTTAATTTACTTTCAACAGCTAATTGTCAAATCGCACTTATTTTGGTGACTGATAATAACTTTATCCGATCATACCTCTACCACAGATAATATAACACACTCACTAGTAGGTAACTCTCTCAAAGTAGGTAATCGCTTATTGCCTCCGCAGTAATAAGAAAAGGGAAATTCACTGAACTTATTCTTGTAAACGACCATTTTAACAGTCAAGCGAATGGGCAGTAAGCTACTGCCATAAACACCATCTAACTCGTAACAAAGTCATCGACGAAATACGTGTAACGACCCACATTTTCGTACAGTCAACCTGAAGAAAATGGTCGTACTGTTAACTTCAGAAGAATACAACAATCTCTTTTTTTAATCTTGTTTCATGCGAGCATATTTGAGATCTGAGAAATTCGACATTTGAACCGAAACCATGAATGAGTGTACAACTCTTGTTCTATAAAAAGGTTATCTGTCGCTCGATCCTCACCTTCACACAAAAGTCACGACAAAACGTAAAAAGAGAGATAAAATCTTTATTTCACATAACCTTACTACTACCTGTTGTCATCAACAGAGTGAGAGACCCTTGAAGAAGTTAGTTTGATATGATGTCACACACAAGTGATCAACTAAATTAAATGTTCCATAAAAAGTTTAAAATTATAAGAAGAATGAAAATTATACAATAATCATCAGTGGTGCTCGTATTTCGCCAAACCAAACATGCTTGGGTTCGATTTGCTACGATTCCGTTTTAAATTAATTAATTTATAAAGTACACAAACAGATTACAGTCTTAACACGTTCCGGGACACTATTCCAGACACAATAGATGTTTATTGTTTTCACGCCTGTAGGCGTTCACTGTCCCGGAACGTGTTAACTTGCTTACAGATAAGAGTTCTAAATACGCTTAAAGCTTGATTGCCTGTAATTCTCGTAATGTATTAAAGTTGATATTATGTTCTAGGATATTTAGCTCAATTAATTTCGCAGTAACTCAGTACCGGAAATCTGAGAGCATCTTGCTTTGTAAACTTATCTATTTGTGCGGATCACACGATTAAAAAGTCGCTCGTGTCGCGCGTCCATATCGAGCAACAGCAATGCCTTATCCGGTAGTCGCGCAACAGGAGTTTGCACTTGCGTAGGTCAGGCACATCGTTGCGTAAGCGCATGTTTTGTTGCCGTTTTATGTTACGTTCGTTCGTTGTAGTTTATTTATTTATTATCTACCACGACGGAAGTGTAATGTTTTTTAGCCAGGCAAGTTGCAGTTGCAAGACTTTTTACACAAATATAAAAAATCTTTTCATTTAGGTGTAACTTATGAACTTAATGTTATTAAAAGGTAGCCATCCACTTCCATCTGTAAACATGTATTTTACATAATTAAGTTCAGAGGTCGTTGTTCGAAGTCATTAGATTAAAAAACACTGCGCATCTGAATTTTACTTCATTACGATTATGACCTTAAATTGGACGTAATAGAATTTACTTTATGATGTCCTGCGTGCGTATTGCGATGTTGCTTTGTCAAGCAGCTCTGCTTTACTGTCAAATTAGCAATTTGTTTTGCGATTTCGCATTATGTTGATAATCAACTATATGTATAAAAATAAGTCGGGTTTTCCTTCATGACGCTATAACTCCAGAACGCACTAACCGATTTCCACGGTTTTGCATTCGTTGGAAAGCTCTGTGAGGTTTATAGCAAAGAAAATTCCCATAAAACGGGACCGGGGTGGTACGGGGCTGGGGGCGAAACGAAATTCGCTGGGACCGCTGTATTATTATATTGGAATAACATAAATATCAATATTCATACTATGGTAGTATTTTTATAATATTATTATTTTGATAATATTCGTTTACACTGAGTAGGAATTGAACTGCCTGAAAATTGAACGGATTAAGTTGGCTCGCAATACACCCTGTTCCTATCAAAACTCATCATATTATAAGAACGTTTTTTCTTTCAATCGTCGTCCTGATTCTAAACGTGTATCTAGTTAGCTGCACTTAACAGACGTTAAACGCATCACGATCGCGATGGGAACTGAAAACTCTCAAATCGAATTCGCACTGATCTCTTCCACGTTTCACAAATTAGCGCACAAGTGGCGCCTGGTTAGGGTGAGCGTTCACTACTTGGCGTGAGATGAATCGGACGCGTCGCAACTGTGCATCGGGTTTTTGAGTTTACTTTTCACTGGCTTCAAAAAAGTTGTCATTGAAAGTCTGAAATGAGCTAGATTAGGCTTTTAATTTAGATGGTTGATAATAATTGATTTTATACTTACATAGTAAGAGTACCGGCTATTACTTTACTACAGTAGTATTAAACAGTCGCTTCGTCTGCGGCACTAAAACGTGAGTCTGCGACAGCACATTCTTATCTCTCTTTTACGCTCACGGGCCTTATGGGGAGGTGCAGAGGTGCACTGCACACTGCACAGTTACGCGCACGGCTACTACCTAGGTCCTGAATGTTTGATGGCCGCAGAGGAAGCGAGTGCTTAATACTACTATAGGTATTAAACTAAAAATACACTGTGCATGCTGATTTACTGAAACTTCACTCTACTTTTGGTTCATCTTCGTATATTTTCTTTTTTCCAAAATTATCTTTATTCAAATTAACAACAGAAAATATACTATACATAATCTAAACCTATAACCCTAACCTAAAGAATAAATAAAAAAAAAACTTATATCAACAATAAATAAAAAACATCCTCAAACATCTTTTTTCCCCCAAATTTGAATGTGATTACTTCATTCGATCTACAACGCAAACACATGAACGCTCACCGTAAATCAGATCCGATGTTAGTGTGATTAACGTCCATGGGAGCGCGCGCGCACCGCACAGCCTGGGAAGAGATCGATGGGTCGATCTCTTGAGGCGGTTGTACACTATCCCTTTGTATTAGTAATGATACTCGTATTGATGATAGATCTTGCTACTGTACACTATCTTTTGATATTAGTATTAATGATAGAGAGACTGCTTGAAGTGAAACGATGTTCGAAAGCGATATAGTGAACGTCTGTTGGGATTGATGTCGAGATTTATCGCTCCCTGGCTTGATACTACGTCTCTGATATATTTATTTATTTATTTAAGCACTGTATTGCACAAGTAACAGTGTACAAAAGGTGGACTTAATGCTAAAAGCATTCTCTCCCCGACATACCTTTAGGTCATGCAGAAAGATTATAAGTCATATATTTAGAATTGATTGTAATTATAAAATCCATATATGATAGATTCGAATTGTACTAAGAGGTCAAGGAAATGGCTCTGAATAAAGATAAATAGAGAAAACTCCACGACAAGAGCATGTTATTAAATGATTAAATGAAGAAGAAGAAGAATATGATAGATTTATCAAGTCGAACATTTCGTGCCAAAAACAAAACTTACTGTTGCCTCCTAATAAAGGCAATAATTTTAAAGAGTTTGAATATGCATATATGTAAGACATTGTAACTGAAGTAAGATATTTGTTTGTGAATAGCTAGTAGTGTGGTCGTTGGTGGTAAGTGATGATGCTTAGAAGTTCGAGGATTAATCATAACTTATTAGTAAATAAAGTTAATAACTAACTTATTTCATTTTTTGTATAAAATTTCAATAATAGGATACGATAAATAGGAGTCTGCATAATCAAAATGGTAGCCTCACCTTGACATATCCAATGTAACAACAATCACACTGCAGATCAGACGTAATTTGATTGAAAATTCGGTTCAAGCCGGTGTGAAGCCGCCTTCACAAAAATCGTGCGCAGGAGTCGGTTGCGTCCAATTTCGTCCGATTGTTTCCTGATTTCTGCGCCGTGCCTGGGAATTGTACCCGGCTTGATTAGATAAACGTTTTCGACCCACAAAGAGATTGCTAGCTGTTATTTGTAAAGCCTAGGGTCAGATTGTCTGAAGTTGCGTCAACCATAATTATCTATAGACAAGTCTGGAACATTATTATAATTGGCTTTTGATTTCCAGATAGTGCCTTAATTCAGGTAGAGTCCAATCCAGTTACTCGTACTACCTCTATACTTTTAAAACCAGGAGACCTTATTGAATTAACAATTTTTATTATTATACTTAATTTTATTTGTTTATGAAACGCAACAGTTTTTTATACATAGACAAATGTTTGTGTCAATAAATTTAATTATAGAATCTAGCCAATTATAGAGTTCCGCGGCAAATATACAAGTCATGTCGGAAATTCGGAATGCATTTTAAGATTCATCATTACATTTAACGTGAGAATTTAAAGTTTCTCGCTCTCTCAGTCGCAAATAAATTAAGAAAAAGTAAAAGAAAGTACTCTTTGTTGTCTTAGCACTAGACATTTAAAGCACTTTTTAAGCATTCTTCACAATACATAAGTCCCAAAGAATAGAGATCTACTCTTACCATCAAGACTTCGTCATTAACTATGGGCTGAGCAAAACAATCCATTGTTGTAATGCTCCGATTATGAATGGCGAATAGTATCAAGTTCTAGGCACAATAGGTTTATTAAATATAGAACCTGTTCTTAAATGGCTGTTGCAACGAACGGGCCCATTGAGTGCACGAATCTTTGTACCGTGCCTGATGTGTGTATAGAGCTAAGAAGGGATCGACTTCATATACCTTTCTTGGCCGCATTATCAGTTACATCAGGCGAGACTGTCGTCAATGCCAATGGATGAGGATTAAAGCTGACTCCTAGAAGTTGCAAATGAAATAATTTATTTGCCAAAAAACACTGCGATATGCATCATAATATTCATAAAAAAGTGAAAACTGACTTCAAAAACAAAAAACACTAAAAAGTCTTAAATAAACTCTTGAAAAGACTGCATTTTAGGCAAACCATTTCTTTTTGGAGTCGGTGCCCAGATAGATGTCGCTTAAGATGGAGCTTGAGAGAGCCCATGCGATGGCACCAACTCCAAATTTCAAATCGATTTACAAATTACTGAGATAAAAAGTCATAAAAAGATTAGAATTGATGACCTCCTCCTTTTTGAAGACGGTTAAAAACAAAAGGCGATGATGCTAACTGGGTAAAATAGCTATTTATTATCCTGCTAGAGAGGTTGCTTCCCAGTAGAGGGTTAACTCTATGAATCTTTCGTATTTTACTAATGAAACGGTGGACACAAGACCTTGTGATTGATAGAATATAACAATAAAAAAGATAATAATCAGAAATGCCATCTCTACGCACTTGTAAACCTTTATAATTCAATGTTGTTGTGATTTACTGAAATCTGTGACCAATCGGTTGAGATGAATGGCAGCCGTGGGGCAATCGCGACTAAACACCTGAACAAAAACTTAATGCGCCTGCGCAACTCTGTAGAAACTACAGGTGAAATACATTTCATATTTGAAGATACTTATAAGATCTAATTGTATTTATAAACTGGTTAGTATGCATAAGGTTATCAAAAAAAATCGCTTCTAGCGAGAGAGATGTTAAAATAAAGAGTAACCTTTCTACCTAAAATTGGACTTAATATCATGTTGCTTTCTCTACCAGTTTTAATTTTAACACGTTCCGGGACAGTGAACGCCTACAGGCGTGAAAACAATAAACCATCTAATGTGTCTGGAGTAGTGTCCCGGAACGTGTTAAGAAAGTCATTTGATCACTTTTATTGTACCTACGCTCACGTAACTGGACCGAAATAATTTATTTATTTATTTATTTATACTTTATTGCACAACCAAAAACTGTACAAAAGGTGGACTTAATGCCGTATGGCATTCTCTACCAGTCATACCTTTGGTCATAATAATCAAAGGATTATGTAGCTCATTCTGATTATGTGCTTTAGTTGGGAGCATAGTGTGTATTTATCTGTATAGCACATAAAATATAAGTGTATCAAGCTTGTTTTCCTGTTTATTTTTCTCAAGTAATTATGTAGGGTTGCCATCTTGCAAAACAGTAACTCGGTTTTTTACAAATAATTTTAAAAGATTTGTGATAACCATAAAACGCGCTATGTGGCCATTATTACTTAATTTATACTCACTTTTATATTTAATGTAACTGAAACAATAGAAATAAATATTTATGAAACAAGTCAACAAAAACCTTTTATGATCAACTATATAACTCAATATATTTGACGTAAATTGGATAACTGTGCGCACTTAAAACAGTTTTCCATTAAGTAGTAATATCAATAAAACGTTAACGATGACGTGCGACATTACATACTCACTCGTAATTAAGTATTACATTGTTTTTGTTACCTCAAATCGACTCTATCACGTTCTATCTATGGGTCCTTTTTTAATACAAAATATTGCATTTTGACTTTAAGTAAGTATTTCATCATACTTCGACGCAAAACTTTACCAAACAAATATAACACATTTTTACATGCACAAAATGAATATTTATTTATATTCACGATTGCACGCGCACAATATCATTATCATTTCGCATCATATCAAGACCGTGAGTAATCAATAAGCTTATCGAATAATCGGTGAATAACCTGTGATCTAATATCGTGGTATTTTTAATGTTATTTTACTTTACTATCTACAGATCCTGTAGGACGTCCACCAACAAGATGGAGTGACCTTGTAAAGATCGCAGGATCACACTGGATGCAGACCGCTCACAACCGGTCGATGTGAAAGACCGTCCTCCACGGCAATGGCGGCCTATGTTCAGCAGTGGACGTCCTTCGGCTGATAATAATGATGATGTTAGCAACAGGATGTCCTCTGGCTGTTATTTGTGAACCTAACTTAGACTGACGAATACAACCTTATTCACCTTTCCAGTAAATAGCTTTAGTTTCTTCGTGTCTATTCATCGTAGTACTTATGAGTTTACGATGGCAGCCCTGATAACGAAATCCCATAGATTATACACCGGCCGTGTAGCCAATATCTGGAATCTATTACCAACAGTTACCAGCTTTGATGAATGCTGCAATCTACGCTGGGATTGAATCATTGGCTCTCAAACTTTTCTATGAAGTTTTTTGCAAGGTCCAGCCAAGGCCAAGCCGGCCAAGTTTTTTTAATTTTCTGAAAGTGAAACAAAGTGTGATATTTTTTAAAGGTTTATTATAAACGGTTACACTGATGCCAGCTTGTGAAACTTAAATTGTTTTGATACCTTTTTAGTTTGTGAAATAAGCTTACGGTGTTTCTACTTAATTTCATTTTAAATTCACTCATTATCCTTCTTTTATTTTCACTGCACTGCACGGGCTGTCCCATCGAACTTAGTATCGCCCCGGCCCCGTCCTGCTCCGGTCCCGTTTTATGGTTATTATCCTTTTCGGGGCCAAGAAAATTCCAAAAATTAAATTCATGAACATTCGTCCACCTGTCCTCGAGTTTAATGGTGTAACTAGCTCGACTTTATTTTATGTATTTAGATAAAAAGCTTAAGATTATGTAGGCTTATTATTGTTGAGAACCATCGCCCTATGAAGCTGCAACTCCAGTAATTCTTAAGGGCTCAATTTATATCCCCGTCCGTTCATAGATTCCGCTAATTCATAGCTTGTAATTGCGTTACATAATTTATGATAACTCAATATCTTGGAAATATTTTATCTGGCAGATAAGTGTCAGATGTATTACAATGTCATGGGCAGAGATAGTCTGAGCAGTTTGAAATGTAATAATAAATGTGCTTGATGATAATAAAACATAACAGGAATCAATTTTATCGTGGCTTTAATATCCTCTTGGATTACTTTGTAAAATTCACATTATCTTAAATGAACAATAAGAATGTAACTATCTTAGTATGTTCTTACTACTAGGTTTAAGGCGATTTACCATTGATTTTCAGGAACCTTTTCCTAGTTTTCCCAAAATTTTCTCTCACCATAATATAATACGGTCTATGTTGAAACTGTTTGGGATACCATGATTTTCACACTTTGTTACGTTATTGTTCGCGTAGCTTGTGTTGATTCGTAAACACTAAACATGGTCTCGGCAAGCAAAAATTTATCTTAAAATATTCAGCTTCCATCAAGGAAGGACCGAGATTTCCATGTTTCAGTGGGCATTGTCGTAAATATGATGTGACGTGGTAAAAAAAGGAACCTGGATGACCCTGGCTGTGACCCTTCGCTGCGGGGCGCCGGAGTTGAGTTACAGTTATATCGAGAAAGAAGTACATTTGATAGAGATTACGACGGACATAGCGTTAAGTGTCTTCGCGCATGCGTTAAATAATTTAATTAAAAACTCAATCATCATAACATGTGTCATCCATCATAAGAGTCATGAGAATTTCTACACATAGTTTTACTTTGCAATTCCATATAGATAGATAGATAGATTCATTTATTGCAACTAGTACAATGTTTTATAATTCTAAAACAATTGGTACACTACCCTGTTAGGGTGCAGCAATATTAATTAATGCTATTTAAAACGTAAGTCAACAATAACGTGCAAACTTACGTTTACTTAAATATACCTAAAAGTATGCACTTTCTTCGTTTTTTTTTCTCCGCATTTTCAATTGGTTTTTAACTTTGAGGAGATTTTCGAAACTAGCTATTCACTGAGTCTAAAATTCATTACTGGCTTGAAGAAGTTGAATTTTGATATTTACATCGCGAGCCCCTAAACTGCAAAGATGCACCATAGTCGAGCCGCTACAATTGCATTATGCAAGAGCTTGCTTACACATACTTGAAATAATCAGCCACTTTTTTATTTGCTGTATGCCACCAAATAGAACCTAATTTTTAAAAATATATTTTTTAGTATCACATTTTTTTTGCTATGAAGCTGTATGGTGTCCCGTTTGCCTTGGTCGAATTGTAAATGGGGTCTCATTTCAAATAGAAATATTTGCTTTCTAAATTCCTAACCTGACCAACAATTAATTCCTGGACTTTCGCATATTCCCTGCCATCGCAGAATATATTTTCTCTTTGTTAGTATCCATTGTTTCTTTGTTTATTGTTATTCACATAGCGGTCTGTGGTTAGCCATCAATGAGGTATGAAATTAGCATAATAATTAAAAATACGTCACAAGTGATTGGATGTCCGTCAGGCCTTCTCTTTACCTGAACTTTATTTAAATACCAAATTGGTGTGGCATGTAAACAAAATTTAAGTTGTCGGTAATAAATTATAGTGTCTTAAATAAGATGTCTGTACAATAAAATATCTTTAATTGCACTATTTTTAAATTCAGAAGCTGAACGTTATTTTTTTTTAAATAAGATCAACTTAATTATCATTAACATGACCAAAGCATATGACATCTGAACTGTAGACAAAAAAACAAGAGTGCCTATTATCTAGGTGATGATTCTCAATTAAAAAAAATATGATATGCTTGACAGTTATTAGAAAGTGTTAATTTTAGCTCCAAACTCGCGTGTGCAAACAACACAATACTATTAAGAAAATAAGTAAAGTTATTTATAAGCATTTCATAAAAAAAAAACATGAAACTGTTTGTTTATGTGTATTCTTCATTGAATGACTCTATCCTCTGTCAACCAAATTCTATTGACAAATTATCGAAAAAAAAACTATTCAACATTCTCCGAGACGATTCAAAAAATATTTATCGATACATAAAATCGATAAAATAGTATCGGCACGAGCTATCGGGTAACTACCTAAATGATTTATGACGGTCAGTTGGACCCGTGGCGATATTTATGTGACAGGTTAACAAAAGAATTGGTACTTTTTGTTCTTATGCGGTCTGGAAATGCGTCATGTTTGACCGAGTGGCGTGGACGTGGTTTTTTTAGGGTTAGGCGTTGAGTAAAAAATTGAGGACCTGTTTTTGTGCAATATGCATTTGTTTTTTTGGCTGTGAATTTTTCTAGTGCATGTGTGCGTTCAAAAATCTGTCTGGTGCTATTAATAAAGTAATTAATTATTTATGTGTTTGTTTCAGGTAAAGACAGCATCTTCTCTTTATGATCTCGTATGCAGTAGATGCGAGGTGGTAATATGCAGATAATGTGATACATTGCTTCTATTTTATAAGATAAGGTGTAAAAAAGGTGCTACTGATAAGTATACTCTTGAAAAATTACAGCATACTTTTTCAAGCAAAGTAAATAAATAAAAAACATTCCGAAGAAGTAAAACCCTGCAGTTTTTTTGCAATTCACTGATTTCATAGTCTGGTCACCACAAATTACTCTTAACAATTTATTATCTAAACAAAATAAAACAATACTAAAATAATAATAAAGCCAACGGAAGCGTAATGACTCTGAAAACTGGCCAGGCGTGAAGATTGCATTTGATAAACCACTGCTCTGCTCATTTTGAATGACATATCCAGCTTTTTATGGTGCAAATATTATGGACCGTGTCATAATTTTGTGATTTATAAGTTCGTATTATCTTGATGATTTATTTAAATAGAATACGATAAGTTTGTAATTAACTAAATTCTGTTACGGCCAATAGTAAAGCTGGCTGGTTCCTAGCTCAAAGGATTAGCATAGCCACAGATATTATAAGCATAGCTATCCAACGCGGCAACGCAGCCAGCAGTCCAATTCCACTATCAAAATCGAACTTAACGTAAACTCAACCGGTGACGATAACCAACTAAACGTCACATTTCCTATTCCACTAAAGCGGTTCGGTTGTGGTTTAGCTCAACTTTATCGTTCGACCGAAGATTAGCCGATTCATATTCTACAAATGTTTTGACGTTTAGGTCGACCGAACCGCAACTGAAGAAGAACTTTACGAATCCACCAATAGATAACGATTATTTCAACCAATCATTGAACGTCTGTTAGTGGTGCTCCGATGTAATTTTAATAAATCGAATGTTGCAAGCATAGATTATAAAAAATATATCGAGTTTGTTATGAATCGATTTACCACGTTACGATTTACAATATTAAAATAAAACCATTAATGAGAAGCAAGAAAGTAACCATATTAAACAACCGCTCATAATACCATAGATATGAATCAATCAATAATTATCGACAACACGACTTTAAATTTGAACCATAGCAGATTTGATGTGTAAACCTTTAATGAGCACTTTTCTGCCACCGTTTTACAGCTCTTACTAGATGGCGTTAAGGTCAGTTTAGGAACTTTTATTTTCACGTTGGCGGAAAACCATGGACAAAGAATAAAAGTGCGTAATTAAATATTGTAAAATGCGTTAATGACTCGACTTATGTATTAATTAGGATACTATTTTTTTACCATTATTATGTCCTTTATGTACTAAAAGTTCTCATTAATATTGTTTTACTGTTTATTATTTACGTTGGCAAAAAGCAATAGCCCTCTGCTATAATTCTTGGATAAAGTTTTAAAAGTTAGTTCCTAAAATAACTCTAGTGCCATCTCTCGATGATATAAACATCTAATGACAAGAAAACTGCTCATTGATTTTACCGTCTGCCAAGTCATTATGTAAGTTATTCTGTAAATAGCACGTAAGTATTTTTCAAAATAGATAACGGAATGTTTAGGGTATTTATTACTTGCCAGCTGTAAAGCTGTTTAGGATAACACAATAGCTAGCTAGATTGGCAACGTCACACAAGCGGTAAAGGTACGCAAACAAGAACAATAACTTTCAACCCCTTCCCTTTGTCTTTTTATCTACCTGGGATTGCCACGTGCGCCACGCTAGCTAAGAATACGTAGTGTACATGTTATACTTGTACCACAGAATACTATATTGCGTTAGGTAAAAGACTTAGGCTTCATTATACTGATTAAAAACCAACTAAAATAAGAAAATAAAAATATTTACCTACAGTCAAGTTACTGACAAATACTTGATCATGAGGATCAAGTGAAATATTGCAAAGTTTAAATAATTTAAATACCTCAAGAGCCGTCGAAAACATTGATGTTTATAAAATATTTTTTAAATCTGCAACTTACAAGTATTTCTATAAAGCTCATTTTTTAGGGTCAATTAGGGTGTTATTTAAAATCTAAACCTGTTATTAATGAGAAATAATATTTAAAAAAAACAAATTGCACAAAATCAGCTAAAAAATAAATAAAACGACGCTAGCGACACCACAGGTTGCATTTCCAATCTTTATTAGGGTCCTAAACGCTCAAAGAGCTTTCCAATCTCTTAATACTCTTACTAATCTGTGCTTGCCTGTTTGTTTACGCTGCGTTTCGTCTTGCGTTCAGCTTAAGTTCGGTAGAATGAATAGTGGAATACTGTTTTGTGTCATATTTTTGAGCGTAACTCCAAACGAACTGCTACCTAAACTAAACTCAAACGATTCGTGTTGTAAATAGTGGAATTGACCCCCAGCATTATAGCCTCCTTGCCACAAGGAAATGGTTTCGTTTTTGAATAGGGTAGTCTTATTTTTTTATGTTGCATGTCTTAGTTTTAATTTTTTCTTGTTTGTTATTAATAAATCAGTATATAGTTAGTAATTCAGTGATTCCAGAATTGAATTCAAAGCACTAGCCTGGTAATTTGATACGACTTCCTGGTCTTTCTGATAGGTGGTATGATGACTATAATAAAATAATTTAAGTTAAAATAGTCTAATAAGAATGCAACTTTGAAGAAAGCTATCCTATTTTCGTACTCAACCTTAACTGTATAATTAAGGCTCTGTTTGATGAAGTCACTACTAATGTACTCGTTTAGCAGAATGAACCTTTTATTTTATTTATAGCAGTTCATGAATTGCTCCGTTTTTTATCCATACGGCATAGAAATTGCCCTACATTCTCGTCGTTTACGTCTCTATGTTTAGATTGCTAAATAAATTTGCTACTTCTTTGAACCTCAACCCGTGCGTCTGCTAACTAGGTTAGCAAGCTGACAAAATAAACAAACGGAGAGTCGAACCTATGACATTCCGCGCGGTGACCTGCAGGTGAGGTCGTCGCTCCTGTCAATATTGTGGGACAGCTCCACAATGGGTCGATGCCGGGACACAGTGTTAATGAGAGGCAGTAGCTCCGATAAACTTATTTTAGGTATATAGAAGACAATCCAGATGTCTTCACGGGACTCACATGCACTATTTTCACATTCAAGCACTAAAAACTATACGACATCTGTTCATTTCTCTTCTCTATCTTCTTCTTATTGATTCTGTTATTGAATTGGTGCTCAATTTACGATATTTCTTTTGAATCATGCATTCTGGCTCAACTTCATTCTATCTCCGTCGGTTAACAACAGTGAAATGGGCAATCTCTATACCTTTAAAAAAACTGTCAAAGAGGTAGTTACGTAGGAGTACCTATGTTATATTGTTAAAGAAACAAGATTTTTCAGGCCTTGGTTGGTACATGATTCAAATTAAAATACCACATTGTTAAACGCTCAGGGATCGACAGGCCGCCGGCGGTCTTGTTATAAAAAGAATGACAAAAGACTGTTGATAAACACATCCGTGAGGGTTTAAAGAAGTTCCAAAACTTTGGTCGGCATATCTGAATCTTATTTCATTGTGTCCAAACCACCAATCACGCTTGGGAACTCACAATGCTGGTAATTATGCATTCACTGCGCGAAGTGCAGGAGTCAAATTAAAGGTACTATTCATTTCAAAAGGTGGAGAGTATTGTCTTAAAAAGAGACTAGGAAAAGGTGTCATTAAACTTAAGTGTTTTAAGTAACTTAACTTAATGATGTCACGCAGCCTACGCGTTAAGAAGCGCTTGCAAAATTCAACAGGCCTGTTAATGTGACGGTGGCCGAGTGGTATAGGCATACGCCCGGATTGCGTAAGACACGGGGTTCAATTCCTCGTCTGTCACAGGTTCACAGTTGTCTTTTTACAAGTGCAATTTATATAACTTAACTTAAGTTTTTTTTTAAAGGTGTACATACTATGGGGGTTAGTGGTAAGCAGATATACATATTGCTAATGTATTTGAATATGTATTACATAATCTTGTGAAGTACATCACTGCATGTCATTTGAAGTCCAGTATGAAGTTTGAAAACAAAGTTTTATATCTTTTGTATATTATTCCGCTCCATCTTGTTGTTTTTTAAAACATTCGCTTTCATTATGCATTTTTATGAGTATTAGATACTTATTGAACTTAAAGTGGACCATATGTTGTTATTAACTTATTTAATAGGAGTATTTGATTGGGCATTTAGCATTATCATTGAAATAAAGCATTTTTTTTAGACAATAACTTAAGTTAATCATAGCAACGGCTGTGCTTCCAGCCAATAATAATGTGAAGATTATTGTAATTCCCTGATCGGATCTCGTCATGAATGTTAACGCATTTCTCACTCTAACGGGAACATTATTGTTCTGAACAGAATTTGCGTAGGCGCATGTGGTACATTCTGCCACAAAATATTTTTATGTTATAATTTTTATGTAAAAAAATGCATACTCAATATTGTACTTGCAGTGTGTGTGCGTATGCAGATCCCGGTAATACAAAATTTGTATTTTATAAAAAAAAATAAACGTCAAGCAACAAACAAATTAAGTATTATTTATTAGTTACATATCTTATAAAGCGTTACTCGTAATATTGTTTTTAATATATTAAAATATAATAAGTGATCATTTTTAATTGCTTAATTTAGGTAGTAGTGCTACCGATAAACGACGGTACAATAAAGTAAGTACTACACAATGTCCACAGGCCATAATATTTTCGTCTTTCATGAATACTAATTACTTTCACAAACGCCGGAATGTCTGCACTTCGATCAAGGCTGGATCATAGGGTTGTCTCATTCATGGCAGTAAAATATGTATTTTCAGCTGTCTCATGTCCTGCGCTAGACTAAAGGAAAGCTTCAAATGCAAATTGTAATACAAATATTTTTTCGAAAACTAAGTTTCAGTCACAACGATCCATCCTCATCTCCTTTTCTATTCGCACCTTAATTTATTATTCACCCAACCATAATTTTACATACACGAACGAAGTCCATTTTGAATACCCATTCAAACCCATACCCATACCCATACCCATACCCATACCCATACCCATACCCATACCCACACCCAATACCCATTCAAAATAGACTTCGTTTATATATAAAAAAACAATGACGTGACAACCCTAACAAACACAATGTGTTGTACGTATTCGAAAGTGAAGATAAATTTTATTCGGCATCAATTAGTCGCTTTATGACTTTATTGGACAATCGGTGTAAAACAATCATGTTTTACCGCCAATTTGTAGAGGCTCGAGTCAAGAGTTAATTGGATTTTAAAGCTCTCAAATTAATTGTTTCCTATAATTAGTATTAAAAGTGCAGCAAGATCTTAATTATGTTAAAAAATCTCAATGCCTACTTTCGTACCTCTTGTATTGAAAATGGCATAACTTCTTATAACCAAAAACAAGGAATTCGTACTTACTTACAACCTTATATGAAAACATTTTCTATTCCGTGAAAACATTTTAATAACGATGCATACGTTTTATATTCTAATAATTATTTGCAGACATTACAGTAGTCTTCTCATAAGAAACTGGTAAATTGAGCAGCAAAATCCATTCATTAAGACAAAATTTATAACTGGCCACAAAGAAACGAGCATTCAGTTTAAAAAAATATTACTCAATCCACCTTCGCCGATATAACTGTCGTGATGACAAAAACATTGCAACAAAGCGATTCGACTTAAACAGGTCTGAAGCAGGAAATGCCGAGGCTGAAAAAAGTATTAAACAGGAAACCGAACGCAGGTGCATCGCGTCTGTCTGTCCGTCCGTCTGTGAGACTGCCCGTCTCGAAAGTCACATCAAAGTGAAGTGAGCTTTGGCGATCTGTGGAATAATTTACAAACGCCAATTTTGTGAGAAAAAGTTGGTGATGATATCGGTAATTGATTAGGATACGATGACACTGACCAACCAGCTTGATTGTAAACATATTATTTATATTACTAAGGTAATGACAAAATTCATGGGACCATATTATATATAGCTTAAAAGATGAAATAAAATAAAATAAAAGAATTTCGCAAAGTTGGACCGACGATCCAACTTTGCGACCATACTCGGACGCTTGTCAGTAAAAAATGACTACTTTACTCAAAATCCATCTAAATCAGTCTAAATCTGATAGTTGTCTATAAATACAATGTTTAGAAGAGTCTAGTCTAGTAACTAAAGTATTTGTATTTCATTTCCTCTGTAAAATATCATGTAGATTAAAGTGTTTGTATTTCCTTCGTAAAATGACACTTGTCAATGTTGTTCTATCATGCAAAGATGTAAACCGAAGGTTTTATTGCAGGACATAATACTTGACATCATATAATATCCTAATAACATTCGCCAACACATTACGCGTTCACACAATTTCCGCTCGCAGATAGAGTTGCCTTACTCGGAGATTGACAGGGTCGGCTTTATATTGCACAAATGTATTGTAAATATGAATATTAACTTCATGATACAGTGCTAATTTTAATTATATTTTTTTACAATTGCAATTCCTTATAGATAACATATTCCTTTAAATAACAAAGAATTAACTTAGAAAATAGTGCTAAATGTTTAAAAATAAAATTGTAACTAGTAGTGTAGTGACTTTCATTACCACGTATAAATCTAAATAGGTTTTTGTTGGTGAAATATGTTTTTTGTAAATTGTTTAACATAAATAAAGAAAGAAAAGGTAAAGATTCTATTGGTGGGTAGTTAATGGATCAATCGATTGTTGGTGTACGGTTTCACAATCAAGAATTTTGTTTATCTGGCATGTTCTCCAAAATAAGGTGATTTCTTATGGCACGTACTACATTGAAAATGCTTCCGTTAAGGAAGTAAGTAGTACATACAAAGCGAAATAATATAAAAAAAACAGTACAAATTCAAATAGCCATCCATTGATACGGTAACAGGTGTGCGACACACGTCCTCTTTCTACGGCAATTAGAATACAACTGACTGTTGACCGTCGGCCGCTTTTGAATGTGGAACGAAAAAATCGACCAATCACACGCAACTGCTGCGGCTCGTGCACCGGCGCAAGGCGAACGATTAGGGTTCCGTAGTTTTTTGCTTGGTTTTGGAATGCGCTTTTGTATTTATTATCTTTATCGATCGACATCATTTTAAAAGCTTAGCCCATTTCGTTTTCATGCCAGAAATACTTTTACTCGACTGCGACTAGTTATAAAAAGTTATTTTAACAACTTGAAATTAAATGAACGAGAATCACACTATTTTTGAGAAGAGGAGAGATTATTTTGGAGGAGAGGAGTAAAAATATTATAGTTCAATTCCTAAAACTTTAATTAAATCGTTCGCTAGTACCTCGAATATCATGCTTGCACACTATACTGTTACAATCAATCATTTATTTATTTCAGGCAAATTACACCCATAAAGTTATATATCACTTTACTAAAATTACGATTAAATGAAATTAAATACCTCGTGTGTTCATAATTTTGAGACGAAAAAAAAGAGGCATAACTTTTTAAATAATTAACTTATATTTCTAAAATTTACAGTGAACACTAAGTAGATAATAATCAACAATAAAATATATCTTTTATTCAAAATGTCCACCCTTGTTTTTAATACAGGCCCTTAGACGATTTGGCCAATCATCAATGGCGGCACGAATCTTTTCCAGCGGGATTCGCTTTGCTTCTCGAACAAGAGCTCGCTTCAGTGACTCCAAGTTTGGGTGGGACTTCCGGAAGGCCCCGAGCTCTAACTCAGTTCATAGAGAATAATCCAGCGGGTTGAGGTCGGGTCTGGAGGAGGGCCATTCGTTCGCCGCGATTGAACGCCGGAACATTTTCCCTCAACCAAGCTTGGGTGGTTTTTGCTTTATGGGATGGTGCTAAGTCTTGCTGGAAAACCCAAGATTTGTTGTAAAATAAAGTATGAGATAGGGGTTTCACAACAGGCTCTAAGATGTCACTTTGATAATTCTTGGCTTTCACCTTGACGCCTCGTTGACAGAAATGGAGCGGAGTGACACCTTCATACGAAACTCCCCACCATACCATCACACTTGCCGGATGATGAGTACGCGAGACATTCCGTGCTGAAGCTGGGACATCCTTGCTACTTTTGGCATAGACTTTATTGTTTTGTCGGTTGAACTTTTCTTCGAAAGTAAAAATTTTCTCATCGGTGAACAGTATCTTCCTCGCATAGTGTCTCCTAAGCAGTAATGGACAACGTTCGCGTCGCAATTTACGAAGCCGATCGTTTAAAAAGTGAACTTTTCTACGGCTATATGCCTTAACCTTAAGATCATATTTCAGTATTCTGTTGACTGAAACGCGCGAAATTTTAGTCTGCAGAGCAATTTTTTTCTGAGTGCGACATGGATTTCGGCGAAGTCGCTCTCGGATGATTTTGATGTTCGCAGGCGTCCTTACAGAGCGTGGCCGACCACTCCTTTGGCGATCTTGCAAGGAACTTGTCTCATTGAATCGTTTGATAGTGTAATACACGAAGTTACGGCTTACGCAAAAAGTTTTCACCTCATGGAAAATCTCCATTGGTTTTTTTCCCGCCTTAAATAGCGATATCACGGTCGCACGCAATTCTTTAGTCCCCTCCATCACGATAAAATTGACAGAAATAAATTTGAAAGTCAAAGGTATTAAAAGTAAACATTCCAAATTCAAATTTGGAAAAAGAATTAAATAGCAGCCAGTAATATTTAATTTATTTTTTTAACTACCAAGTTTGTCTCAAAACTTATGAACACACGAGGTACAATGGAATGACACTTTTTGATATTAATTAAATTTAATAAATTTCAGCTCAATAAACTCTACTTTATTGATTTACCATCTCACACTTGTTATACTTTTTATAGACACGTCAATCCGTTTATAATAATAATGGCCTCAACACTTTTCAATTGCCCCGTCCTCACCTGTAGTTGTATAAACATTGGGCAACTCTACTAACGATGTTGAAAAGGTGTTATTTTACGGTGACGAAGACGTCGTTACTGAAGGTGGAACACAAATAATGTTGTTTTATCGCATCACATACTCCATATGTTTGAATAGACGCTGTATTAATGAGATGACTTCTGTGGTTTTAAAACTTTTATTACTTTTAAACAACAACTCAATTATTATGAACAAATTATTATAATTATTATTATCAATACGTGGTTTAAAAATTATAAAACTTGTAGCTTACTAATTATTTGTAAACCCTGGTTATACTTACAAATAAATATATATATATATCTTAGAGTCAAATCTGCTCAACTTAAAATGGTTATTTCTGTCTGATTTTTGGATCTGCAACTTGATATTCAATTTAACACTTACTAATTATTATCATAGTCATATTATCAGCCAAAGGACGTCCACTGCTGAACATAAGCCTCCCCTATGGTTCTCACAGTGACCGGTTGAGAGCGGTCTGAATGCAAGTGCGATCCTGTGATCTTTAAATTGTCGGTGGACACTTACTACCTGACATCATTTAGTTACTAAGATTTTGAAACCATTTTATGTAAGTCCAAAATAAATCTAATCTGATAATGCCTTCAGGCCCCTTAAATATAATGACTACATTTAAACAAAATTGTGACTGCGCTACAACTTCAAGTTCCGTAAATTGCCCATTATAAAATCGAACCTGCTATCTCAGATTAACCTAATTACAAGTTTGCAAGCATTAGGAAGTTGTGTAAGGTATGATTTGTCGACTTTGACCCGGCTTGTGTGTGAATCGATTGGATTCATCGATCTCACATAGCTATTACATCACCAGCACTTTTGTTACGTAAATCCTAGAACTCTGCAATTTGTATTTTGCAGGATTTCAACAATCTTTCAAAAATGACAAAATGAATGACGAAAACATTTAAAAGGTTTCTTTAAAAAAAGGTCTACTATTCTGATTTGATGTGTATTTTGGGTCCTGCTGACAATTTTTTTGTTTTTTGTTTTTTATTTTTATTTTATTTATGGGTATGAAGTAAAATCGATAAAATCTATTAACTGAATTAAAAAGTTTATCAATTTTAACTAAAAGGAAGGAGTTAATAAATTTATCCCGTTTTTGTTTGAATGAAATTATAACGGGGCACGATGTGTGGTAAAAAGCCGACAGGTGCACTTGCGCAGACGGTAGATCAATCGGTTAAATTAAGTTCTTATTTTGACCACAGAGGAATTTATTGTCTTTGCAACAAGAATATAATTGGTGACGTTTTGAATTAAATAGCTAACAATAACTTTAATAGCCTTTGAGCATTTTAAAAATATAAAAAAACGAATGCTCGTATATTCTGTCAGTTTATTCTGTCCGCAGTTGCTAAATAGTATATTCTGTCTCGTAGGCTTAGGATGGCTTTAAATCAAAGGAATCATGTCCAGGCTCCATTCAGGCAATGTTTTCCTTTTAAACACTTATACGGGGCAAGTACTTATCTTGTCTTTTTGATTTGCCCATTCACCATTAGAATGCAAATTGTAATTTACTTTTATATTCATGAGTATTGTAATTTATGTGCTCTCCCCAAATTATGTGGTTGAATGAAATAACGGCTTACGCTGTGTGTGGTAAAAACCAAACAGGTGCGCATACGCATTCAGAAGCGCAATAATTGATACAAACGCAAGTAACGGTGGCCGGTAATGTACTGCTTTTAAATTACCGATTAAAGCACCGACCGAACGAATTATTGTTTTTGCCGATTTTTGAGTTGTGGCATTATGCGTTGTGGCGGGCGAAAATGATAGAATGGCTCAATTAGAAATTATCGAGCTACGGTACTTCGCAGAATTTCAGCACTCTAAAGATTTAATGTTTGATAATAATAATAAAAAAGTATTATGTTGGATGGAACCTGCAATTACTTCATATCGTTGTACATACAACAATTACGTAAGGATTAAGTTATGAAACTACTAAGCGATATAGAATTATTCTCAAAAGGATAAATTATTAATTTGACAATCCAAACATAGTTTTCAGCAGTAAATTGTCTTGAAACAATAGACTCTACTATTGCTGCCATTACATAAACGCTTGCTATAAACAAACAAATGGTTGTTCATAAATATCTTTGACTACCAATTATTGTACTTTAGCTTCGCCTTTACAAATGTAATGATGTAGCAATAAACGGTCTATGTGGGTGGCTTGTCAGGTGCATTAGTACCTATAATCTGATTTGTGCAAACTTATAATAATAAGTAAAAAGATTAAATCAATAACCGTTTGAGTTTTGTACCTGAAGTTAAGTGTACAAGATTACAAAGTTAGTTTTCTTCAGTTATGTTGACTTAAAACATCCTTTAAACTTTTTTCAGAAACTAAAGTGGGCATAAATTGATATATGCTACTCGAAACTGCACGATTATAAATTGCATGCGCCCGGATAGCGTAAGACACCGGGTTCGATTCTTTGTCTGACACAATTGCTTTTTACAAGTGCAATTTATATTAAAATGTTTGTATGGTAACAAAAATACGATTACTGTACGATTAGTTAAGCTTTCTGTGTCATAATAAAACCTTATATCTTACATACACATAGCAAGCTCTGTTTTGTTTATCATTGATATGTAAAGCAACATCACTGTAGCCTACCCAAAAAAGAGAACCTTTGTTTGACATAGAGTTCAATCTCAATTGACATAATGTTTCATTTTGTGGCAGCGTGTGATGTGCAGGCGTGTGTGTCTTCTCCTTAGTTCTTATGTAGATAATGAAAGCGAGGCTACGGCGCGGTAATGAATGTTTGCGAGGTGGATACACTGCTCACAACAATAGTGGCGCTACAAACATAACTGTATACTAGATGCGGCCTAAAACATCTAGGGGCTGTGGAAAAATGCCTTGTTAAGCACGAGCAACAGCACATCAAGGTAAACACTGCGGTATCTTTTGCAGTTTATAAGAGTTTTTTACCAAAAATGTGTAACGTGATGTGCATGTGACTGTACATAGTTGTGGTAACCAATCTAAAAGGGCTTTACGTTAATTTTCAGTGAGATAGCTAAAATAAAGAAATGAATTTGGTTTTACGAAATGAGTAAAAACTCTAGCTGGTTAGAATATCATCCATCACTTTACTTCTTTAAGATGTTACTGTTGTCCTTAATTTAGAAATTTGCAACTTTTCTTTTTTTATTTATTTAAATTACCATATTTTCCCAAAATTCAATAAGCCACACTTACTCCTTATTATTCTTTAGATATATAATTACTATTGTTAGCTATTTATTGTTGCCAAAAACGATCGCAAATGATGCAAATGCTCTAACAAATGTCATCGGAATGCGACTGCAAATATGCTTAATTAATTAGTTGGAAACATTTTTGGCATTAGCCTTTGATCTATTTGGTCTAGACTCAACGCGTGTTGAGAAATATGTGCAAATGACGCTGTGAACTGACATTAGCGGCGTGAAGAGAAGGAATGCTGTTATTACGAGTGATGCTAATTCTAGGTGCTAAAGAACTTTGGATTGACGGTTTGTAGAAATCGATATTCACGATAAACTAATTATTATGAGTGGAAATATTGCTATTTATCAATTTCAAATTGACGGTTGATTTACACCTACCTTTTCATTTCTAGACCGTGCAATAACTTGGCATGGATCAATTTTTATAGGCGTGACTTAATTATCCCCCCTACTACGCTCTGTTTAAAAGATGACCGAAGTTAAAATTGTGGATCAGTCATTGTTTTTAACCATTCTAATGCCATTTTATATAATACTAGCTTTTGCCCGCGACTTCGTTCGCGTGGACTTCAGGTTCGTCCCGTCTAGTAGCGCAAAAAATGTGTTTTTTTACGACCTCACATTAGAAACCTCAAAAATTGTAGCCTATATGTTATTCTGATGTATAAGCTATATTGTGGTAAAGTTTCATTCAAATCCATTCAGTAGTTTTTACGTGAAAGAGTAACAAACATCCATACATCCATACAAACTTTCGCCTTTATAATAGTAGTAGGATAAACTATTGTGTGTAGTCGTAGTCTTAAAACAAAAAAAAATACTAAAGGGCCTAATCAGTCACATCCAGTGAGCCCTACATCATGTCCCTTTACACTGTACCCACTCAACTCTACATACCCCGAGGTCCTACGTGTTTACACAACCACTACAATTCTCCGGCATTACACTACACGGTAAAGGATGGAACCATAGCTTGTTTTGATGCTAATAACAACTTCACTACGGGATGTAAATGGGGAATGTATTTCACCGGGCATTTAGGAGCTGTCGCGTTTATTTGTCAGTTGGATGATTGCTTTGTCTTAACAAATTTTTGAAAATTATATTTATATGATTTCAATTTGTATTTGATCCATGATCTGTATACTGTATGCGATTTGCCAAAGAGTAACTCGGACGAAAAGAAATAATAGACATTGCAAAGTTTTTTTTTTTCGATTAATCTGGACTACCTATGCTGTGTAATAAAGCCGTAAAAATGTCCGAAGCGCCCGAAAGGATCGTAAAATGAAAAGCGCAGAGCGCGGAAATTGATTTTGTAATGTTTTTCGATTTTTTTAGATCCTTTGATGCTTGAAATGCAGGGAAATAAAAAAAAGATTTTAACATTTAACTTTATTTTTCACACAATATAAATATCAAAATATTTTAGTTTTACGATATAATCGTATTTTTCCGTAAGATGAACATAAAATGTAAACTTATTTGGGTCAAAAACACCCGAGTTTCGAAATGCGAATCTCAAGAAACCCATCCATTTAAACTTTTAAAACCTTTAGCATTCAAAAAAAGTTCTGTGGCATTCAAAAAAAGTTCAGTGGCTGTAAATAAACACATTACTACTTAAAATCGTGCTGCTCCAATATTTATTCGTCGATTCAAATAATATCGACGTCTTGCCTGATCACCTCACGAAGTAGTCCAAGAGCTATCTACTTAATTAAAAAATTTAGTGACCAATGCATGAAATAAAATAAGCATGGAGTAAATTTCAATTTATCTACTTGTTGATTCTTGATGATTTCCCATTTTTTTACATTCCTTGGAAAAAAAAACTGTGTTATTTCTTTAAAAAATCCTACCAATACGTTGCAAAAAATAATAAAAAATCCATCTGATACACTGCAAAAATAGGAGCTCCCAGCCCTCAAACTATATCAACTTACGAGAACGAAATAAAATGAAAATGTTCCCGCCAAACTTAAATGTCAAATGTTGAGTACAGATTATATCAGCGATTGCTTTTTCTTTTCGGCTTCGTTCGGGCAGATACTTTTATTATCGGCCAGTTTGAAATGAATATTTATTACTTTGTAGCCATGCTGCTTGTATTATGATATAATTCAACTCCTTCCTTAAAATCGATGTTACCATTTTATGTTCACAATATTTATTTTCACGAATGCATTAAAAAAATATATTTGTTTGGGCGCAGACCCAATAATGTCGGGTTTATTGTTGCATGTTTCAAAATCAAAGGACGGCATCTTAAAAGCCGATGGTAATTACAAACTGATCAGCAGTAAAGGTCAGAGCTTTGAAAGTATTTTAAACAGACCGACAAAGAAGTTAAAGTCCTATCTAAATCCCAAAGGGAGAGGTTCTGCACCTGCATTTACCTAAATAGGCCAAGGCACTTAGATGGTCGTTTTAATTGAAATAAGGTAGCTTTTAATGAGCAGCAAACGTGATTTAGAATTCTTTTATAGATTTTCACGATGTATCTTCAAATGCAATCGGAATTTGCAACAAACATCAAAAAACTGAAGCTATTACCACTTTTACCATCCCTTATATCGATTTTTTTTGTCTCATAGCTATTATAAATTTTTGCCTGTTAAAGTTTATAGGTAAACCGCTTCGTTGAGACTTCGTCTGCGGGGTACAGGGGTGCGGGCGGAAAGACGAGAGCGGGGACTGTAAGGGGTGCGGGCGGCGGGGATACACAAGAGACGAAATTTGCCGCGACATTTCTTAAGATATGTGACGTCAGTGGTCACAATGGTGGTCGTCAGTGTCGACACTTCATAACATTACATAACATATTGGAAAAAAATATTCGATTCGATACAATGAGAGTGAATTAATTCTAAATATTTTTATCCAGAGCCGTGGATTTTGATCAATAAATTAAATGGAATCTTAAAATTAGATTGATTTTTAGGCAAAATTAAAAATTTCAAATAACATTCGCTGGTAACTTCTGCGACTGTTTTGATTGAGTGTATATCTAGTTCATATTCATATCTAGTTCATATTCCACTGAATTTAGATCTATATTTCATTCTAAAATATTCGTATATATTTCGAGCCTTTATTAAAACACTGTTATTATACAGTGTTCAAACGGTGGACTTAATGCTAAGAGCATTTTCTTCCCCAGTTATACTTTAGCATAGAATATATAAAAGTACTACAACTTTAGGTCATGTACAAAGATTGTAGCAGGTGCTGGAGAATGATGTAAAATAGAAATTAAAAAAAAACACGACAAAAAATACAATAATATAGATTTTGTGTCCGAATATACTGCGACTCATCTTCAGACTTCCTACTACTATTATAAAGGCGAAAGTTTGTAAGTATGGATGTATGGATGTTTGTTACTCTTTCACGTAAAAACTACTGAATGGATTTGAATGAAACTTTACCACAATATAGCTTATACATCAGAATAACATATAGGCTACAATTTTTGAGGTTTCTAATGTGAGGTCGTAAAAGAAGTCCACGCGAACGAAGTCGCGGGCAAAAGCTAGTTTATATATAAAGCGAATGTACTTATGTCTTATTGTTGCGTCGAAGTTTAAGCTTCGAACTTGGGTGTGCTTTTTGAGAGTTCCTTCGTATTTGATTTTCTTAAATACAATATTGCTTAATAATAATAAAATAGCTCTTCCGTAAGCACAATTTTTCTTTTATTTAAAGTTATAATGAATTTATGAAATCATGGATAATACCAAAAGTAGAATGAATTATCATAATAAAGCTTAGTAAAAAAGAATCGCGAAAGCCCAGCAATTCATATTCCTTCTACAATGTAGCCGTAAAACTCGGCAATAAAATGAAAAACGGAATGATAGCCACAATGTAATAATTCTGATATCTTTTTATACCGTCACTTACCGCGGCAGCCGCAGTAAAGTGGTTGCTATAATACTTAACTATTTATTGTTAGAATTTGTGCCTTTTTGTTGGCTTGGCTAGACGTTTGTATTTTGCGCATTTTATTAACTTTAGATCGGAATCAGTAGGTCTACTACGAAAAACGGAATCCATCAATACGATAATCGTTTTTCGGATCCGAAACATTTTTAGTATAGAATCCTTACTACGACATGCTTCGGATCCGCAAAACGATTATCGTATTGACGGATTTCGTTTTTCGTAGTAGGCCTTCTGTTTTCTTTTTGGCGTGTCATACTTAAAAAAGAAAATTAAAAGTAAAAGATTTATAAAAAGATGCAAAAAAAAATTCTTTTTCATTTTATTGATGGCTTATATGGAGAATACATATCAATGTTTTTACGTCTATATCTATTCTTCTATTCTATATACATATAATAAGACTGTAAAAGATCGATTTCTGTACATTGAAGATTTTTATGAAAAATTGTTACAGGGGGTCTTAATTACCGTAATAGAAGCCAAAACAACAATTTTTAAAATTTTTGTCTGTCTGTCTGTCTGTCTGTCTGTCTGTCTGTCTGTCTGTCTGTCTGTCTGTTTGTCCGGGCTAATCTCAGAATCTACTGGACCGATTTTGATGGGGCTTTTTTTATTTGACTCAGCATCACTTGGAGAGTAAACTAGGATAGAAATAATCACGCCAATAGACTTAGGGGGTAGGCAGAAAATCTATATATATATACATATAATAAGACTGTAAAAGATCGATTTCTGTACATTGAAGATTTTTATGAAAAATTGTTACAGGGGGTCTTAATTACCGTAATAGAAGCCAAAACAACAATTTTTAAAATTTTTGTCTGTCTGTCTGTCTGTCTGTCTGTCTGTCTGTCTGTTTGTCCGGGCTAATCTCAGAATCTACTGGAACGATTTTGATGGGGCTTTTTTTATTTGACTCAGCATCACTTGGAGAGTAAACTAGGATAGAAAAAATCACGCCAATAGACTTAGGGGGTAGGCAGAAAATATATATATATAAAAGAAAGTCGTGTTTGTTACAACACTTATAACTTGAGAACGGCTGAACCGATTTGGCTGAAAGTTGGTGGGGTGGTAGCTTAGAATCAGGAAAAGCATATAGGATACTTTTTGTCCCGCTAGACGGGGCCGGGGCTGGGGTAGCACGGGACCGGGACGAAACGGTGGGGAGGTAGCTTAGTACCAGGAGAAGGACATAAGATACTGCATATAGGATACTTTTTGTCCCGCTAGACGGGGCCGGGGCTGGGGTAGCACGGGACCGGGACGAAACGGTGGGGAGGTAGCTTAGTACCAGGAGAAGGACATAGGATACTTTTTATCCCGTTCGATGGGGCCGGGGCTAAGGCGGGACGGGGCCGAGGCGAAACAATTTAAAATAAATGTGGGTGGAAATGAATCTGTAAAGTGTTTTAATTCAATGTGTAGTGTTTCCTCCATATTGGTTTGTATAAATTAAATGAATATTTGGTACTTTATGGTACTTGCCAAAGTATAACAAAACAGTGCCATGAAAAAATTTATATTTAGATCCATTTTTTCCACACAACAAAGTAAAATGTTAGTAAAGTAGTAGTTTTTTTTTGTGGCAAAGTAGTAGTTAAAAGTAAAGTAACCATATTATCCTATCAAACAAAGGAATTCCTAATCGAAATACAAATTGTGAACGTCCAAATAATCGGTATGGTCATAATAATTGATCACCTTTGATGTACCTACTACTTGCTTCTTATTGTTGTAATATGGCCAATTTTAATGATAAGTGAGTACTAAAATGTACTATATAAATACTTTATATCTTGCGTACTTATAAGTACTTATACTTAAGTATCTTATTTGTAAAATCATAAGCCTATAAATTAAAAATTCTATCCAAAGTCACTATTCCACGCGGACGAAGTCGCGGGCACAGCTAGTTAATCAATAAAATTCAACTATTTTTCGTGCATCTATGTGATGATATTGAAAACTGAATAAAATTCATGAAAATACATTATTATAATATCACTAAATATTTTTATCGCTTTTCTAAAGTGTTGGTTCAATCACGATCCCCACTTTCACGGAACAATAAAATCACGCCGTAACGTTTGCGACCCATCAAACACACGCATCGTAAACAAACGTTCCCAGGGACTCGCAAAGTAACATAACGTGTCACAAAAAGTACACAAACATGACGTATCGCAGAGGTGACGCAACTAACGTCGCACGCGCATTTATCGTGGTAAGAGCTAATTCACACACAGGAGTGAACTGGGATTAAGAGCTCTTATTATTTTATTGATTTGTTAATGTTATATCTATGTTTCAATAGTAAAATCATCATAGTATTGAACTTATAGCTTAACTAGCTGTGCCCTCGACTTCGTCCGCGTGGAATAGTGACTTTGGGTAGAATTTTTAATTATTTAGGCTTATGATTTTACAAATAAGATACTTAAGTATAAGTACTTATAAGTACGCAAGATATAAAGTATTTATTTATGGTAATTAAAGTAAATTTTAGAACTCACTTATCATTAAAATTGGCCATTGTTAGCAATGAATTGTAAAAGTTTAGGTTTTATATAAAAAACATGATAAGTATTTAAGAAAAATAGTGAGACTTCGTCTAAGACAACCATGGCTCAACTATACTACATCCGCCTCCAGGCTTTGCACCCATCTTCAAGTCACCCTGTATTACTTAACTAAAACTAAAGGGCGATATTTGTATTTTGATTAAGAGTTCCTTTGTCTGATAGGATTATATGGTTACTTTACTTTTTAACTACTAAGTACTTTGCCACAAAAAATAACTACTACTTTACTAACATTTTACTTTGTTGTGTGGAAAAAATGGATCTAATTCTAAATATATATTTTGTTATATTTTGGCAAGTACCATAAAGTAAAGTACCAAAATTTAATTTAATTTATACAAACCAATATGGAGGAAACACTACACATTGAATTAAAACACTTTACAGATTCATTTCCCACACATTTATTTAAAATGAAATAGAGGGCCTGACATTTCTAATTATTATCAGCATCCGTGGTCACAGGTAGACCAAGAAACTACCATCGCTCATTAATATCTATTGACGTTCCTAACCACCCAGAAAAAGCTTATTGTGTCTTGAGATCTTGCAGTATGAGATGTTGCTTAGGTTGGTCTAAACATAATTATGAAGTGGTTCTTTGTTACATAAATAAATATAAATAAATCAGCTATTTATATTCTATAATCTGCATGCCTATACTAATTGTTGATTCACCGATGTAGAAGATGCCACAGTCACATTCCTGTCTGTACTCCCCTGCATCTTGGAGAGGTATGTGATGTGTGTGACACTTGAAAGGTGGTAAAAATTGGTTAATCTTCTTGTTCAATTGTAGCGGGTTTGGCACGGGGTATGCAACAACCTTCCTTACATGTTGACAATCAGGTGATGGTCAGCAACAACAGGTGATACTGGAGAGACCATTGCAACACATCAGTGTCTACTATCACTTGTGGCTTAATCCTTCACATGTGGCGTTGTTGCTCCTCCTATTATTTACACAGGCAATTTTCCATAATTTCCATGCTTTCAATCACAGATGAATATTTAATATTCATCTGTGATTTTATTTAATACTTTGTTTCACTTTGTTTTATTTTGATAGATTGAATGACTCATAGATTAGTAAGAGTATGGAATGACTTGACTTTTTTTTTTCTTATTCGTTTTACGGCTTGACATTTGTTTGACAATTACTTTAGACATCAGTTATTTGTATCTGTGTACAATGGTATAAGGTTGAAAAAGTGACACTTGGCGCGTTTCGTTCTACTGAAGTTTGTTTTTAATATTATTTTACATCGCACGGCAACTTTTATTTACAGGCATTGTAAGTATCCTAAATGTTGCTCGATGGTTTAAGCTACCACTGTTCAAAATTTCATTTAAATTGGTCCAGTCGCTTCGGAGTTTATCCCGAGCAAACAGACAGACAAACAGAGAAATAAGAAATTCGAAAAAAATCTAGATTAGTGCTATTGCACTTCTTACATCCCCCTGACTCGGTTTTAAGCATTTTCTTTTATTGTACAGAAATTCGACCTGTACAATTTTATTATATGTATAGATTTAAGTACAACAAAGCCTCAAACAATTGTGATTATCATTAGGTGGGCAAGGAATACTTTATTAACGTAATAATCACAGAATATAAAAAAAGTAATAATGAATTAATCTCTTCAAAGTTTTAAGTCAAAGTTTAGCTGGAATTGGGACTTGGTTTTTGAAAGTTCCTCCGTTATCTGGATTTTCTTAAGTACCATATTGCTTGGTATAAGAGGTTAAAGTTGTCTATGAACGGGTGCTAGAATTTTGTAACTTACTAAGGAAGTGCTCGTAGCGCAGTGGTGGCAGCGCTTTGGTAATGGTTACCAAAGTTAAGCAACATACAGCGCTGTCGTGTTTGGATGGGTGACTATTCCGGCCATGTATGTGACGTATAACACGAGCTTCTCCGTGTTTTGGAAGACACGTTCAGCCATTAGTCCCGGCTAAATAGTAAACGTAATGCCTGTTCAGACGGCGGCCTGATACCATCTGACCGCAAGGTTAGTAGCTTGCCTTGAAAAAACCCTTCCACAATTTCGCACTGTGCCCGCGTGGGAGAGCATTTCTCATACCACCCCCCATATTTGAATAGAGGCCTATGCCCAGCAGTGGGACATGGTACTGGCTAACTTTAATTTTTACTCTTATTATTAATAAAAATCAAACATACTACGACTCCATTTCTAATGACGATGATGTTGACAAGCCTTAATATGCGCACGCGACGAGACATTTCAAAGAGTCCCGATAAGGACCATTAAGGACGTCGCATATTTTATCCCTATGCACGATAAGCTTAAGAGCATTGCTTGCAGCGGACTTGAATTTGAAAGTCACTTGGCACTCTGGGAACTTTTTGTCATTCGTGCAAACGTTCAACATATCCATGAGATTTTTTAAAATAAGATATCCAGAAATTTAGCCTAAAATATGCTAAAGGTTCCACTGTCAAAATTACCTACCGTAAAATTTCGCTATGTCAACATGACTCTTATGTTGGTATATTGTGCCTTAGAATGTGATCTTCTGACAAAAGTTCTCATAGCACTCGATCTTTCTAATTGTACATAACATTTCTTTTAGTGTTTTGTTTTCTTTCTTTCGTTTGAGTTTCCTACAGCGCATAGTGTCACACCCATAGAATTATTATCCCTTTCGGAAAGGAATATTAATTGTATGGTCACACCTAAGGCACATATACCAACTAAATGTCATCATATTATGTGGGTCATAAACAAAAATATACATAAGTATGTATCTATTGAGTTGCGATTTTTCAAAATATTTTTCCGTCAAATAGCTCTACATTTGTAAGCTTAAGCATTCATTTCAGCTCAAAATAAAAAAATCAAGAAATTTTAAAATACTTGGTAAGAAATATGTACCCGTTTTTAAATGAGAGCTTCTCTGGGTATCCGCATTACCTACGCGAGTTTTCATTACTATATTAAAACGTTCTTCAATAAATGTTGTTGCTAACCGAAACCGTTTCAAAACGAAAACATCCAATAAAAATTGTGTTTTCTCAGCAAGTGATTGAGTAATACGATAAAGAGAGCGGGACCCGGCTTAAAATATCAAATTCGTTTAAAAATAACACCGTCGCTTCCAGTAGCGACGCTGAAAAGTGAAGACTTGCATATTAATACGTAGTATGGATGGGTGACCGTGAGAAATGTGGGCTACTGCTTTTATTGCGCTCTTTATCTTTTAGAATTCGATTGATTGTCATTTGTGAATAGGCTGATAATTTGCTTGATCAAAATGGGTAGCGTATAAACTTACAACTTTATGTACTTTTTGATATTGTTAGATGCAGATAGTGAGTTACATAAGTAATAGCAAGAAAATGTTCTTTGGACGTTGGATGGTACAAACTAGAATGCACATTGCGTTATGTTTAACATCACCAACTTTACGCGTAAACTAAACATAAAGGTCCTTGGGAAGCTAGCCTCGTTTATTCATGTTGTTGGAAGATTATTATTCAACTAATTAACAGAATAATAAACTGAGTCTTTTCATAAGTATTTGTAGAATCTAGAATTCAAAGTAATGACCTCACGGATCCACCATTTCACCATACCACTAAATGACCCACATTTATGTTGAAACCAACATTCAAACCATGAAACCGCACTGCACACCGCTCCGATCCCGTAAGCTTCCAATATTGAACCTGATTCTAAGTATGGCACGACTAAAATTTAATCTTAAGTAAATATATTTTTCTCTTCTTAATAAATAAAAAGACAGACTACAATAACTAAGAGGTGTCAAACTAAACAGCTGTCAGTCGCAAAGAAAATAAAGAAATCCATAGACAATTGAGCGGGGACATCATGAGGTCGCCACTAAATTGTCTATGGACTACACTAAACTTCGCAAAATTATGTATTTTTCTGAACAACTGACAGCTGTTTAATTTAAAGTTTCTAAATCTTTGTAGTCTGTCTCTTTTAGTATTTATTAAGAAGAAAAAGAGACATTTACTATAGTTGTGTTAAGTAGCTGCATACCTAGAATCAGGCCCATTGTTCAAGCCGCTGCAATGTACCCCAATGCTCGTTATTTCTATTAAGCTCAGACCAAGTCGGGCATCGCTATGTAAATTGGACGGCCGTTAGAGCTGAAATAACTTGCAGTAGATATTCCGATAGATAAACAAATCAAACTTCACGGTTCAGTTCTGCTTCCGACTAAGCTACACTTTGTAGCTAGGAACGAACTATCGTGCAGTTTATACAGGGTGACTTTGAAAACATTGGCAATATTTTAAATTAAGAACCTACTCATGATCTATAGTCCCTTCCACACATTAAAATGAAAATCAATTGTTATAAAATATCATTTGATGACACCGAGAAAAATCATATTAAACACTTTACAATTGATTATTGCTTCAAATTAAATAAATAAGTAAATGATTTTCTAAAATTTACAAATACTATTAAAGAATTAAAAAAATTACTCCGCCTAAACGGATCCTGGAAATCAGAGTGAAACTTTATGATTTTTCACGGTTTGATCAAATCAATTGATTTTCATTTTAATACGTGGAAGGGACAATAAATCATAAGTAGGTTCTTAGTTTAAGATATTGGCAATGTTTTTAAAGTCACCCTGTATAAGAGCAAAATACCAAACAGAGCGATCTATGAAATTAAATTAAATGACCAGAATATTTATGACGACGCGTTTGGTGTATTGGTTAGCGCACCTGACTATTATGCCGCCCGTCGCGGGCTCGAATCCCGCAAGGGGCAAATGTTTGTGTGATGAGCACCAACATTTGTACCTAAGTCATGGATGTTATATGTATTTAAGTATTTATGGGAGACGCCCCCGTCATAATCGTTGTCTGGTACTTCGTAACACAAGGAAGAAAATTCCTTACCACGAAACCAGACAATTTTGGTGTTTTGTCCTGCGCATATTTATTATTTATATATTTGCTTTGAAAAAAGGGTACATTTTTGTTTGTAATAATAAACGTTGTAGTTAACCTTCATGTGATTAATGTCCATTATTTTTTATTGAGTAATGACTGTCAAAAAGTTAATTGCAAATGAAATAATCATTACGTTATCGCTCTGTTCCCAAAGTAAGTAGCTAATGCAATTGTGTTATGGAAATCAGAAACAACAGAACACTCTAGGTGTTCTGTTGTTTCTATAAAAATATATGTGCGTAGAAAATTATGATTATGGTCATTTTAAATTATCTGTCATCTATTCACATAAATATTTAAAAAAATATATAACAAGTGCGAATGTCCTATGAATGTTCAAACTTTGTCTATAAATGTCTTTATTTAAAAAGTTTTTAAGTTTTTTTCTAAAAAGCACTTATCTAAAGTTTACCTTTAAACACGACGCATATGTTGGTAGTAATGCATATTTATAACGTATTTTCTTCCATCTAAGTCATTAAACACTTATAACTGATTTCTAGACAGTCTAGACACTTTATACTCGGTAGAGTCATCATCATCGGATCTCATCCGGGTTCCGTTTTATTCAATTTGATCTTATGTAAAGCTATCAATTACTTGTTTAATAAAAACATAATTTCATGCTGTTCACAAGCTTCTCATAGCCAGTTCTAATAAAAACATGTCGCCAAGTTTAATATTATAATCATTGATGTTATTACACCGTCCCACTACATATGAATACAGAAGGCTCTGTTAAAATAAGTTACAAGTATACCTTTACAAAGCGTAGGCTATGCGATCTGCATGTGGTATGGAGGGTGTTACTGGCGAATGATAGAAATTCTTAATCTGAGCTTTCAAATTGGTGTTATTCTAAAACCATCAGTTGTTAGGTATGCGGCAGCGGTTAAGTTATAAAATTCAATATTGTCATAGTTGTATATCACCATTGTATCTTTTAATCGGTGTTAGTACATTGATACATACTAATTCAATAACTGCAAGGCTTGATCTCAAGTGCTGCAGCTATACTAAAAACAATATTAATATAACTAAGCCTACTTAACTTGCCTCCACTGTTGCCTTTGTAGATTCGCTACGAAAGTAATAGATATTGTACCTCCCAAGACGTTTACATAGTTTTTGCGTCTTTGACGATAGATTATATTTTTTGTTGATGATAAAACGGCGATTGCTTCCAATCAAATGAGGAACATGACATTAAAGATTTTTATCCAACTTCAAAAAGAAGGAGGATTTTAAATCGTCTATAAGCTTTTTCTTATTTATATATTTTAAAATAAGTTCATAATATCTTAACTTAGTATACTTAGAAATATGATTTCGATTTATTGGAGGATTTACTCTAAAATTGGTCCAATTGTTGCCAAATTCGGGTTCTGATTAAGGAATCTTCGTGAAATCGAAGAAAACCCTCAAAGTCATATATGAGCGTATAATGTTTATGCGCTAGTATATTATAAGTGACATGACCAGGACTTCTGGCGTTAATTACTAACTCTCAAGCGTTAAGAAGTTCCATCATCAGCACGGCTCCACAAATGCTGACTGGAGACGCAAAGACATGTTACCTACAATTAAGATACTATTGCAAGAATACTAAAGGTTCATATACGATCAGAGTGTTTCCCAGGATTTCACAAAGATCCCATCATCAGATGGTTTTGACTCGTCGTCGACATTTTGGTGTCTTATTAACAAAGTTTGATGTCGTTTCGTACTTGTACTACCGTTCCACTCATGTACAACAAATACTCTTGCCACGCCACCCACGGATTACAATCGCATCCCTACTGCTATAATATTTACTGGAGCATAGGACGTCCACCGACAAATGGACAGTCGACCTTCTTACGAGGATCACAGCTCACACTGGATGCGGTCGCTATAGAACACCGTGGGGGAGGCCTGTGCTCAGCAGTGGACGTCCTTTGGCTGATAATGATGATATGCTATTGCTTTCAAGTCACTTAATATCCACAGCCATCTCCACTGACCGAGTCTGCGGTTTTTCTTCCGGTTGCCTCTCGGGTTACATGAACAAAAGGTGATAAGCCTGAAACAATAATGTCTTTGTTCCTTTTTACGCGTTTGCCCGAGATATTGTCTTTCCGTGTTTTTATTACGGCTGAAAAAGCTGGCCATGTTTTTGTAGGTAAGTTTCATTAGATGTAATTTTAGGCTGTCTGTGGAATATTGTCCACAGAATACTATTATTACTAGCGGAGATTTTGTCCGTAGATCTTTTTAAAGATCAAGGTATCCACGTAGTACTATGATATCTTCTGTGGTATTACTAGTATGCTTATGAACTTGATTACATTTCAATCAAGTAATTATGTTTTTGGTGAACAGCGATCTAAGTCATAATTACTTTCTCTATGTTTATTTATCTATAACACCGTTTGAAAATTTTGTTTTGGCTGCTTATACCAAATTATTATCTCTGAGTAAGATCATTAATAAACTTTTGATTAAAACTCATTACTTGTCATCATTATCATCTGATCATTAATTATTCATTCATTACTTGTCAGCTTGTAAAATTACAAATATCATTAAAGTAATTGAATATTAATACATTTAAATATTCACGAATTTAACTAACGAAAAATATGCTTAATTAACAGTGAATATTTTGTTTCGTAGTTATTCTAAGGTTTGGTATTGAAGTTATCTAGTAATTAAATCTATTCAAATTGTGACCAAGCTCTATTCCAAACATTCAAACACAATAATGAATAAACTTAAAAATCTTAAAACAAAAAATATTTGTAGTAAATCTGCATTTTGCAAAAATATGCTTATCTACTTAGTAATTAATTTAACATACCTATTTAAGCTTGATTACGATACAGCATTATAAATTGTGTTCGTTTTTTTTATCTTGAGCTGCAAAAAGTAAAAAAAATCTTAACCTTTATTTTGACACCAGTCTTGACATAAAATTAACTTGACGTAAAAACGATTTTTATTTACACGAGAATCATTGAAATAAAATGCCTTTTGAACAGAATGCGCTTTATGTTCAGACAACTTTGCCAATAGAAGCGGCTAATTTGTCCTTAATTTATCTTTATGATAAGATAATATATAATTTAAAGATTAAGATAACTCTTTAATGCTCATTACATAGGTGGGTCAATTATATACAATTTAGGCGGTTGTATTGCTATTACAAGCGATCTCTTCTAGAAAATAGTACGCATACGTTTAATTGTAAACAAATTCTTCATCATCATCAGCTAATTTAAGAGCCAAGCTCTTGTCGGTGTAGCTTTTTCCATTCTTTACGCTCTTCTACTATTCTCTTGACCTCTTGATTCGACGCAACATTCAACTTAAACCAAAAGAAATTCTTATCTAACGAAAATAAATTAGACTTTTCAAACTAAATCTAGGGCCTTTAAAGAAGGTAATCCAAGAAACGGTTAATTTTAACTGCCGTAGTACACCACAAACTATTATGATGACTTAAAAGCTGCGATGGATGGTGAATACTTAAGTGAGTAAGTATATTTCTTCTCTAAGAGTAGAGTAGCTGTGTTATTTCAGTTTTTTAATATTAAACGCTCAGGGATCGATAGGCCAAAATAATGTTGATAAACACATCCGTGAAGGTTACACAATCAACGTGCTGCAGTTTTCATTAAGTGCGTAGTCTACATTTCTAAGTTATCTGCAATATTATGCAAGAAATTCAAATTTCACAGTGCAAAGCGTTTTAAAAGCCCTTCCGAAGTTAATGACTCGGGGAAGTAATTACGCCACAGTTATGTGGCATGTAAGTAATTACATACTTACAATTTGTTTTTTAAGTCTGTTTGTGGCTGTAAATGTCAGTAGTGAGTTTAAGGTTTTTATTGTGAACTCGGTAAAAAAAGGTCTGCTCTCTCTTGATTCAAGACTAGTACAATACTAGCTAAGACGAAATTTATATTACGTTATTGCCCATTTCCCTCGTTCAGCTGATAATTTTAATCAGTGGTTTCTGGTTTTGTTGAGTAAAGTGCGTCCGCACATTTTGATTTTACACACTTGTCTTCCGTTGCAGTTTTATATTATATAGCCTACAGCCTTTTCCGTAAAATTAGCTATGTAAAAGTTTTTTTTTAATTGGACCAGAATTATTTTCCTCATCGCGTTCAAACAAACAAACGTTGGGCCGTGGAGACCTTCTGCTAAATTGTTGTTTAAAAAGATTACTTCAAAACTTAATTCTGTTATTATAGCCAGTGATAAAGTTGGCTGGTTCCTAGCTTAAAGGATTAGAACAACTATCCAACGCGGCAACGCATGCCACAAGGAAATGTTTTCGTTTTTGGATAGGTAAGTCTGTTTTTTATGTTTTTTTTTTCGTGTTTGTTATTAATAAAAAACAAAACTAACAAACCAACTAAGAAACGAGGCAGTTCCATTAGCCAATAAATTTAGGAACCCATCCAGGGCATTTCGTAATTTGTGATCGGCTCACAACGACTTGAAATCAATTAAGTAGATGTTTTTCAGAATTTTTAACAAATTTTAATAATAATAATAATAGATCAACATACCTACTGAAAATTAATTCAATTCTAACGATATCACATACTCGTACATACACGTCGAATTGATTACCTCCTTTTTTTAAGTCGATAAAAAGAGACTTTACAATACGACGCACACATATCGTTATATTTTATTTGACAGCGAAACAAGTTCCTTATAATTAGTAATTAGCATAGCAAATAATTAATTAAACAAAGCTAGTTTCAGACAAAGGAGCATTAGTCAATTTTCAGAACTACAATTTTGCAAGTGCATCCAAGAAATCCATTGTTGGTTTCGCTCTGAAAATAACCGCTTACATTGTAAGTATTGTTCTAGAATTAGTTTGAAGTAATGATCTGTCACTTTGGTTGTATAGTAGTTAAATAACTAATTAAGACCCAGATATTCCATTTTTACGATGTTTCGATTGAGTTTAAACATGGAAACACTAATTATTTAAATCTCGAATCTATATATGTTACAGAAGAAGATTACTAGAAAGCTGGATAGTCGTTGGAAACACGATTGTAATTACTTTGCTCGATAATAATTGCCTCAGAAGTGGGCCCCTTTTTTTTCGTATTTTCTATGTAGTTTTCAAATTATTGGACTTATATTTATGAAAATCACATATTTTAGTAGGTAATTCCATTCTACACATATACATGTTAAAATGATTTCAAAATGTTTGTTATTTAGATCAGAATAACGAAATATCTAAAAACACTTTATTTGACCTATTTCGACTTTTTTGATCTTGATTTGCTCAAGCTATACAGATGTGAGGAACAGGGGATTATAAGAATATACATTTTGACCACATAAGTGAGATCTCAGCTATGAATCAAATGATTTTTTTTTAGTTTTTATCGGTGTTATGTTCAGGCAAAGAAAGGTCCATTTTTTTCATTTGTCTGTATTCTTTCTTACAAGCAGCAAATTCTTCCAATTGTCTTTTTAAGATTACTTTAGACACCAAAGATGTTTAGGGCGGCCAATCGTTTTTTTCCAGTTTTATTAACATTTTCATTCATAAAACACTGATTTAGTGATTCTCACACTTGTGACGATGGTGATTCGCGCAACGACTTTGACGCAACAGTTGATCGTCGTGTCATCTCTGTTCTATACTGCATGTATAGAACAGAGATGACACGAAGCAGAAATAGCGCTATCTTTTTATTCAAATGACAAGCACGAGATACCATTTCCTCATTCCCCTTGACGCCACTGCGAACGCTGGACCTATGTCAATTTTTGCAATTTTATTTGCGTACTTAATTACGTAAAACACCTAAGAACTAATAATAGCTAATTTCGCCGCGCCGCGTCACGCTCAGTTGGATCAGCAGCAGTCTTATACTAATCAAAGGTCGCGAGTTCAAATCGGGGGTATCATGAATATTTTTCTACATAGTCACAATATTTTTTTAAAAAACGAAATAAGTATTTATTTTAATTTTTGGACATTTTAACATTTAAAATAAAAAAAAAATTAAAATAAAAACTAATTAAATTTTTAGGTTTTTTTTTAAAGTAGCAAATCCTATTAAAAAAACTACATAACAATGAAAATAAATTTCAAAAAGAAAATTAGTATCAAAAACATCATCACCATGCGGATAAATCTCCTCAATGCCATGAGGATGGAACCCCCAACCTCTACGTGTTAAGCAAAATAAAAAGAGATAGGCTGTAGCGACATATATAATTGTTGTGAATAAATGAACTATATATTTGTACCAATCGCAGAGATGAATCCGTTTCTATAGTAACAATATAAACAAAAAGCATAAAACACTCATGTCAAATTATTGTAGTTTTGAACATTTTCTCTATTTGGAAAAATCAGAGCTAAACCATAACTGTAGGTTTAGCAGTAATCTCAAATGCTAAAGCTGTGCCCTGGTGACTCTAGTATATTGGAGACGAGAAAATATTATATGAATTTGAGGGAGGGAGAAAATTATTAGGTGATAGGTCTATATTAATTTTATTTATTTATTTACATCTAGACTCCTGTGACAAAATACAAACATTGGAGGTTAAGTTAAGGTCGGTCTAGCTCTCTTCGTGTATGGAACTCAGGTTTCCATGTTATTTACGTACGTACGTACACATTTTCTGAATCGTGTAGTAATAATGCATTGACTATCTATCTCTTATTTGGTGACATGGACTTGAGCGACGAACATGGAGATTACTTAGTATAATCCAATTATATTTGCATTCAGAAATGTCAAATCTGAATATTTTTTTCAATTTTGTTCTGTCGAAAATGTGTGGAGACTGTCTTAATTTTATTTTTATAACCGTTCCTCAAATTGCTGTTACTGAATATCCAAAACAACTTTGGTGTTTGTGACACATAATAATTCTATTAATCTTGTGGTTAGCGCCAAATGGCGCTTCGGGGTCACGAAGGGTTCCGTTCCATTATCTATGAAAATGGCATAATCATCATATCTGTTGTCAGGGAGTCCCATACAAAAGATATGAAGTCCTAATAATGGGGCAGCCCCTCATTATTATCATTATCAGAGTAGATAAGTTGTATGAGAGCAACCTGAAAAAAAATCTGTTTTTTAAGTTTTTGTTTTTTCAACGGCAACATTAATACATCCTTCCTGAAAATTTCAACTGTCTTACTATCACGATTCATGAGATAAACCCTGGTGTTGCCCTTTCGGTGTAGGAACTCATGCTCATCATAATTCATTCCTTGTCGGGAGGTGTCTCAAAAATATTTTAAAATACATATTTTAGGCGGTGTGATTAGGATATAAAGAAACCCATGCCAAATTACAGTCTTATAGTAAAAAAGGTCTATAAGCTAGACTACAAAAAGTCAAACATGGCAAAACCATATATGGTTTATCAAAGTAATTGTGTGGGTGCGGTGCTCTAATTAACAAACCTAGACAGTTGAAATATGGCATCTAGCTAGGTAATAATGTGTAAGCGAAGGAAAAAATCTGAAAACAAAAGAAAGTTTTTTAATTGTAGCGTCTGAAACCGTTATAATTAAGTGGATGGAAGCTTGCACAAAATATGTATTCATGATTTATGAATAAGCAAATAAATATTTCTATAAAAAGGTATGATATCCCACCAAAAACATCAATGTGAAAAATGATAGCCAAGTTCAATGCTCAGTATATTTGATAGTGAACTTCGCCGAAAAAAGTATTGCATCTAAATGAGAGATTACTACTAACTACTTTTGCCTTACTATTTTCTTACTTTCTAATCATTTAATCATAATCATTTATTTGCTTTTGAATATGGTACATGTCAGATCTTAAATAATATAGTCGCAAAGTTCATACATATTCAGCCATAAAATATAGCATGCAAATACTTATAAATAACAAAAAATCGCAATATTAAATTATTATCAAGATAAATTTCCATAAATTAAATTATATTAAATGTCATCATTTTATGTCAATCTTAGAGTTAACATATTCATCAACTGAGTAGAAGCATTTAACTTTTAACCAGTCAAATAATTTAGTTTTAAATTCATTCAATGGGAGCCTTGTCAGTGAATATGGTAGTTTATTATAAATTAAAATACAGCTTGGGTAACTGTTTCTTTTAAAATATTGGGTCTGTATTGAGGGGAGCAATAGTTTTCCTTGATGTCTTATTGATTTGATTGAATAGTCATCTTTGTGTAAAAATAATTGTGGGTTAGATTTGACAAAAACACAACACTCCATTATGTACATCGACGGTAGCGAAAGCAAGTTCAGGCGAGGAAACAGTTCCCGGCACGATGTTAGGGGTGAAGCCCTACATATGGCACGAACACAGCGCTTCTGTGAAATGAACGCTGCACCCATGTTTATAGAGTTTCCCCAAAGTATTAAGCCATATTTGAGGTTCGATGCTACATACCCGTGGTATGCCATTAAAGCAGCTTTTTGGTTTATTTGAGTGGTAAGGCGCCATAAAGCATAAGAAAATCGGTTTATTTTTTTGCAGACTTTTTCTACGTGCTGTTTCCACGAGCACTGATTATCTATAATGAAGCCTAAGAAGTTAACTGTACTCGATTCGGTTACTTGTTTAGCATTAATTTGTACATCTAGATTGTCTCCTTTAGGTTCCCTGTTAAAAAAACGCATGTATTTGGTTTTGTTTATATTTACACATAAGTTATTGTTGTCTAGCCAATTTGTTATACTCGAAATGGTATTGTTAATATCTTCGTTATAATTTTCAGACTCTTTTGATATTACTAGTGATATGTCATCGGCAAAAAGATGACATTGATGATTGGTTACTAATGGCAAGTCATTTATGTAAATTATAAAAAGCAATGGACCCATAATTGTTCCTTGTGGTACACCTACATTATTTACAGAAACCGTGGATTTGAAGGTTGTTTCTTCTTTAAGATTATTTAAGCATTTTATTTGTACATATTGACGTCGATTTTGAAGGTAAGATTTAAGCCAATCAAGTGCTGTACCTCTTAAGCCATATATTTCGCATTTTTTGAGAAGCATTTCATGAGATACAAAATCAAATGCCTTGCTCATATCAAAGAATATACCCGTCGTATCTTTACCTTTGTCAACAGATTCGGTTACCTTTTTGATTAATTGGAATGCTGTTAGCGTAGTGCTTTTACCTTTTCGAAATCCACTTTGATTATTTGACAAAACATTATGTTTCTCAAGAAAGTCAGAGATCCTTGTATGCAAAGCTTTTTCAAATACTTTGGCTATCACAGGTATTAATGCAATCGGTCGGTAGTTATCCATTTTGTCTTTTTCATCTTTTTTGTGTACGGGGTATATGACAGATATTTTTAATTTTTCAGGAAAACTGCCTTGTGCCATTGATTTATTTACCAAATGGCATATTATATCAGCTAAGATTATGGCACAATATTTAAGAATTTTTGTAGGAAATTCATCGTATCCCACTGAAGCAGTATTTTTAAGTGAATTGATTATTCGAAATATTTCAATGTTTGTAACTGGATAAAGAAAAATGCTATTACTTATACGACTGATTATGTCTGGAGAATTTGATGTCATTTTAGTTTTAGGTATTTTATTTGAAATGTCTATAAAAAAATTATTGAAGCTATTACATATGTCAGTGGGGTTAGATATGTGAGTATCATGTTGTTTTATATTATTAATGTAGTGGTCATTATGATTAGCGTCTGTATATTCAAATGATTTGATCAAGTTCCATGTAGCTTTGCATATATTATTACTTTGTTTTAGATATGTTTCGTTTGTTAATTTTTGCGATTTCATTATGCATTTTTTTAGAATGGAAGAATATTTTTGATAGGTCATTTTATTATATGGATTTGAGTAAGCGTAGTATTTAAAACGTAGTTTTCTTTTTGAGATACATGATTTTTTAATACCTTTAGTAATCCACTTATTGACCTTCTTTTTATGACCAACTTTTATTCTGAGTCTAGGAAAACACAGTTCAAAGAACAGAATCAAAGTGTCATGAAAAAGGTCAAATGACTTATTTAAATCATAAGTATTATGTATTTCAGTCCATGTTAGGGACGAGATTGCCTCAGCGAATTTTCTCATATTATCTTTACTAAAATCTCTTTTAAAAACATAAGTCTTCTTGGATTTTCGCTGGATGGTTTGTATAGGTAAATTTAGGATTTGACCTGTGTCATGATCAGAAAGGCCCAATGGATGAGTTTTTCCAGTAGCCGTAGAAACATTACTGATCATGTGGTCCAAGCAGGCTTTTTTGCGAGTAGGTTCTTTGATGTGTATTGTAATTCCATAATGCTCACATATTTTAAAGTATATATCTTGTACGTCGCCTTTCTTTAAAATGTCTATGTTAAAATCACCAACGAGGACAATTTTTTTGTTTTTTTTGAGACTCACTTTTGATAATAATGCTTCGAAACAATCTAAAAATTTATATGGATCAGAATCCGGAGTTCGGTAAATACAAATAATTATACATTTTGCCTGAAGGAGCTCTATACCACAGCATTCAAAAACCTTTGCAATGGCAAGATCCTCCATTAGCGGCAATCTTCTATAGCTTAGGTCTGACTTGCATAGGATGCAAACTCCTCCACGCCTTTTTTTAGGCCTAGAGTAAAAGTCCGCGAGGGTAAAATTATTAATATGTAGGTTTTTCTCATCGCCAGATTTAAGAAAAGTCTCAGACAGACAGATTATATCCGTTTCCTTTCCATCGACCCTTAGCTCTTCCAAAGCTACCATAAAGACATTTGTCTTACTTAATATGCCAGCAATATTTTGATGAAATATAGTTAAAGAGTTACTCGGATTGGGGACGAAAAAACGACTTTTGTGAACTATGACCCTCCGTAACCTCATTTCGCCTCGTCGACGACATACATGTCATAGGTTGTGTATTATAAATTCTTTTTTCCTTATAGGAGACTCTTGGGAAAAATTCGTGTAGGGTCATTTGTGTCATTTTGCGTTGTTTGTTGATCCCATTTCTACCCAAGAGACTGCCGGTATTAACATTAAGGTTACATTGCTCAGTCAAATTATTTCTTAGTCTATGGTTATTAAAAGTTAGAAATTTTTCATTATAGTCATAGGAGTCAATAACAAAGTTAATTTTTTTAGCAGTTTGTTCGATGTAGTTCTTAGTTACAGGTGAAACAGTTATGAAAGTACAGTTTTTAAAATTATTACAGATCATTTGGATATTTTAGTTTAACAATTTTACATTAAGATGTTTATTATTCAGTACACTTAATACAATAATCATAATATTGCTCGGAATTTTTTCTAATGCAATAGATAATTTAATACAAACATTCGTAGGATTGCAGTCATTTTCACCAATACACAAAATAACTTTATCGTTAGGATTATAGTTTGGAATAGTTTTAAATCCTTTTAGAACTTCATCAGTAATTGCGTTTGGTTTGATAAGTGCTGATGTATGGTATTTTTCGTAGGAAGTACTTTCTCTGGAATTGATAATTTTTTTAGCCAGGCCACAGCACTGTTTCGTTCCCAATATGTTTATCTTTCGAGATGTAGTTAATTCACTTTGTGTGCTTGAGGATAGCTTATGCTGATCAGGTGAATAGGATTTTCTTTCTAGCAGGCTAATTTGTTTTGTCAAAGTAAGAATTTCACTTTCTGCCTTTTTTAAGTTTTTTTCCAGTTCAATAATTTGTTTTTGGAGGGTTAGAATAAGACTAAACTCGGAGTCATTATTTGTGGATATGACACTTGTTCTTGAAGATTTAGGTGTCATAAACATCAGCGGTGATGGTGATGATATCTTCGTAGAGCCTTTGTTTTTCTTCTTACCGCTTTGTCTTACTGAGTCATTTTCAGGTAGTGTTGATTGACAAAGTAATTTAAGAGTGTTGTTCTCCATTAATAACTGTTTATTAATTCTTTGTAGGTCATTTTTTTGTAAGACAGTTTCGTCAAATTCATTTTGTAAGCTAGCCAGTTGTGATGTTAGTTTCTCGATAGTGTCTTGCATTTCATGGGTAGATGTCGAATCGGTAAATGTGTAATCAACACTTCTAGACAAGCGATCGGGGGACTCTAAGCTTTCATTGGATAATACCGATGTAGTGGTCATAACGTCAGAGTTATTTTGCTGGGCGGCAGATGGATTAGAAGACTGAGGGCACTGTGATAAATTAAGTATGTTTGTGGGTTTGGGGGACTGCAACCTTTTCCTCACGGTCACATTTGATGTTTCAATATTAGACTTGTTGCACATCTTACATTTCCATTTTTTCTTATTGTCAGGTTCCATTATACGATAAAGTTTCTCTGACATGCCCTCGCAGTCGAATTCATATCGGTTTTTGCATAATGAGCATTGCAATGTACTTTTTAAATCGACTTGCGATTTACACTTGAAGCACTTTACTAGCGTCGTCGTGTCTGCCAGTTTACGGCCACTGTTGGTACTACTCTTATAAAGATGAATTTTTGTTTTTGTCTATTGCTTTGCGTCTGGTTGACATTCTTGTACGAATAGAAGAAATACTTTATGAACACAAAAAGATTTGGTAAGTTTATATTCTTGCCCGATGGGATCCGAAACCAGTGTTCCTGCATAGCGCGATGTTAACAAGAACGCGTAACCGCTGAGGCAAATCGTTGACTGTCCGGGGTGTTGAAATTAAAGTACAATATGTATGTAAAGATCAGTTCAGTAGTTACTAATGACACGCTAATGAGGTCAAAGTCCAGTTTGTTGCGAGTTCCAGCAGTGATTTGCACTTTTTGAATTCAAAAACCCAAACTGTGGACATTGTTTTTTAATGTTTTTACACACATTTTACACTCAGTCTTCAAATAAAAATCACCATATTGTTCACTGTATTTTCGTCTTTCCTCTGATATAACTTTTAATCAGAAGTACGCACTTTTTACCACTATTTTAGTTAATTTACCACGGAGTTATGAAAAACACGTCTTTCTTTTACGAAGTACACATGATAGTCAAGTCATTTTTATAGTTCAAGCTGATATTAAGCGAGTATTTTAAGCGTGGTAAGGTGTGGTGTGGGTGACCTCGATAGTAATAATTACTTTGAACCATTTCACGGGACATCCAAAATATACGCGGGCGACGTCGCCGGAGACGACTAGTAAATAAATAACTTTGATATTATTAAAGGATTACTGAAACGATAAAGAAACCTTTGTCTTTAATTTAGCTTTCCATATTTGTAATGTTAAACGGAAGCGTGAAACATACTGCGCAGACCCTAGATAAACTGGGAACAGGGCAAGAGAATGATGATGATGATTTGTAATGTTATGAATTTCAGTGTGTAAAAAAATACCATGACAAAATTCTCGTGATGGGTGAACTTTGACTTATATACCTACTGGTTTGTACGGAACCCTAAATTTGAAGTGCCATATCTGTAATGGTCTTCAGTCATCATCAATTGGAAGACTGATGGAAGATAGTAGTGAGACTATAACTGTGTCGACAAAAAGGATCTTAATTAAAACCACCTAAATGTTACTACATTACATTTCCTACACCTATGGGTTGGCTGGAAGAGGTTTCTTTTAGGGATAAGCCCACCTTTGTTCACATTGTGACTTCTTGTACCTATTTTCTGTACATCTTATAAGTGCAATAAAGAATATAATAAATGTTATCGGATATTCTTTCTTGTTTTTATAATGGTTACAGGTTGCTGGCATAAAGTGCTGACCAGTCGTGTGAGAATGAAATAACACTCTATGCGTTCCTTGTTCTTTCGATAAACGTTTAGACTAAAAAGCATGTATGGTGTACTAAAGTAACCATTTTGTAAAAGTTCTTAGGGGTTCTGCTAGATGGCGTGGGTATGTTACTTACAAAAGCGCATGAAGTATCTTATTCAAGAAAATTTTGTTCCTTAAATAAACACTAGATGGCTTAATTATACACGAGATTTGTAAGACAAAGTTGACAGAAAAAGTTTTGTGCGGGGGTGCTGGTGGGGGAAGCGCCCCGCACTTTTAACAAGGGGGCGGGGCTTATGAGATAATTTGACGGAATAAGACGGCCTTAAATTGATTTCGAATGGTGTATGTACGAGTATTATGAAGATGTTTACACAATGTAACTATATAGTAATTCAATTTTTTAAGGACTGAAGAGTTTTTTATTTCGTGATATTTTCTGATCATACTGGCTTAAATTAACTAGAAAACAAGATTTTTAACTTAGATCATAGCAAATGTAACAAATTGTATTCATAAAATAATATAAATTGCACTAGTAAAAAGACAACTGTGAACATAAAATAAATTTTGATCCCTACTCAACTAGTTGAGTCGCCAAATTGGCATTGCGATGCAACTGAGAGAAAATTTTCAACGTATTTTTAATTAACTGACTCGTTAATAAGTGCTGTCACACGGTAATATAGTTAGTGTCATCCACGATGTGATGATATAATTTTTAATAATTAAATGTTTATTATTTCATATTTAAATATTTGCCACACACACCGCACCCCGCGCTTTCCTAAACCAAAAATGTACGGTGCGCACCTTCGTGGATGGCACTATCTACACATGTGATGAGATTAATTTCATCAAATTGATTCTGAAGTTAATATTTCACACAGTATAAGTTTCATTATTTCAAATGCCAGTTTCATCATTATTTTAAAATGTTCCGAAAATTCTACTAAAAATTCCCAGATAACATGTAATTATGGCATGGCATTATGTTAACCGCACCCATGACACAATTACTAGTTCGTCGCGTGACCTGACCAAACCCTTAAGGTACATGGGAATTAATCAAATTAACATGACTCACTTGACCGATACTGTTTTGTCACTAATAAAATATAGTGACTTCATTTAGGCATTAATACACAACCGTCATGAGTAAAAGTGAAGTAGATGAAGGTCAGGAATTCCACAAAGATGCGTTTCGTATTCCGTTTTTGTTGAGTCTAGATTTCAAGGAGTACTTCAATCATCGAACTTAATTTTTATATTAGAATAGTTATATCGGAAGCTCATAAATAATAAGGTACATGGTAGCAATCCCGTATCTAACTATTCTAATGTTAGTGACCATCTCTTCTTCTTGAGTCTTGTCGTTTTTGCAATAAAACTCCAAATTAGAAAAAATAGTGTGACGGTGCAATATAACTCCAAATTAGATAGTGTGACGGTTTCCCTCTTGCCTTCCAGACCATAATTAAAGAACTGGGGGATCCCGCATCTTAATACTCATTCAAAAGCCTTTCCCGAACACTATATCTTCAGCCTTCTGCCAGTACTGATGTTACCACAAACCAACTACACTTCAAAATTCTCTAAGTATTTTCCCATAACAAGGGCGGTTCCAAGATGTAAATCAAAGGAGTTGCACATTTAGTATTACACCATGACTTTAGTAACGATTCACCTGCGCGATGCAAATGCACTTTCTGCATGTTTGGAGTGTTGTGGTAATGCTAAAAGCTTACCTGACTCTATAAATGTCACTCCGTTTTGACCTATCCACTTGATTTAGACCTTATTGTAATGTAAACTAGTTCCAAAATGTGACATCTAATGTATGTAATGGGTTAAATACTGAATTCTATTGTATGTTATGGGCTCAATGGCTTAAATAGCCGCTGGATCATTGGACTTTAATGTCAAAGACGGAAAGATATAGAAACTGGAAGTTACTGCGACTGACACATATTCTGATTCGGTTAGGCAGGCGATCTTAAGTTAGTAATACCGACGCATTCACCTGTGTCATGCGGAATTCAGATATGCTATGTCTCGCTCTAGAATAGATAGATATGATAGTCGCATCCTTGTCGGTATCGCTCAGCCGCATCGCTGCCGCATGCGATTGCGTTGGTGTAGGTACTAACAGCGTAACTCAAGTTACCTAATAAAACCTAATGGTAATTTCCTCTAATTTTCACTACCATATTTGGCTTTTTATCATCATTCTTTGTAGTGTGTAGGATGAACTGCGGAGTATTCTTCTCGAGCGATAATTGAATTAAGCCTTTACGAGCACTGCGCCCGCGCATCGTGCGCAAAGGCCAGCTGGGCGGTTATGTAACTTGTACAGATGATTAAATAAACTAAACCCTTTCTCGGATTTGAGAATTTTTAATCAATATTTCGTATTTTTATCGCACTGGACGAAGGCCGCGCGGCATTCTAAAAAGCTATCCTTAGGGAAAAACTAAAAATCTAGGTTCAGTGTTCTCGACTGTTTTCTCTTCATAAATTTTGAACTTCCTACTTTATTTTTATTTTTATTACAACCAAATCCACAGCTCTTAAATTCAGTTTTACATGTTTCTTACAACATTGGATTTACATTTTATAATACAAAACATATAAGTATGTGTAAATGAAGTTAGTTAAAATTCGTAACTAGCTGCAGAACCGAAACTGTATTTCCAAAAGATATCTATTGCTTTATAATATATTTTAATAGCTCCAATAAGTTTCCAATATAAATCTCAAACAGCGAAATTAATTATAAACGTCGCTTATTTATAACAGTCAATCATAAAGTTAAGATCGATCACTCAAGCGCAGCAAACCGGCACTTGGCTAAATGAATCAATAAAAATAACACATTCAGTACACCTTAATTGCAAGTGCACTGAACTGCATATACAAGTGCAATTAGAGTATGTACTTACTTCGCGGTCAGTGAGGCGTGGCTATAGATATAACGGATTACAAAAAGTTTTTTTTTATGGAATAATAATTGACGAACATAAATATAGAAAGAAATAGCTTAGTGACATTCTCCAATATATAACAAAAATATATTTCAGTAGGCCGGATAAATACCAACCAAATAGAAAACAAGATAATATTTCATACAGAGCACCAACTTGGCAGGCTAAGAGCTAGATTTTTAATGATTATTACTGCCTTGCTGTATCGACAAGACAGCCAAGCAGAGAAGTTTAAAAGCAGCACTTGCTATAATATTTAATAACTTATCTTCAGGCGGCCATCCCACAGCGTTGTCGCATCGCATTTAATGATTAATGACGTCACGTCAGTTTTTTTTCACTCCGTAATGAGCACATACTAACATTGATAAAAGCTGCATGGACTCTCTTGACAGTGCGTCCACCATTTTTTTTGCTAGTGAGCTTACGCTCACTGCGCAGCACAAGTTTGTTTACTCCGACTAAACCGCATGCCACACGCATCGCGATCGCTTGTAAATTACGTATTCACTTAATCGCTGCGCTCGAGGACTCATCCTAGAAAATAAGCCAGACGCCGCCACAGATAGGATATCGGTTGACCGCTAAATTATTTTTACACCACCCTAATTAAGTGCATTTCCGCTGCTCCATATTTATAATCTGTATCTGCTCGTCGTTTCTATAATTATACACTTGTTGTTTATTTTTGATTAATGTTTTTTGTTAGACTTTCTTCAACAGTGTTCAGTACATTGTAGAAAATAATCTCATGCTTTCGTCAATTTTCAACATATATAGATTTACGTATGATTTTAATCTCTTTATCAGAGAACATAAATAGACAAGATCCTAAACTTCGTTCCTTAAACCACATGCTCACAACAAAATATTTCTGCAAGAGTCGAACCTACTTTAAAATAAATTGGTCCTACATTTTATATTTATGATTTTACTTATTTTAAAAGTTGAAAAACTTGTCAAGCAAATCTAGGAAATGCAATATATAATACAAATAAATACAAATACAAATATCTTTATTCATAAACAGGTTATTTTACATTTCCATATTGCGTCGGGGATTTCTTTTAAGTAAATAAATACTTGTGTTAGAATATCCCCGCTCTCCATATTATTTTACAGTAATTGATTGATAGGGTGAGAAAATACCATAAACAGATTCTCAGACAAAATAACAATAAAGAAGTTTACGTATTTACGATTATTAGATTAGATACAATTAAATATGTTATTATTAGACGAGAGTAGTTTAATTTATTATATTGAATTAATTCAATTTATATTAGTTACACAATATTCATATATATTACAAAAATAAAGGTGCGCGCGCGCGCGTGTGTGTGTGTGTGTGTGTGTGTGTGTGTGTGTGTGTGTGTGTGTGTGTTTGTGTGTGTTTGTGTGTGTGTGTGTGTTTGTGTGTGTTGTGGTTAATTTCCTTCTTCTAGAAATGCCTCAGTTTCCACATAGCTACATGATTTAAGAAATGAGGTGATCGACTTTTTGCAGGTATACGTATTTTTTGGGTAGATATTTAAAAATTTATTCATCTGATTGTATAATTTTGCAGACCGTGACATATACTGCCTCCTTGCGTAAACCGTTCTTACAGCAGGAATAAGAGCTACGTTATAATTACGTCTTCTGGCAACTTTATTGGCATCGTAAGGTATAGACTTATGAAGTTTCAGAATTGTGTTTAAAATGTAGATCTGTCTTACCGAGAGTACATCACTGAGTTTATAAAGATCTTGTGTAGAGTATCTGTATGGTTTAAAATGAATGACTTTTAAAAGACCTCTTTGTGCTATTTCTATATCCTTAAACTTTACCTTACTAGCCCCACCCCAGACCGGAATACAATAAGCCAAAAGTGACTGAGCCAGTGAAATGTATACTAATTTTAAGAGTCTTTTATCGGCAATGCACCGAAGCTTCTTAAATACCCACATGAGTTTTCTGATTCTTGCCATCATCAGTTCAAGGTGGGCATGCCAGGAAAGCCTTTGATCAACTAACACTCCTAGGTATTTAGTTTCAGTCACTTTGGTGATTGCTTTACAATCACACGAAAAATTTACCTGGTTATGATGACATTCATGAATTTTTATCTTAAAGTTTGATTGAGGTTGTGACGAATTATAATTTGTGAATGCTATGTAATTAGTTTTGTCTGTGTTTAGTGTCAACAGATTTAATTTTAACCAGATGGCTATCCTTGCAAGCCCTGCCTCTGCAACCTGACGTACGGAGTTCCATGTATTCCCAGTAAAAATGATAGCAGTATCGTCGGCATATGAAAAAACTTTACCTGAGTTGAGGTTTATATTACAGAGACTGTATATATAAATATGTTATGTATGTGAATATAAATTAGTTAATTCCCAATAAATAAGTCCACACAGCTTGTATTTCATGCTAGCAAGATATCGGAATACTTCCTTCATTCAATAAATAAGTGATTAACTATCCAATGTCATAACTTCACTTCTGCGAAATAAATGGGACCTTCGATAACTACGCTTTGACCTTCGCACAGTGGAATATTGCTCAGTAATCTCTTTTCATTCACTCTCATTAATTCGGTGAGATGGCAGTTCGACATGACCGATGAGAGAACAGGCGCCAGGACTAATGGCTGAAAGTGCTTTCTGACGCGGGTGTCATCACCATCAACTTCCTGACGCCGAGCCTGTTTCCGTGTTCAAGGCAAAAAAAAACAGAAACTAATTTCGGCCTGACCAGGATTCGAACCCGCGACCTTTTGGGCTTCAAATCAACAAATAATTCTAGTGATGTCACTAGCCAATAATGTCGAAACGCTTCTAGATATCTAATAATAAATAATAATAATATAATTATATAATAATATATCTGCTTAGCCGAGAATTAAAAAAAATGCTTCTAGATGAAGCTTTCTGCTAGCTACTTTATTATAATAACCTTCAGACGATGCGATCGTAAAGTATTATGTTATTATATGCCTTTTTAACTCTTATTAACGAGATTCGGTCGAGTTCTCGAGGGAAAAGTTAAAGGTTAATTGACAGAAAAATGGCTCTTTGTGCAAATCGCACTGGTTAATCATTAGTCATTTGCCACCCCAATGACGCTGACCCATCATTTCATTTCATGGGGCTATAAGAAATGTAAATAAATGCCTATAAAAGGGCTAGAAAACATTAATTCATATTCGACAGACAGTTGTTATCAACGAGTACTATTTAAATTGACAGGAAAATGGCTCTTTGTGCAAATCGCACTGGTTAATCATTAGTCATTTGCCACCCCAATGACGCTGACCCATCATTTCATTTCATGGGGCTATAAGAAATGTAAATAAATGCCTATAAAAGGGCTAGAAAACATTAATTCATATTCGACAGACAGTTGTTATCAACGAGTACTATTTAAAGTCGAATGTTCAGTTTTCTTGGGGATCACCGGTTAAGTAGAGATATTGAGTTTCTTTGTAACGTTTGTAGAATGATAGAGATAACTCTTTATTACACACAACATTAGTGAATTTAAAAATTTGTTTAAAGGAAATGTACAATTTAGGCGGTCTTATCGCTATAAGCGATCTCTTCCAGACAAAAGAAATTATGGGTTTTATAGGAAGGGGTATTTTGTGCGTAGAAAATGAAGAGCTAAAAAGTAAAGTTAGCCTGTAAGCATACCACTGCTGGGCAAAGGCCTTACCTCAAATGTGAGGTAGTATGAGCCATACTCTACCACGCGGGCTCAGTGCACATTGGCGGAGGGGTGTTTGCAAGGCAAGCGACCAACCTTGCGGACTGATTTTATCAAGCCGCTCATAGGGCCTCTGACTAGGCTTAACGGGACCAACGGCTTAAAACGTGCCTTCCAAAGCACGGAGATGTTCGTGAAATACGCCACATATGGTCGGAATGGTCACCCATCCAAACACCGACCGCGCCGTAAGTTGCTAACTTCGGTATTTCTACCAAAGCGCTGTCACCACTGCACTACGAGCACCTCTATAAAATAAAACCGGCCAAGTGCGAGTCGGACTCGCGCACTGAGGGTTCCGTGTCAACTTTACTGGATTAGGGATTCTTACTTTCACTTAGCCAAAATACCACAATATTTTGTCGACCGCAAATATAACTTTGTTTTTCATAGTGTTTGTATGAAAGACAAAGTTATATTTGCGGTTGATAAAAAACACAATATAAATCATACATGATATATACAAACCAATGTGACATGAAATGAAATTGAATGATACATAAGATTAGATAGAATTATTTTTAAGAGAGTAGGTGTTCTTGATCTATGATCCATTTTAATTCGACAGTTTTAGTGACGAATCAAACACTTTATTTAATCTGTACTAACTAACTAACTACCTACGGTATAAAAGATAGCTTATTTATAAAACAATATGTTCTTATCACCGGTAATAACTCGTAAACTGCAGCATTGTGATTATTATTACTGTGATATTAGCAAATGAATTTTAAGACATTTTACCTTCAAACAGGATTTGTGTAGGATATCGTGATAAATCGCATTTACACAGCATTATCTGTTGGAGTGTATTAAATCAAAATAATGTTTATTAGAAACAGTATAACCACATCGCCTTGGGCTCAGTCTAAGCATAGCCCAAAATAGCACAACCTAGATCATGCATGAATCATGCTAGTCTATACAGATTTATAATGAAACATAAGAATTTAACCTTAAACCATACTTGCTCTTTAGATAAAGTTATTTTTTAGTTCTTTGTTCGTCGTGGTTTATAATTTTTATAAATGATGTGTTTTTTTTTTCATATTTTGTTTCATAAAATATTTTATTTCCTCGTTAGTAAATGTGTAAATCTTTTCCTTCGTGCTTATTTGTCGATGGTGATGGAAGAGATCGCTTTTAATGATAAGACCGCCTTAGTTGTACATTACTTCTGCGAAAATATACACTGTAAACTGAGTTTTGTAATGTGCAATAAAACGTTATCTATCTATTGGAAACAGACCCTGAATATGTTGATTCTTAAGCTGTTAAGCTAACAAAGTATGAAAGAACAACCGTTACGTAGAAAGCACTTGCTTAATTTACACAGAAAAACACTGGAAAATGTAAAAGGAAAACACAACAACTCACACGCGAAACTTTAGCTCGGAACTCACGCGCATGAATTCTAATTCTTCGTTGCGCAAACGCATCTCAAAAGAAACAGTTAAGGGCACGAAAATGACCTTACTTAACGCCATTGTATGGGATTCCATACATTGCGTCCATTTGTCAATTCACTGCCGTTATTGGGAAACTGAAATACAGTCACACTTTGTTGGAGTGAGTTGCTATTGACTATTTTGACAGCATGAATAAGTACTGTAGGTAATAATATTGTTTATAACTTTCATGGTCACTAACATTAGATTAGTTAGATACGGGATTGCTACCATGTACCTTATTATTTGTGATCATGGCACTTGCAACAGTGCCGAAATATCGGAAGCTATATAAGGTACATGGTAGCAATCCCGTATTTAACTATTTTTCTGTAGGTAAGCTGTATAAATGTGTTTTGCTAGCAATGATTGGCAATTTCTTAGGGTTCATTTCGACACGTGCCGTGCTGTTGCTGCTGTGACAACTGTAATATTAAGTCATTAATGTAAGAATATTATATTGGTTTGTTTTCACTGTGTAATCTAAGCTTTGAACCGAGAGTTCATTTACTCTTTAAATACCATGATAAAAAAAATAAAAAGCCAGAGAGACTTTTTTAAATCGTATCTCACAGGTTTCAGGTAATCCGTGTATAATCCCAAGAAAATAATACTAGCCACCCCCGTTCCACGGAAATACTTCAACCGCTAGCCATCCCCTTAAATTCCTTTGCGGGTTGTGTTTCAACCACTACAGGAAACCTAAGCAGTTTAGTGGGAAAGACAAACCTAACACATTTCTTGGTACTTTACTGATTGTTCAAGAAATTCTTTAATCAATATCAGCAGTTGTCTCCTTAGTTAGGAACTCTATAGTACAAATTAAAAAACATAACTTAATTTGCATTGCATTGGTGCTTAATAGGCTGTGGCGCTTATGAAACTTCTCTCATTTCTCATGCAAAGATCGAAACATTTTTATTTCATACTTACTGTAATACCTAATGTGAATTTGTCTATAGTCTAACAGTCAACACTTAAGGTATTATCGAGTTAATCGCAAGATTTTGGATCTTAGGATGCTTAGGCGGCGGTTAAAATATGCAAACGTTTTTCTTAAAAAGCCCAGAGACCTCGCTCGACCGTACTATCCATTTATTTAGCCAGAATAATCAATCTCATCATCTTCTTATATAAGCCTCTTCATAACAATATAATAAGTTGTCCTGCCTTCGTCTCTGAGATTTAATTGACCATGTAGTAGGCCCTGCTACGCGGCCATTCACTCGCACACAGGTTTAGCGCAAGAAAGAGAAGGTAAAAAAAAACTAGTATCCCTCCCTCCTTCCTGCGCCTCACAGCACTGCCAGCCGCCTGTCGCTCATTCGTGTCCGTGCGCGCGCGCCGTTCCGACGCACGCAGTAACCACAGCAAAAAAGAAAAAACCGTTAAGTTTTTTATATCGTGCTAAACGAAAGTTACCTTATTGTGATATTCATTTATTAAAAAAGGAAATTGTGAACGTGAACTGAAGTTAAACGCATAACCCAGCGTGGCTGCTACATGCATGCTTTACGCTTCACGGCCGAGCTATTACGAGATACTAGCCAGTCCGCATTTTAACGCTCCGAATCAATACGCGATATTGATCTGTAGCAATTTTTTGGCCGAGCTGGCACGTGATGCCAGCCAGTCCTAATTATCTTGAATCGAGACGTATGGTATGCGTTGCGTTAATAAACCTACCCTTATTTTCATTGCGTTTCGACAAATGAAAAAAGTGAACTAATTGGGCCACAAAGGCATTTCATTAAAAATGTTAGGCAGCGCTGACGACGCGCCATCAGGGCCTCTAAGTGTGAAGCGTTCCTCGCCCACACTCATCAAGCCCCAACAGTGTGTCCTGCCTGTGCCAACGCGACGCCATGCGCCGTGAATTGCTTGTTTGTTACGGTGAACTACCGTCCAACAATCCTAACGCTTCAACGTCTCGCGCTCGAAATCAGAATCCGACCAAATAAAGGTAAGGTCTTTTTTCATTAAAGCTAGCTAAGCTTGAAGCCGTACTACGTGTTACGGGCTACCGTATTCCATTCGTAGTAAAACCACGACCGAACACTTGATTCAGTCAATCTTTTGACATAGATTGGTATTGAGTATAATGTGAGCTTTTACACTTACAAACAAAAGGAGCAATATATATGTTTTACTAAGTACTTTTTTGTAAGCACCGAAAAACAATAGTGGCAGCAGATTTATTTCAAATGTAATAAATTTATATTTATTTTGTACATTTTAACCTGGAATTGTAAAAACGAAAGACTTAAGAACACTATAACTGCCTAGACTGATAAACATAAGTACGTATAGTGCCACCTGCGATGCGGTGCACGCTCCTTATTTTTTCCCCAAAGCTCTTAAAACGGTACTATATACATCGATACTACATAGCTCACAATATTATGGTCCTATATCTGCAATTGATTACAACTCTTTTTATTTATTTCTGGCTAATGGCTATAAAACTTGTCTTGCTAGACAATGCTATGGAAAACATAAAATCGCTTATTAAATGAAATATTTAACATTACTTAAATATCGAAGTTTACGGATTGTATAAAAAGAAGACAATTATTATTTTTTAAGTAAGCAAGTTCTTACTTACATTTCTGATTTCTACTCAATGCATATGGTTGGGTTCATATAGGAATTATGTAAAACTGATTTTATTTATAGCTCACAATTTAAATAGCTATGCTAATAATATTGAGCTTTGCTCATTAACTGGCATTTGTATGATTCTGAATGGTGGAATATTTACAGTAGGTATTCAGTCTTGAAATCCAACTAAGATTTGTTTCACTCCTCAGTTAATAATTCGGTACAGCTTAGATTTTATTAACCGACGTAACAACAACCAGCTGGAAAGCGTAATATGTTTTTGGTTTATACCAATGAGTTTTCTTGTTAAATTGCGAAATCAATATAGCACTACCGTCATATTCGATTTAAATAGGTAGACGGTAATTAATTGTTTTAGATGCTATTTTATTTTTCGAAAAATATGGTGTGATATGCACTAAACTTTTCATGTGTGCTTCTTAGATTAAATTGTCGCAAAGTTCGGTACTTAATGTGGAGTCTGAAAAACTAAATAAAGATCTGTGTCCTTTATCTTCAGAAAAGGCGATGCCTGAGCCACCGCCAACAAAAAATTGTGACAACCATAGGTCAATTTGAATTGACTTTAGTTTTTTATGGGCTTGTTTTTTTTTTATCACCATTTACCACCACAAACACCACCGAAGAATAATTCAAACATAGAATGACCTATTGTTTGAAGTACTATCATTATTCTTTATATTTTTTGGCTATATTTATTCCACTATTTACACACCTACGTTAAGGCTGCGTTTCCACCAGAGATGTGCGAGGATGCGTAGCGAGGAATGTGTTTGTAAAGAACCAATAGAATCGCTTCATTTACCTCGCCTCGGTCAGCACATCTCTGGTGGAAACGGCTCAGCGGAGCTAGGTTTTTGCGCATACAAAACAAGCGAAGAATGTGTGCGAGGGATGTGTACGAGGGATGTGTGCGAGGGATGTGTACGAGGGATGTGTGCGAGGGATGTGTGCGAGGAATGTGTGCGAGGAATGTGTGTTGAATAGGTTTGCGCATATACCGCACCCCTGTCGACACATTTCACAGCTTCGCTACGCATCCTCGCACCACACATTAATGCGCATTTTCACAGCTCCGCTACACATCCTCGTAGACACATTTTCATCGCACAGCTTTGGTGGAAACACCCACACATTTTCACAGCACAGCTAGACATCCTCTTACGACACATTTCCATCGCACATCTCTGGTGGAAACGCAGCCTAAAGGTTGGATAAATAAAAGACATGTTCATTATTGCACAAATTACAAAAATCGATCCTTTTTCAAACAAAAGGCAGCAACGCAGCATCAAACCTAAATTGCACTACAAGCATCTAATTTGAGTTATTGGGAATATAAACTATGCATATTTTTCCCACTATATTCTGCGTTAAGAATTAACTTTATCGAGTAAATATCTTCTCTCATCATCAGTTTTTTTTCCAACTAATCACATACACCCACTCCACAACCATCTCCCCAGCAAAGCCACTATGATATTAGGAAACCATTCATATGGAAACATTGCTGCATTAACTATAAAACAGATTATTTTATTTTATGAATTGTATCGTTAAATTGATGTTTAAAAGTATTGAATATACTATTTTAAATAAATTTTCAAAGAAAATCTTGTCTAAATATTCACCAATGACTTAGGTATGGTGAAACAATTGCCGACCACAAAATAATAACCAATCATGGTCTGCCAAGCTTTAACATATTTTTTGCAAATGTTATTTTATTACGCTTGTTCTTATACTCTTGCGCCGTAAGACGTCGAGTAGTTCGACGATTTATTTATAAAACCTGAAAGTAATTTATTTATTACAAAGAATAATGCTTGAATCTTTTTTTTTATCATTTATAATTTAATTCGTTTTAATATGTATGAAACCAGTGTTCCCTGGTGACATCGATCTATGACATACTTGTTGTAACACGACATATTCATTTACTTTTGGACTTCTTGTCACAATAGGTACCCTAATTTTGAATCATCATAAGATTTATTTTACACTGCTCATAATATTGAAACAAGTCTCATCTGAAGCCAAATAAGACACAAATACATTGGCGGCACAATAATTGCGGAAATTCACATTGCCATTACCCCCAAAAAAGAAGAATAAGTCACAAATATTTGTCAAACTCATAAAAATATAAACTTAAATAAAAATAAAAATAAAAGTATCTCATCAAAACCAAATCGATAAGATAAATGATAATAAATGTAACCCTCAGAATTCAGACATATTTTATCCAGTCAATGAGGTAATTACGAGTATTTTTTTACAACGATCTGTCCGACCATGCGCCGATTATCGAATACTCGGCGAACATTCCTGTGCTGGAAGTCTGAAGCATCATGTTTGATATTTCGCGTAGATAATTTCAATATTTTGATTTTCTACTCCATCTAATATCCTTCTAACTTACATAAGCTAATCTTTAGTAAATCTAAAATAATTTTTTAAGCTTGATTAAAACATTCTTCTCAATCAGTAAATACACGAAAATACCAATTTTGTCTCAGCTTTTTTCGAGCGCCAACTGGTGTTCTTTACAAGGAACTATGTCGAGGCTTCCGCGCCTGGTTGATAAGTTGAATATTAGGCAAACGTCTGGCTAGGTGGTACCAAAACTTCTATCGGAGAAATCGTTTACGCTCGTATGACCTTATAAAGCCACAACGCCCCCAGAGGTCGTTTCCAAGCTTCTTTAGAAAAAAAAAATCACTCAATCATTACCTACTTCCTTAATGCTTTCAAGTTTTGATAACGATAATATTTTAAATTCATTGAAATATCGTATTCTTATTGTAACCCAGAAAATAATAATAGCGTTGATATACACCGATGAATACATCTAAAATCTTATATACCCACAAATGAACCAACTATTTTATTTTTTTTACCAATCATCTTACACTTATTACAACAAAACATTTTCTTTAGAATTCAAAAATTCGAATAATAAGTATTTTGTTTTCGGTATACGGCTGAATATATTTCAAACAGCTGCATAAATACATAAATACCCAATACTTAAAAGTAATCGAATATCATGCGTGTATTTTTTACAAATCTATGATTGTAAAATACGTTAAAACTGCAAGACAAAGAGACTCTCCAATACGCCCGTTAAGTGCATTAAAAATAATAGGGCGCTGGATGAGAAGTATTTCTGTATGTAGCTTTCGCAATCTGTCTCAACAATACGTATTCCGTATTTATTTGCAATTTTTATAACAGACAAAAAAAAGGGAACTTTTATTATATTTACATATTCTTGGAGTCTAACATTAATAAAAAAATATATATATACAATATAAAAAAAACTAATAAATATCTTCTTTCTTTCCCATTAAAGAAATTACTTATCATGCACCCATGACTATAGTGCTAATGCCAAACATGGTAACATAAAACATTATTGTTATTTAAATGATCATTTTAATAATCAAAGATTACTAACTAACTATATAGATGTCAACTTATTTTTGTAACAACATTGATTTACTCCGAACATCTACATGGTCAATTAAATCTCAGAGACGAAGGCAGGACAATTGGATGATCAAACGAACTTACCTGTAAGTGAAGTTCGATCCAAATTGTCCTGACTTCGTCGAAGAGATTTAAGTTCCCACCCTTCCCAATTCCCATAGGTACGTGTATTTTCTGCAAAAATAGTTGCCACCCGTACCATAAATCAATGTTGTACATCTGGAACATCGGTCTCCTTGCTCTGAAATGAATGAGCGACAGGCGGCTGGCAGTGCTGTGAGGCGCAGGAAGGAGGGAGGGATACTAGTTTTTTTTTACCTTCTCTTTCTTGCGCTAAACCTGTGTGCGAGTGAATGGCCGCGTAGCAGGGCCTACTACATGGTCAATTAAATCTCTTCGACGAAGTCAGGACAATTTGGATCGAACTTCACTTACAGGTAAGTTCGTTTGATCATCCAATTATTAGTGAATTGCTCACTAATAACTTATGGTTTGAATCAAATTCTATTAACCAAGTTTGTCAGGTCTCCATTACTTTACACTTCTTTTAACATTGTATTTTTTAATATTATATCTGGAATTAAATTAAGGAAGCTCATTCACAAGCTTGGTGATATCAACCATGTCAAACTACCTCAGGAAATTACTCACAGGAGCAATTCAATTATGCAAAGTGTATGTCTTAGCGACCTTGCACTTGGCGACACTGCAGTGGCGCCATCAAAGCTATTTCTAGCTTATAAATGCGCGCGCGCACACCCCTTGCGCCGTAACGATAATGACCGGATCATTAACGCGAACTAGTTGGATTAGCGAAACGAGAACAAGTATTTTTAGATATAAGGTAATTTTAGAGTCTAGAGGAAGTCAGTATTCAGACTAGACTAACTATGATGATGCATTAAATTGCTTGGGACTTCACTTGTCTTAGGGAAAGACAAAACATCACGTTTTGTCAACAACAATAAATGTATCATCAATCATCATTTTTAAGTATTTTATTTCGACACAAACTGTCAGTTGGAGTGTACTAAAGAAGCTTTGAACGAAACCATTGTTAGAGTATAAAACATTTATTGATCACAAAATATTATCTTTCAGTAATGGAAATTACTTGTAATCTCTATCTAAAGTTGCAGTGCATCTGCGATTGAACTTAAGGTCATAAAGTCCTTAAATAGTTGGTATAATAGTTTTATGTAAGATTGAATTAAAATGTCAATGAAAACCAAATTTTTAAATGATTAATTTTTTTTTTTTCTCTTTTCAGGTAAATCATCAGCCTTAAGCACTCTTCAAGGCATCAATCCATTCCTAAGTATAACACTTAAAACGCTAGTTTACGACTTTGATAAATCAACCAAGCATTTAGTTCAGAACTTCAGACTCAAGCATGACTAATACCAACCATCTTAAGACATTCGTCTTAGGCCTTGTAAGAAGTTTAATATTTAGTTGAGGCACAGTATTCCCTCTGAGACGGTTATATGATGTACCAATAAAGCAACCTAAAGCATTACTATGAATAAAATACATGTCAGACGAGAGCAATGTTTCAGTTTGCAAAATGCTTGATTTACGAGGGAACAAATTCAAGTGTTATTCTTCATAATCATTCACCTTAGACTGAAAGCCATGATCATACGTGGAATGAGATACCAACACATGACAAAACTCTTTGGATTTTAGTGTGGAGGTTTGCCATTGCTTTCTTAATTATTGATGGCAACTTAATTACATAAAATTACAAGAAAACAAGACGGCGTCCATGTCTATTCTATGTTGATATTGTGGTGTTGTTTTCTTGTGATTTAATGATATAAATGATGACAGAAAGAGATAGAAAGCTCAAATCCCATGCCTGTTCTCTGCCCGCACAGACTCTATCTTCAATGAATTATTTTTCGTCAAATCGCCTATTTCGAATCTATTAAGAATCAATCATTCAGAACTGATTAATACTTGTCGAATAGGTTATCACAAGAGCGTGATTTTTTAAGGGCATCTTAAAACACATTTGGACACAAAAAAACATCTTGGCACATTTTCATGTTCCTTGATTGTGAATCGTCTTTCGAAAAATATTCATGGGGTTTGGCTATTCTCTTAGGTTGAACCAAGATGTTCCAACAAATAAAGTATGCCGGTATCTCCCCAGTTGCTCATTACGTTAATTGCCGCTTATGTTCAACTGTTGAACTTATGGCAACTGTCACGCTTGTGATTTGTCACGTTTCGCCATGTTCAGAGAAAGTCGCATTGATTTTGTTAGGTATGAGAAATCTTTTATTTTAGGTAAGAGAAGTTGTTGGGTATAGTTTGATCCTAGCTTTTGCAATAGAAGTGATAAGCAGTTAAGCCGAATATCTTGATTAGTCCATATTATTAATTGACATTCTAGTTTTTCCAAGACTGAGCAGGGGCTTAACTACGATTATTATCGTGATTTAATTTAATACGGATTCTTTATTTACCCAATATGATAATATCAGTCAAAACAAAAAAACTTTCTCAAGCAAAGCATAATAATCCTTTTTCTAACACACGGCTGAAAACATCAAATTATGGATAAGCATCAATGTAGAAAGAACTCTCAGGCCAGATTACAAGTCATACCTAAGGTTGGTTTGTCTAGACAAATAGTTCTACTATCGCCAGATTACTTCTTCCAATCAGCTACATATATTATTCAAATAACCCATGGCAAATGTATTACAAAGTATCCATTCTTGACGTGCTTCACAAAACACCTCGTCACTACAGAGTGTTTCGAAGAAGCGGCTCGTATCGGACTCAATCTACCGTCTTTGATGTCACTCACCACCGCTTTAGCTGTCGCCCGTGTAACGAGCCTGCTGATTGTGGGGAGTTGGGACAATTTGGTGTCTGTATGTAGAATAGTTTTATTATCTGAAGCAGCATAATTATGCAATTAAAACGATTTTTTTGGCTATGACGAAATCTGGTAGAAAATACTTAAAATACATACTGTAGAAGTTGTGTTTTATTAGTTCTACGTTTCTGATCAATGCGTTAGTCGCGATGCTGTCGCGCGTTTTCAAAACGCGTTAGTATCGATGCTAAAAGTCGCATTTGTAAGGGGTCTTAATTGGAACAAAATCGCAATGCAATTGCTATTTCTGACATTTGTTCCATACTAGAACTTTCAAATATACTTAGCAATTCCATTACGATTTTGTTAAATAGCAGAATCAACGAATATTTCTCTATTTATTCCAGTACAATTTCAATACTTTATATTAATTATTTCGTTTATCTACCTATATTGCATTATTATATGTGTATATATAGTGGAGTCCTCCATGCCTTAGATAGAGTTGGAACATTATCTACCAGTCAAATATATATATATATATATATGCTTGTTTGCTTCCTGTCTTACGTAACAACGTCATTGTCGAAGTTCCCACTCGCAGTAGTCTAACCTAACCCGTCAAAAAGAAATAAAATGACTCGAAGTGACGAAAATATTGCCGAGAAAATTGCTTTCGCTTCATCAACCCCCGCCTACTAACCTTCTTTCAACTCTATTTCCCAAAACGTAGCGTTGAAAATCGCTCGCCCAGAATCTTCAGTTATAATTTTCTACTCCGACGAGTGGATAGCTTCCTTCCCGTTCCCAGAGCCGTATTTAGAAATGGACTAAATGGAGTTAGGCGAAAACAAACGATCGCTGATGAGTTCTTAGTGCCTCTCTGGGATTGGAGCTATTTGAATAAAAATGCCTTTGCCATGCGACTTTTATACGAAGTTCTGTCATTTTATGTGAATACGGATTTGAGTACTAAGCAAATTGCGATGAAAATGACCTTTTGTTGATGTGAGTTACCGAAAAGCAAAATAAGTGGCACAGTAACAGTATCATTTATTTTCAGCTTTTGGTTCTGAAATACCAATCGAATTAAAAAGGCATAACGTATTTATTGCTAGCCTAGCTTAGATAATCTAATTTTGCAGGCTTTCTTGTAAATTGTATCTTGAAGCCTTATGTTACACAAACTAGAGTGCCTACTTCATATTTTTTATGCTGAGTCCACATTATACCTGTTGGGAGTGTAGAGCGAGTCGCAAATGTAGAGCAGAGCGAAAAGGACAAGAATAATCAGTTAAAAAACCAACGAAAGATCTGACTTCCAATGTACTTAGGCAGCAATCTAGACACACGACAGTATAGATTAAAAAAAATAGTCAATAAAAGTCATTTATTGAATGACTCGACATCCCAATATAAACTCTTCTACTGCTTTGGGACAGTTTTGGGCCAGTGCTGATAGTACGAGAGCCCACGACCAAAACCATGTCTCATAGCAATACGGCAAAAACCCTATAAAATTGTTAGATTGTATGATTCTGAACGCGACTACGTGTGTAGTAACGGTCGAAAGTGTAGCAACTGCGTGGGAGGCCATTTCTGCTGTGTCAATAAAAAAAGACAGTCGGTATTATAGCAATACGTCTGATAGTGAAAATGTACATAGATTTTATAATTGTATTACGAAAAAGTTTGTTTTCAGACATTTTGCGCGTAGCATATAGCCTGAGCGCATTTTTGAAAATGTCAACAAATTTAGCCGACCTGTATCATAGCAATACGGATAATTTTTTTTTTCAACTTTTCGTATTGCTGCCATGATTACCAAAAACCTGTTTTCAGACATTTTGCGCGTAGCATATAGCCTGAGCGCATTTTTGAAAATACACTTAATTTGTCTGATATAAATTTTTTGCACATGTGGACAACTTATTTTATCATGTCCAACAATTTTCAGACATATTGCTATGATACCGATCGGTAAAATTTGTTAACATTTTCAAAACGGTCTCAAAATTTAATGCGTTCACATTTCCGTCTGAAAATTGTTTTGTTCGCATCAAATAACCAAAATTTACTAATAAAAAAGATTTTCAGACGTATTGCTATGAGACATTTTTTTTGTCTCATTTTTTATTTTTGTAAGTGATTTTACGGGTTTGCGCTACACCACTAACGTCTGAAAAATATGTTTCTGGTATCTCAGATCTATCATTTAACTACAGTCTGCAAATCAGACATATTGCTATGATGCAGTTCGGTAAAATTCTTTGACAATTTTGAAAATTCGGTCAGATCAAACGCTACGCGGAAAATTTCTGATATTGGTATTTTTGAGTTCAAGATAATCGTATCTATCGATTTGATGCGGTTTTGGTCATATTGCTATGAGACAAAAATTTTGGTCGTGGGCTCTCGTACTATGAGGAGAAGCAGCGCAACAAACTCAGTCACTATTGTACAACTCTTTTCAAAAGGTTTAGGTATTTAACAAACTTATGGGTAGGAAAAAAAGATACAAAATTAATTCTCCTACACACCAAATCGTATGTCTTGCATACCGCTGATGTCATAGACACACCCTCCTCATTTATACACAAGGCCTAGGTATCGCCTTAGAAGCTCTTAGACAGGGCAGAGTAGCGCTTTAGCCTCCACCGAGCTTGGCATAATTAAAGGCCTCTCTACGAGTGCTTATAGGTATGCACCGCTGTGAAACTCTTATATCTTGTATGGAAAATTCAAAACTAAAGGCTTGCATTGTGGGGAGAATGTATGAGGAATACAATTGTGTGTAGTGGTATTCTTAATGAGAATTTGGTAGAATATAAATCGAAGATATACCTATATTATTGCTCATACATTCATAATTTCCATTTTCAGGGAAATAATTCTCAATTAGGTGATAAAATGCTTGATAAATAAATACCTGCAATGACACAGTTGAATAGTACTTATTCATAAGTATAATATTAGTTTTACAAGTCCTAGGTCACAAACCAATTGAGAAACATTCTTGCGCTAAGCGCAAAGTGCCTTCCAATGTGAGATCGAAAATCAGAGTAAATAGACCGTATATTTTCCACTGCCAAGGTTTTTAAAATGTACTTCACCTTTTAAGATAATTGTTTTATTGATTAACATAACCTATAACATAAATAAAAAGATTATACTTACTACATTGCCCTACAAAAACAAAGAATCTGCATTACAGTAACAAGGCAACAGTATCAGTGCAATATATTGGCTATAATGAATAAACTCAATCTCTTACAATGTCGTGGGTAGTAAATAAAACCGACATGTATGTTCTGACAAGTTAATTCACATCACAATTTAACGAAGTGGCGAGTTGCACAGAAAACTGTTAAAGGTTTAACTATTCGTTAACTGAACAAAGTTTTAAGAAGCATCGTACTTTGTTGCAAGCACGAAAGAGCGAAAAGTGGAATAAGCAATGTCTCTAGTTTGTTTCCTTGGCTGCCATTAATTTTATTACCTTGTGTTGTTATGATGAGTTCCGTGAAAAGCGCATTTTCAGCAAGGACGTCGAATAGGTACTTAAGTATAAGTTTGTGTTTAAATAGAAGTATTATTTAATTAAATTCTTTGAATAATTTCCTTAATGTCATGAAATCCTGACATGCAACGTAATTTCAGAAGTATACAATTACTGTACGTCTATTTTCTTACAATACAAATATTAACAGTCAAATTCTGATAATGTTAAGCTAATTTCGGTGTCACTCACCCATAATTCGAGCCTAGTTATTTCGCCAGTCCATTGCATGCGTTTATATGGCGACATCAATTTATTTATCAACGTTTTTATCTAAGACAAGACGAATTGACGCATATACGAACGAGAATGCCCAATAAATTACTTTGAAGTTATTTGATTAATGGTAGAGTGAAATGTTGTAAATGCCAGTTACGTGGTTTTAATTCCAAGTTATTTTGTAATGATGTGCTAACTGGATAAGCTTGCGGATGCGAAGTATTAAGTACCTATGAGTGCGAGCTTTCTAAGCTTAATTGCTGGTACTTAGTGTGGTGTTAGCTCGTTAAACCATTAGGCACCTTTCCTATAGCTAGGTAATAGTTGCTGCATGTATGTAGATGTTGTAAAACAGATAAGTTTGATTATTCATCATCATCAAATTTAAGTGCTAGCCTTTATTTTATAGGAGTTAATTTAACTCCAAATTAGGGTAGGCCGTCCACACCGAAGTTGAAGAACCAAGGGGTTTCCGGGGGGAAACCCTCTGTAAACTGGGTATAAGAGGGGTCTTATACCCAGACAAAAGTTTGATGAGTTAGGCTCTAAATATTTGTTTTCAGTCCACAAACTTAAAGTTATAGGTAATAGCTGAAAAGATAATGCAACAAAATAATTTTAAATCTTTACATACTTTAATAGACAGCTAAGAGTTTTTTTTAGGAATTACTGGTCCGATTTAAAAAATATTTTCATGTTGTATTTTACGAGATTTATTATCGAGAAAAGTTCTATACTATAACAAGTCACGATACGTTTTTACAATTTACGTAGGTATACGGAGTAAAACAAAAAGAACTCGGACAAAATCGCGGGGGAACATTTAGTACTTCAATAAAGGCAACCTAAAACAATTGTCATAAATATAATAGCCTGTATCGTCCCACAGCTGGGCGAAGGCCTTAACTCAAGTATGAGGTACTTTGAGCCATACTCCACCACGTGGGCTCATTGCGGATTTGTGGGGGAGAGTTTTTAAGGAAACCGATTAACCTTGCTGTCAGATGTTATCAAGCCGTTAATGTTATTAAGGTCTCTGAATAGGCTACGACTAATATCAACCGATATTAGCCGGGACTACGGCTTAACGTGCCTTCCAAAGCACGGAGATGCTAGACATTTGCCTATCGGTAAAGCTCAGCTACTAACTTTGTATCTAATTTTATCTTTCTTTCATTACTTTCTAGTCCTAAAAAAGACCTCTCTGCTCATGAAAACACGCTGGTAGCTACCGGAGTTAATTTTAATCATTTAATGAAGTAGACAAACGAGTTGAGTTGCTCGGTAAACACGTCTTCCAGTTTTAATCTGTGTGTACAATGTTTTTACTTTAAAATAGCTACGTCCGTATATCCTTTGTTTTCGTTTCTTGAGCTGTTAAGGGGAAGCTTTAGTTTTTAGCTAGTGGTTAGGTAACACTAAACTGATCTGTTAGTAGCAAAATACAAGTAAAGGCAACGTTAATTTAATGGCGATATTTCGAGGAAAATAAATTATCAAACTATCCTACGTTAATTTGAGCTTAAATTAAATGCCATAATTACTCTGTATATTGTCACATGCAATTGTGATTTATAATTTATTAAACTAAAACTAAATTAATATTTAACAAATTAGAAATTTTATTTTTTGAAGTACTTACGCTGATAAAATCTATGAGCTTTTCATATTTAAAGTAACGATTAAGTGTTTTTCTAAAATTAAACTATGTACCCATATTTTTATTCGTCTTCATTTGAATTTGACACACATCAATTTAATGGTGAATTAAAAAGGACAACAACTTTCCCTTAACAAGTGGAAGTTGTTTTAACATCTTAAATACATTCTTAAGCTGTTGTAATGATAAGAGTGATAAGGTGATCAGCAGATTAACTTTAAAGCGGTGGGTGTTTATGGTACAGCTTTGTTGGTAAATGTTATGGTAAAGATAATTAAGTATTTGGATCTTTTTTTATTATTGTAGTTTGGTAGGTACCCAAGTACCTAATATTATGTGCAATATCACTGTGGAAGCAGCAATAAGACGGAAATTGTAAATAGGATATGGATTATTCAAAATGCGAATTACTGTGAATTGAGAACGCTACGATTTTTTCCATGATGCTACGTAAACTCGTAACTTTGCCAGCTTGTCCAGAATTTCCCAAACTAAATCGTCTAGTGTCCACTTTAGCAGACATAATTGATTAGGAATTTATTCACCTATTCCAGAGGTTCTCAAACTTTTCGTCACGCACCCACCCACTTCGTCAGAATTAAAAGCAATAACTTTAACCAGTGCCGTGCCCTAGTCCGGGCATCGAAGCTTAGATAATACGTACAAGAATAGGGAACCAAGTTACGCCATTTCGTACTAAAAAGGTCAAAAATCTGGCAATCGAGTGTTCTCGCCGCCATAGTATAGAAGTGCTCGAAGTATAAACCGGAGCTAAGCTAACGTGTTAACTAATACCGCGTAAGTTTAAGGCCGCCTTTGGAACGTGCGCCACTAAGCCGTCGCAGCCGCGCGGGCGAGCGTCCGCGGCGCACCTTACAACGGTCGGGCCCACAACGATTGCGTGACGTCACGGCCTGCTATAGACCACCTAACGATAGCTAGAGATCTAAATACAGTTGTGGCATCACACTAAAGAATACACTTCCACTTAAATGACCGAAAGTAAGGTATATATAGTTAGCCCGATCAAAAACTTACATAGCGCGATTCAGGTAATTACGCTATTTTATGCGATTTCATATAGGAAAATTAAGAATTTCACGTATTTTTTTATCAAGCTACTAATGATTTGGATAGAATAATATTATTAAACCAAGAAAAATATCGATTTGTAGTTATTTCTACGATAAAAGGGGGGTTATATTGGAAAACACAGGGGGGAACGGTAACAGCGCCATCTATGGAACGTCGTACGAATCTTTATACGCTCGTGATACTCGAACCACACTACCACACGATTTGAACCACGATATTTATGGTTGGAAAATTTAAACTTAGATTTGCAAAACAATTTATTCATAAATAGAAAGTAATTAAATAATATTGAGTGTAAAAGCTCCAGGAGTTGTCCCTTCCATACCTAGTTTTATACGTTATAGTATTTTTTTATTGTTTCAGGATATCCAACAATGAAAGGGACGAGAGTCCTGGCACAGACGGCAACGTTTCCCCAGAACCGCCTGACAGGCCTCCCGGGAAAGTGCGGCAGGTCCATCCTGAAGACAAAACACAAGTTTTAGCTTACGACTCCACATATCGGAAGAAGAGCAAACCAAAGTCTTTGCCGCTCGAGGACAACCACTACAACCATTTGGCAAACACAAACGTTGCAATGTCCCCCGTTTATCCCTTGACGCCAAATATTTGCGTGGAAGGCGGGAAGATTGAGTTCATAAAATCTCCGCCAGAGAGCGCGAGAAATAGCGTGGCGCTAGCGTCGCCGCCTCAAACTCCATTGGTTGCTAGACGCGGATCGCGGGAAAAGCAGGCTCGTGTGTATGACGAGCCGACGGAGAAGTTCGACGGTGATAAGGTAGGTGGCGCTTTTAGATTTTTTGTGCTTTTTTCATCGACTTTAAACATGGTTTTATTTTCGGTACATAGATTTTGGTTTATGTATGTACCAATAACTTATTTTTTAACAGTAAGAACTTATTCCATTTATTCCAATAAGACTGTAACATTTACTTAAATATCTATATTTAGGTACTTACATTGTAATCATAATGAATTTAAAATACCTTCCAATAAAGGTACCCATTTTGTTAAATAAACCAAAACTCTGGTGCTTTTCACTTCAATAAGTATTCGTGCCAAAAACAAATCACAATATCTTTTCCTCATATTTGAATGTATTATTCACAAACTTCCTGTAACTTAAAAAGAACCTTTTAAAATAAAACGTCCGAAATCTCTTGCTCAATTTCAATTTGCAGGAACAAACTTGGACCCAACACTGACCCTTGTCAAAATCATTCGTAACTTTACATTTTTGTTTGTGTTAAATCTTTTTCTCAAAAGTTTCACCTTTAGATATTTTTTCGTTAGATCGTTATTAAATATTCATACATTACTTACGTGTGCTGTTCGTGAATCACATCATCAAATGCTTATGGCATAATATCTTCTGGCTTTTAATCACTTAGCACGGTGTCATTATCATTTACCATCAAGCGAGGCTGTAGCTTAAACATGGCCACAAAAAAGCACATTATTTTTTTATATTTATTTATCAAAGAAACATACAGCTTTTATATTACAGTTGAATAGATTCTTAATGTTGTTAATACATTAGCCAAAGCAGTTTCCAATGATGGTATTTTACATAGCAAAGATTTAGTACAAAAGTTATCACGATATAATCACTTTTACCGTCAGTTGAGATTCTGACCTCAAAAAATATGATCAAATTTACTGTAGGCATATCCCAGTCACAATACCTGTATAAGGAAAAAACTTGTCCGAATGGTGAATCGAAGAGGTATCAAAAAATAATAATGTTGTGAGTCGAATCTTCCCATTGTTTGTTTTATCCCGAGAGAGTTCCGTAATTGCCTGATGCACCTTAATACATCTTTAGTCGCGGTTAGATTGTCGCAAAACCCTCTCTAATGGGTGTTTTTGAAGATCCACCCAAGAAAGATTTGAGGGATCAATCTATGCTGAAGCTTTTACTTTATAGGACGACAAAATGATTGGGCTCTTAGACACTTTTGTGTATTATTCCACTTTTGTATTAGGGTAAGGGTGCTTTAAAAAGGTTGGTGGTAAATAATCGTTTAGGCTTGTGGATATTATTATTATATTGAAAGGTTTTAAAGACTTGATATAGGTAGACATACAAAGGCTAATGAAATGTGTTTTACGGCTAAATCTAGCAACAAGTAGCACAGTCAAGCATGCAAGTTTAAGTAAATACAAGTACAAGAAAAAAAAGTTTAGTTTAGGGACAATATTTTTCATGGTTACATTTCGTAAATCTAATTCGATGAATGTTTTGATTCAAAGCTATTTATAAATCCTGTAGAAACTTTGTCGCTCAATAGAATATAAAGTAGAAAAACAGACAAAGCTGGATAAATTGAATTTAATAACTTGACTGCAAACGACCTGAGTCAAAGCGACTGAAAAGAAACTATTTCAAACAAGACTATTTCAGACCAAGACGCGTCTTACTTTACAACACGAGGTACCTATGCATTTTTGAAGCAGTCGTTCTTGTCACTCCTGCCAACATGATTTTGCAAAAGAAAGGAATAGCACTATATTCAAAATGAAATAGTCTCTCAGTGTAAGACACTGACTCGAAGTTATCTTTAGTTCAGACATGCAAATTGGCGACGGTGTTAATTATATTAATTTAGTTGATTCAGAGGTGTGAGAGCTGATGAATAACCATTGACGCTTTGAAGCGTATTCGTTGAATCTGTTCGAGTTCAGGTTTTAACATTAATATAGCTAAAAGATATACTTTGTACTTGCATAAATAAATATCTTTAATGTTTTTTTATGTTTACTAGCCGGGCATTCTAAACTTTTCCACTAAAATCGTAGTGCTTATATGAAATCGCTAGAAAACCTTAATTTAAACATGTCGCATTGCATAGACACACACACAGCATACACAACTAAGTTTATGTATCCCCAGCTTAAATATTTCTGCGGAAGCTCACGGAAACAAGCTCCAAAACCCTAGTTGCAAATAAAAAACTAGGCATTCAAATAAAAAGAAAGCAACAGACATACAGTTATTTGCACGTACAATGTGTCAGTATGTATACACGTGGAAACAGTAACATTTACAAAACGCAAATGAAATACCATAATGAATTCCCGATATGAACTAAAACGTAAATTGGTATAACGACGGTCGAAGAGAACTAATGATAACTCTAGCCTGCAAAAAGCTACCGATAATAGCAAGTTTACGATCCCCAGATTTACTGTTCAACTATGCAAATAGGGCTCGATAGCCTTCCGTCTGGGACCTAGGAGCTGCCTTTATAGATAAAGGTAAAATCGTAAAAGAATGTGAAAAATAGAATACAAACTGAAACGTCATTCTTCCAAAAAAAATCTTCAGGAGACTTAATTGACTTTAAAAAATTTTCATTTACCTCTTCGTCATGACTTGTCGTATTTCTTGCTGTTTGGTAGATATATTTCTTACCATTAGAGAAATGCTCTGCTTTCTACTTTGTACTATTCTAAGTAGCTTATCGCGTTAAATTCCATCTCCTAAATTCACTTCGGAAAAATGGCTGTAGATACTCGTACAATGTGGATTGAAATTATCAAATTAGAAATTTTCCTTGTTCTAAATCTAGTCTCTCATAATTCGTGTGTTTCATGTAAAATCAGTTGGTAATCTGATCAGATTTAGCAGGTTACAAATAGGAATCTACAAAATCCTCCAAATGTGTCTATTTCTATGCTTTCCCCGTTAGCTTCAACTCCTACCCAGGACACGGTCTGACTGGACTATGACGCCTTTATTAATATTAATGGGCGAAGGAAAGCCACTTTAAGAGCGTCTGGACTAGTGGAACCCTAGGCATTCCAGATGAATTCGCCAGGATTTAGAATTTAGACGTTCTTTGCCGTTTCCAAGGAATCGATGCTTTGGTAGCGCAATGAATGTTTCATGGGAAGTGGGGATGAGGAGTATATTAAAATAAGATTAACTTACAAAGGTTTGAGCAAGGAAACATCAATATTTCAAGTTTTTTTTTTATATGATATGGGTTTGCTCTTGTCTTCTAGACTATACCAAAGGCATAGACAGGGACGAAGATGAAGCGAGCTCACCCAGAAGAAGCCTGTTCACTCTTTATTTTTATTTTTGTTCTTTTAGATAAATCTAAAATTCAATGCTTAACTGATTTTCTGTATAACTCAAACTTTTGTCTTCATTTAAGAAGTTCGCAATCTAACTTTGTTCTCTATGGCTATGATTTAATTGAATAAAAAAATAATATCTTTGACTTTGACTGGACTTTTGAACTTGATCGCTGTCAATTTGTTAAATTAATCAAAATTAAAATTACCATAAAATGGATTCGGCCTCTAATTTAAAATCGAACGTACATAATAATACCTTATCACTCTGGGATAATGCAGTTGCTACCGTGATGGATGTCGTTTCATATACTATTTGGACGATGGAGGAAAATCACAAGTATCTTTACATGTTTTTGGCAGCTCTGTTTGTGGTGTTCTTGATCTTTGACGCCAAAAGTCGAGTACCAGGGCGAGTGGAATACAACAGAGATGTTATTGTTGAGCCTTCAGAATTGAAACCTGCTGGTTCAACCAAGAGTCTGCCACCAGAGAGAGGGAGAGTGGAATGTGATACAGATGTCGTTGGTAAAATATCCAGATTAAAGTCTGCCTGCTCAAAAGGAAGGTGATGATCTACTTACTTTTACTTTATTTTACGTAGTTTAAATAAGAGAAGTTGGTTCAGGAGGGAAGATTCACTCCGTAGGGCTTAAGAAATAAGAAAAATCAATGCTGCGATCTTGATACAGCTATATTTTTAAAATACTGGATTTGTTGTAGTCTTTAAAGGGCGAAAAAAAACGTCAGGAAAATTGCAATCTGTCTTAAGGTTATGTGGTTGTGTGTTTTTGTTATTTAATGGTTGCATTAATAGAGTCTAGCCGCTCAGATAATGCTTTTTGTTTTCAATTTGAAAGAAATGTATGGGAAATTTGATAGTCTGAAAGTTGAACATTATAATTAATATCTTTTGCCCGCGACTGCGTCCGCGTGGAATCGTGACTTCTTTCTCCCGTTTTTTACACATTTACCACTATATCTTTGCTCCTATTGGTCGTAGCGTGATGTTATATAGCCTATAGCCTTCCTCGATAACTGGACTATCCAACACAAAAAGAATTATTCAATTCGAACCAGTAGTTACGGAGATTAGCGCGTTCAAACAAACAAACAAACAAACAAACAAACAAACTCTTCAGCTTTATAATATTATATAGTATAGATATGCAGTTTAGTTGGCATTAAGTTGTTAAAACTTTATGCCAATTTTAATATTTTTAATCGTGATCAGGTTTATCTTCAAAGTTAGATTTTTTTGTATATTGGTTTCAGAGTGATAAAAGTACAAAATACGGAATCATCCAACAATCCAGGCGAAGAGACAGTCGGAGGCGACTCCTAAATTATCAAGACGAAATCTTTTAAAAACACAAATCGCTTTTATATTCGTAAAAATGATAGACCATAACAAAAATATTTAAAATTTTGCCAAATATTGGCTGTGACCCACCCCTACAGCCACTCGTGTTTAGACAAGTCATAAAACTGATCCAAATAAAAAACAGGTTATCCATCCATATTGTTTTTATTTAATTTTATAGTAAGCTTTCGCTATGCAATTGAAGAATTCAATACTGCTCTTGGACACATCCATATAATATTTTCTATACAACCAAAAACTACTAATCATTAATTTAAAGTGTTTTTCTACTTCTGAAGTTTATCTGATAGGGTTTACAGCGCAGTAATCCCGGCTTTGGCACTCCTCCACATCGGCAGTAAAGAACGCTATCTTGATTTCTATTCATTTGACTAGCGCAGCGGTCCTCAAACTTTATATTTTTGTCAACATTCTGATTATTAGTTGTAAAGAACGCTTCTCGTGAGCTCGTATTCGAAGAAAGGTAGATTACAGAGAAAATAGGTGTGATCACAAAATGAAATGTAATCATCATTATGACTGTGCAATCTTGTCTGCATAATATTAATTATTGACAACATTACTACTACATCTGCGACTCCGCGAGTGATTTGGTGGTGGAATGGGCTGTGACTACTATAAACTAACGTGTAGCATAGGCACAATTTCCGCTACCTGCAAAGAAAATCAATCATTGCAGAGTTTATTTGCTTTGAGTTTTCGCATAATGACATGGTGCAAGCATGGAACTGCCGTGTCTTCCAATAAACTTGTCTGTTATTTTATTGATTTTCCTGTGCGTAAAACAGATGCTTTTTTTTCTAAAATTGCAGTACACAAAATATATAACGACCAACATGACTACAACAACATATGAATACAAAATTATTTGTATAATATTGGTAGGTTATTACAACCTTTGTTTCAAAGAAACGTACCGTCCCAAATGAGAGGGACTTTTAAAAGCTAATGTACTTAACTTTTTGTCCCATTTAATAACCGTATAATATTTATTACCGCAACATCAAAGGCGGCAGTAACCGAAAATGTGATTAACATTCAAATGAGACTGTCACACGTCCCATAAACAAGTCAAATAAAAGTTAACTGCCTATAATCAATAATGCATAAAATATTACGGCGCCATAACAACTCCATGAATACAATTTTTATGAGATTCCTGGCCAGCATAAATAGATCTCTAACGCACCCTGTATTTTGTATTAAATGATTTGGAACTCGAAGAAAAGGGAGGGATTCGAAGGTTCAAGTTACAGTGGTCGATCATGAGTGATACTGTAAGGTGACCAAGCTGTGTCCACTTTATAGACAAGATTGGCGATATGTGTAACGCGAAGTGAAATTGAGATTGTTATCTTTATTCGATGTCGTGAAAATTTTAGGAGTCTGGACCCAGGGTATAGATGTTTTTTTATTATTTTGGAAAGTAAACGTGTTTTATTACACAGATCTAAAAAACACATCGCATGGGAGGTTTTTGTGTACGAAAAAAACATGGTTTCCTGTTAGGTACTGTAAGTACTGAAAAAAAATATTTTTTTATTCCTGTTACTACTGTCATAAATTCGAAATAAAAATGTAAGTGAGATAGGAATGTTCTTTTTTACGTTTATTTGTGTTTTAAATGTGAAACACAACTCATCAAATTACTCCATACGTTCCACTACGTTTTGATTCAGTATTTCATTTGTCTATTCTTTGGTATTTAAATGTGAAATTCTTTATCCTGCAAATTCTATAAAAGACAGTGACTCTACTTTACTTCGCTTTATATAGATCGGCTTTGATGGATTCCGCCCGCTTTTTTGCATGCAAATGCAATCAATCACTGAGATAACTGTCATTTAACAGATTGCCTTGCCCTACACATTGTCATAGCACCTGGCCCGTACTATGAGCTCCATTTAATTAATAAAAATTGGATAGCATCACATACATTCCTTGTTGCACATACAGATCTTGTTTTTTCCAAAACGTCTGGCCTAGAAACGGGTTTACTCCTTAGGGGAGATAGTGTGGTGGTTTCCCTTTTGCCTTCCACACCGCAGTTTAAAAAGGGGGGGTTTCCAGCCTCTCAATGCCCAGTCAAAAGCCTTTCTTTTCAGCCTTCTGCCAGTACTGATGTTGCTGCTACCCAACACCAGGGGACCGCTTTCTAATTAAGAGTTACCTAATAAAGTACTTGTTTTACATGGAAATCAAAAACAACAGTAGTATTGTTACATCAAGACTCGAGTGAGATTTGTTCTTCGGTATTGGCCCGACTGGCCTCTGACCTGATATCTCAGACATTGCGACACCATAAAACCACAGTGCTAAGCATTATACCGACTGATTGTAGGACGTCTACCGACAAGGTGTACAGACGACCTTGTAAAGATAGCAGGATCAAACTGGATGCAGACTGCTTGTGATCGGTCGCTGTGGAAAGCCGTGGGGGAGGCCTATATTCAGCAGTGGACGTTCTATGCCTGATAATGATGATGAAGCATTATACTTAAGAGCACTCGATAACTTCGCAGGGAAGCTTATTACTTAGCATGAGTTTGGTTTTGATCACGGTCTGGGGCCGTACTCTTGAGACTTTGCCAAGATTATTGAATACCGCCATCTCTTTCCCTCGCAAAGCCATACTAGTATGAGCGACAAGGACGGCTAGATTGGGAAACAACATTGTATTGCAGAGTAAGGCTCCTGATCTGGAAGCGCTCAGACTAGACGTGGTTGATGGTGGAACATGGTTGATAAGCTAAAAGAAACCTATTCACGTGTTTTGATTGAAGGCTTTCGGAATTGTTGTTAGCATGTTAGCAACTGAGTCTTGAGGATCTTATGTCAATGTAGATAAAGAAATATACAGCGTGATATCGTTACCGATGCCTTACGTGCAAGTGAGAAAGGTATGACACTGACATAACTCAGTTGAAAACACGCCGATTATAGTGGTTATTGAACTGCCTTGCTAGTTTTTTCTTTGGCTCATACAAATCATGTCAAATAATTAACTTTTAACTTAGGCCTGTAGTGTCCATGGTACGGGTTCTGATTGAAAAATAGATGCCCTTCAAACTGGACGTGAATAATTTCAACATTTAATAGCCGGGGAAGGGTCATCGCACGATTGGAACCTGGAACCTCATCTAGAGAGTGTGCCTTTAAGGTATGTGCTGTGTTTTTGTTTTGAAATTCATTTTGGAGATGGTTTCATAAAGGTCTTAGTACGTGCAGCTAGAAATATTGAGAGCTCAACAGACTGATGCAAACGAAGTCTTTACAACTTTGAGACATTTATTTAGGGTTCGTACGTTTCGTTTGACACTACATATTATGAATTTGAGGCGTATGTAACTTTTGGTTAACTTTTTAAAGTAGTAGTCATCAATAAAATCTAAAATCGAGTCCTTGTTTTTTTTTTACGAATAATAATATTCTATGTCAAAAACTCCTAAACCGTCACGTTTAGTGATCTATATATTTTTTAATGTTTCGGTTGTGGCCGACATTTTGTAAAAATGGAAAACCCAAGTGAGCTACGCTTCATAGTAAAAATTCCAAAACCCTTTGATAAGAATAATTATACAATTTTTTGTTTCATTTTAAATTTTTTATTGTGGAAGTTTTACTCTAGGATTGAATGCTTTGAAGCTATGGTCATAGAATAACCACTTCCTTCTTCTTGTAGTGCGTCTCCAATAGGTTATCAGAATAGAATAGAATAACTCGATTACAATGCAACAGTGGCATCGGGTCAATTCAATTTGTGCCACAAAAGGTGCAACACCGTCGGATCTTATACGTTACATCTATAGTCAATAGTCTAACTTAAGTTTTTTCTTAAAAACATTAGTAAACTACTTCGTTGTTTTTAAATCTTGACGTAGAGCTTCAGTTTAATTTAGTAATCAAAACCAGTAAAAATTATAATTTCTTATAGACTGTACAATACTAGTATTGCAACTTTTGAACTGTCTTGCCATTTTATACGTTTTAGTATCATGCATGTTTAAGGAGCCACTGATGAGCTCTTTAAAGAATCTCGTATATATATTTGCAGATACCACATACATTCCTAGCTACACGAAATGTTGAATACAGCTTAGCCATTGATGCAATCCTACCTTTATCTCCTCTTTTTTTTTGCAAAATCGTCGACATCGTTAAACTAAACTCAAATTAATAGGATACAGACACCCAATGATATATTCCACGCAGGTGGCGCCAACGCCATCTGGCGGCCGGTAATTAATTCCGTTATGGGCAAGTGTTGGCCGCCCGCCAATGCTGATGATTCCAATGGATAGTTTTTAACAATGGCAATTTTTGGAGGCTCGATGATAGTTTTTCGGTCTTGTGAATCCATCCATCGATCCAAAAATAGTAAGACTTTTACTTGAAACATATTTATTTATTTTATTTAAAAACTTTATTGCACAAATAAAAGTGTACAAAAGGTGGACTTAATGCTAAAAGCATTCTCTCCCTTTAGGTAGTCATACCTTTAGGTCATGCAGAGAGATTGTGATGGGTACATAATTGGCATGATGTGAGTAATCTGTAGTTAAAGAAATGCTTTATAATAATATACACCTTGTATAACATAAGGTACTCTATGTTTACGAAGACAGAACCGAAAATTGGAAAATCTTAAATTAAATGCGGGATTTAGGTATGTACCTTACCAAGTTATCATCACACTGACGTAATTTAGTTAGAATATGATAGTACGGGGTCAGGGCATAACCGGGGGCGAAACAGAGTTCGCTAGGACCGCTTCTTAATGTCATTCGTCATTATCATTATCAGCCAAAGGACGTCCACTGCTGAACATAGGCCTCTCCCCCACGGCTTCCACAACGACCGGTTGTGAGCGGTCTGCATCCAGTGCGATCCTGCGATCTTTACAAGACATTTGTCATTAATACAGTTAATCATTAAATTCATTTTGAGTTGCTTGCAAACAATTTCTAAACTTTTCCCAACGCAAAAAAATACAGTTTCTCCTAACATACGCACTTGCTCGAACCCAATTTGAGTAATGGAAGAACGAATTTGGCAAATGTGCGCTTTGAGCCGGGGGCTATAGCTATGCAAGTATATGTATATGTAGATTATCCGTTTGTCTGTGCGTCGGTGATGCGTTCCGCAGTAATTAGTAATAGGTTAATGCTTTTTTAGGGGAACGGTTGTTTGTGAAATCTGAGGGATGTTTTGTGTTTGATGTGATAAGTATTTGGTTGAAGAATCTTTTTCCACGCTATTGATATTAACGCTGGAAGCGGATATAAAATATTTTCACATTCAGTAAGTAAGCTGTTAATGAAGGTTATACTGAGTTAATAATTTTTTCATAGTTTATTTTTGTTTTTATAGTGTTTTGTCACCATACAAACTTAATAATATAAATTGCACTTGTAAAAAGCAACTGTGAACCTATGACAGACGAGGAATTGAACCCCGTGTCTTACGCTATCCGGGCGTATGCCTATACACACGGCTTTTTACAAGTGCAATTTATATTATTAAGTTTGTATGGTGACAAAACACTATAAAAACAAAAATAAACTATAAATTGGCTTTCATCATCTTAACTGATGTTAAAATATTTGTAAAAATATTTTCCTTCGGATATTGTGAGAGCAATCTCGCAACATTGATGATGTCACGCAGTCTACGCGTCAAAAAGCACTTGCAAAATTCAACAGGCTTGTTAATGTGACGGTGGCCGAGTGGTATAGGCATACGCCCGGATAGCGTAAGACACGGGGTTCAATTCCTCGTCTGTCACAGATTCACAGTTGCTTTTTACAAGTGCAATTTATAATTTCTTTTATAAATAGAAATTTATAAATAGACCAAACTTACCAACACAAAACAATGCCTTTATCAATATCAATATTTGATGATTTACAAACACAATGCCTACTATGACAGACATTATGTCAGCCGCGTACGCGCATAAACATCGTCTGTTTACGATACGCGCGACAACACTCGCGCAGTGCCCAATGAACGGGGCGTTATGTAAATCTGCACAGAGTAATGTAATGTTTCAGAGGCAGCTTTGAAGTAAAACAAAAATCACGCGATAATTAGAATAAATAGGCATCTATAGATTCTTACCATACGATAATCTCGGTTACATTTTGACCTTAGTTAATTAAGTAAAAAATACGCACGGATGTACGTGAGACTGAGGCAGCATTGCTGACAACCCTCAGTGGTTTTTGTCAATATATGCTAAAATGTTGTATTGTCCTAAGCTTTAAAATGCTAAATAAAGGAAGAAAAAAATTATGACCACCAAAGATAATGAAATCGCATTGTTTTTCATACAATTTTAGATTAGTAGAGCTTGTCTAAACTGAAATGACGCGCCCCACTATTGCATTAACGCACACAAGCACACTTAAACTAGTCGACTGTGACGTATTCATAATATAGATTTTAATTCGCGGAGCAGTCGACATTAATAACGACACTTCATCTGTGTGGGAGCACAAATGAATTGTCGTTATTAATGTTTGACTCACTCATACATCGAAATCAACTAATCAACTAGGGGCAGCGCGTCATTTTAGCTTAGACAAGCTCTACAAAAATATTATTTCGCACTCCCTATCATCAAATTGCTCTGTACAACGAAATTCAGTATCGTCTTGAAGACGTCTGCAGTCCGTAGAACGGCGCGCGCGCAACGTACCAAAACAGTTTTTATTATCCGCTCGAATCGACTCAATTGATCTATTGTTCAAACAACTGCCTCTGATTCTATAGTATCAAGTTTTGATTAGTTCTATGAGTGATCTCGTCAGTGTAGTATGGAAGATTCTTTTTTTAAAACCAAAGTGTCTTTTCTATCGGTAATTTTCAAAACATTGGCAAAGTGTGTTTAGTGTTTTTATGGTTAGTGTAAATGTGAATGCTAAGTGATGTTTAATAACAGAAAGTATAGTTCGAACTCGAACTATACGTATAATAGCAGCAATAATGATTCTTACTATAAGGTAACTCTAGCTTGATGTTAAGAAACCCAAGCAGTACCATTATACTTCCAAGCTTCACAGGTTGTTTCAAAGACTTAGAGAAAATAATATATTAGTAGACCATTATTATTTAAGATGCCCGAGACAACGATAAAATAAATACATAATTTACGGTAAAAATAAAGCTCTTTAGCGGCATCGCTCATAAACAAATTTATGACCCTTTTTTAATGGGGACATAATAAGTAACTAGTTTAAACAATAATGCGGTCTGTTATCAACTCTTTAATGGCAATCAAGACGGTTGCTGGCAATGACACCAATTTGGGTTAAGTGATCTTAATATACGAGCATCCTAACTCTACCAAGCGGCGTCGTTTTGCTAACTAATGATAAAACTACACGTTTCCTACTACAGATAGTTACAAGCGAAGAAGTCTGGTAAAAAAGATTGGACAAGATATAGAGCCCACATTTTACAACATAATAGAGCCCGAAGTGACAAGTTAAGCTTTCAAGTCATTGGCTAAAATAATACAAAGTTTAACTCTTAATCGATCTCGATGATTCATATATTTGCTCGATGTAATTTGTTAGGTTTGGTGGTAAATTATAGGTAAAATTGGCGAAACAGCCGGTTAGTTTCCATCTATATAAAGCAGTATCGTTAGGCCTTGACGATTGAAAATAAAGATACATCTCCAAACCAAAACAAATAAAGAAATTAGTCAAAGTGCCCATTCGGAGGGTCCCGTTTCAATTTATTTTATTCTAAGGAGCCTTTTGTCCCTTGGTCCTGGCCATTGGTGGTGTCAGGCCCTGATTGATGACATCTGCAGAAACCCTTTTGAGGCAGTAAAGAATGATGTTGTGTGTTTGACTGTCTTGAGATGTCGTGTTTTGGAGTCTATAAAAATTGCTTATTTTCATTTAATCGCTCAAGTGTCGCAAAGCGTCGCCTACTTGCTGTAAAATCAAATCATTTTGCTTGATAATAATATTAGTTTAACCTGAGGTATATTTACCCTTTTTCGATTTTTCGCTCAACAAAGAAATAAGTACAAAGACTATTTTACTACCTACAGATTTCATATTTTTAAATCAAATGAATAATAATTTCCTCAGTGAAAACGCGTCAGTCTGAAAAATTTTTGACATGGTAGAAATTGATCATTCTCTTGGTAATCTGCAGACAACAAGCAAACATCTCTATTGTCTAAATTTGTACACATATGTTCAAAATACAGGAAAACTCATACAAGTACCGACAACAGCACTTTAAGGTAAACACTGCAGTATCTTATGCAGTTATAATAAGGGTTAGTTTTCAACAAAAGTGTATATCCTGATGTGGGCTACTGTACCATCGCTACCGCGTGATGGGCGAACATTTGTTATCCCACACCTGAGCTTTGTACTGTGATAAATTAACTCTCCACCACTCAACCTTTTGTTGTATCTACAATCATTACCTCATACGATGTAGCTTTATCTTGCATTGTCTTTTGGTTGGTGGAAATTTAAACATATTTTCTGTGTGACTATACACATGCCCGTATGTGGTTCTTGAGTATTCTGTACACATTATTTTTAGTCTGATCTTTTTAATCTCTTGTTATACAGTTTGACATGCACTGCTATTTTATCGGTTCCACGTCCATTCCTGAAACAAGAGAAAATATATGTTATTATTTATAACAGCAAAACATTTTTAGAAATGAAGACATTTCTATTCTGTACAGTTTGTAATCTTATGCACCTAACTATCAAAACGACGTAAAAATAAAAATTCCTTTTTGCCCCTTTTTAAATCAATTACCTAGGTTGGAACTAGCTCGGAAAGAAATGCAAAACAAATGAAACACTTAACTCGGGCCAGGGCAGGGGAATTAAAACGCAGTGAATTAGACTTAATTTCTCCTGAACTTTAAAAAAGACCACCGCAATTTTACAATGGACATGAGTATAGAAGGTTTTTCACTCGCCATTCACTTTTTGCGCAACAACCAAACACTGCATTATCTCTACACTCATACTTCATTTGATGACTTATTGCCACAGATAAAAAAACATTTTCATGTAAAATGTTTCCAAAAACCGAGATAGTATAGCTTTCAGTGTAAGAAAATTATGAGATTTCATGTAGAGCCAAGATTCTAACCCTACACGACCTTATTTTACTTACAAACCTACCTCGAAATCTTAACAAACTGTACCAAGTGGCTTGCCATTTACGTTACTAGTTCTACAAAAAATATTGGATCACAAAATAAGTAATGAAATGTGCTTCGCTTGGTTCTGCTTTAGCGGGGGGCAGTAGCCGTGCCCCCATATACTTAATAAACAATAGTCTTAAGTTTGCACTGACTGGTTTTACTATAAAATTTCCATTGCGTGAGTGGCTACTGGCACAAAACAGAATTTGCGGGAAGTGTTACAGACAAAACGAAAAAGAAAACACCTCAACCTGTAATTGCTGAGTCGAGAAATTTGTTCGGAGTTAAAAATGAGACTATAATGCTAATAGGATAATTAAAATATAGTATTCAGTTTGCAGAATTAACAAAAGATTTATAATTTTTAGTTACTAATTTTTGATTCGGTACCTTATGATTGGAAAAGTTAAGAATTGGTTTACCTAATTAAGCTTTAAGTTACTAGATCAATTTTGGTCAGATAAATCTACTATGACGATATAAATCCCATGATCTGCAGATCAAAACACCGCTCTCATAAAACAATGATTTTAATTAACCAGCCCCGTATCCAATTATAATATCACCTGTCATACTTGAACAGGTCAAGTATCAGATCAATGGTAAGCGATTACCGGTAAATGAGTACGTACATACGGTGACAGCGACCGTACTCTGTGAGACAATGACCGGGTCGAACCCGGGAATTAAGCAGATACCCGGGAAACCTTTGCAAAGCCTCTGTGTGGTGTAAGGCATGAGCGTGACGAGATGACAGGTGGAATTGTAAATGTGACTGCGTTAGAGTTCGGAGTAGCTGAAAATGTTCCACATACAGGTACACCCTAAATGTGGCTATTTCTTTAAGTTTCATTACTTCGAATCATAACGTTGCACAAGCTGATAAATCATTGCAAACCAGTGAGTAATCATTGATACAGAAAACTAACGGAAACAGATTTGTTTTTATTGGTTTTATGTTTAAAATTAATGTAAAATTCTTATAACAATTTTCAACCATGTAAAATGATGTATTGGTTATAGACGTAGTCGTACTTTGTCTTTGGATTGTTAGTAAATATTTGGAAAAGAACGATAAAACTTTTTTTCAACGCAGCCAGCTTTAATATTAAAACCGTTACTCAACTGAGATTAAAACTATCACTAGCAATTCTTTACTCCCAGCGACTCCATCCTTACCCACTCGCGATCGCTTACACCTTACCACCCCTAGCAACTTCGACACACCCTCTTTCATCCATCATTAACGGACAATGGCCAATCTACCGTGTAGGGGCACTCCATCACGGAGATCAGATCATAATTAACGCGAGATTAGAAACGCCCCGTCGTTCGGCCTGTTGGCGGACATGTTTTTGCATCTACTTTTGCCCGGGTTATGATATCCTTCATTTAGCGAAGTCAACACAAAATTATAGTTTGACCCAGTGTGGTGGAGGTAATAAAAATATAAACAAAATTTGATTGCGCACACCCTAGTGCTCAATCAAGAGAACACGAGTGCCTGTGACTTTTTGAAATCACATAATCTGAAAAAGACAGTTCAAGGTATTGTAATTGACAAAAAAAAGGAATTACCCGTATAAAGATTTTTGTTTCCACCTATTACTCAAGAATTTGATACTCCCGTAAGCAGGTGTAAACGCCATAAATACAATCGGCGTCTCTGGCTATCTACCAAATCTAACGTGTACTCCAACAGTTTGATACTGTTGATGGTTTTAGTTAGCGTACGCCACCAGACCAAATAAACAAAGAACTAGAACTAGACTTAGATCATTATTTCTTGTTCTTTTGTTCTTTACGGAAGCTCCATTTCAGCGATTTACACCAAAAGCTCGCTAAGCTTTCTTAGATAGAACGCAATAGAACTACGAACGAATGCTCTGCTTAGAAGAATTTAATGAAGTGGGGATAGAATGAGCATTCGCTCGTCTAATTTAAATGGGCTTTGAGACCATTGTGGTCAAAAATTAACCGGCAACTGTATCAGTAAACAGTTTCATGGTGACGGCGTTGCTTCAATATTTTAATTCACTCGCCTGTCATTGATCGATCAGCAATTGGATAACTGTATCAGTGGCGTATTCACTAACCCCAACAGTTGATGGTGACGGCGTTGTTTCAATGTACTGTATACTATATTCTAATTCAGTCACCTGTCGTCGAGACAATTGCAGGCAACACAAAGCCAGACAAATGGAACAGGACAATGCCAGAGGCGCGAACAAAAGCGCTTTAGTCGTAGCTGTGGCCACCATCGGTAATGGTTGCTGTACACATTTTGTGGATTGCTTCATTGGAGACCTGGAATTTTCGCTTACCTGATTTTCTTTCTTATTTCTTAGTAATTTGGTTCCGTGGTGAATACTGTTCTATCGAAAGAAAATCTAAACGCTCTGTCCATGGTATTGGTCGCACTCCAATGAATTGTCTGAACTTTTAATGTTATTACCAAAACGATTTTGGCCCAAAAGGCTTTCAAGGCGGGCAAACTCTCGCAAATCAATCGAGGGTAATCTCGATCCACATTTGGTGTAGATATACTTATCTTGATCAAAAGAAAATATTTCAATTATTAAAAAAAATATTTCAATTTAGAAGACGTTTTTAGGGTTCCGTAGCCGAATGGCAAAAAACGGAACCCTTATAGTTTCGTCAAGTCTGTCTGTCTGTCTGTCTGTCTGTCTGTCTGTCTGTCTGTCTGTCTGTCCGTCCGTATGTCACAGACACTTTATTCTGAAACTATAAGCATCACATAGCTGAAACTTGGTAGGTAGGTGTATTTTGTTCACCGCTTTCTGATTCAGATACAAAAAGTAAGAAAAAATAATATTTAAGGGGGGGCTCCCATACATGAAACTAAAACCTAAAAATTTTTTTTACTCAAACCTATGCGTGTTGGGTGTCCATGGATAGGTCTTTTAAAATGATGTTGAGGTTTTTAAAACCATTTTTTCTAAAAGTGTATGGTTTGAGATATAGACGCTTCGAAAGTGGTAAAATGGGCGTCCCCCCCCCCTCTAACTTTTGAACTAAGAAAGTGAAAATTTTGAAAAAAATATATGATGTAGATCTCAACAAAAACTTGCAACGAAAATTGGTTTGAAGGAGATCGAACCAGTTGTTTTTGAGATATTGCACATTTTTATCAACCGCAAATATAACTTTGTCTTTCATACAAACACTATGAAAAACAAAGTTATTTTTGTTGTCGCAATATAATGTGATGTTTTCGTTAAGTGAAAGTAAGTGGACCCTGAATTCAGTTAAGGGTGGCACGGAACCCTCAGTGTGCGGGTCCGACACGCACTTAACCGGTTTTTTTATTTATAGTAGATATAAGTTCTATAATTTTTTCTTTTATTTATTCTTTAGGTTAAGGGTTATTTATAAGTAAATTTGTTTTTTTCTGTTTTTTATTAAATAAAATGATCCTTTTTATTTTGTAGTGTAGATAATTAAAAAACCGGTTAAGTGCGTGTCGGACCCGCGCACTAAGGGTTCCGTGCCACCCTTAACTAAATTCAGGGTCCACTTACTTTCACTTAACGAAAACATCACAATTTTTGCGACAGCAAAAATAACTTTGTTTTTCATAGTGTTTGTATGAAAGACAAAGTTATATTTGCGGTTGATAAAAATGTGCAATATCTCAAAAACTACTAGTTCGATCTCCTTCAAACCAATTTTCGTTGCAAGTTTTTGTTGAGATCTACATCATATATTTTTTTCAAAATTTTCACTTTCTTAGTTCAAAAGTTAGATGGGGGGGGACGCCCATTTTACCACTTTGGAAGCGTCTATATCTCAAACCTTACACTTTTAGAAAAAATGGTTTTAGAAACCTCAATATCATTTTAAAAGACCTATCCATAGACACCCCACACGCATAGGTTTGAGTAAAAAAAATATTTTAGGTTTTAGTTTCATGTATGGGAGCCCCCCCTTAAATATTATTTTTTCTAACTTTTTGTATCTGAATCGGAAAGCGGTGAACAAAATACACCTACCTACCAAGTTTCAGCTATGTGATGCTTATAGTTTCAGAATAAAGTGGCTGTGACATACGGACGGACAGACAGACAGACAGACAGACAGACAGACAGACAGACAGACAGACAGACAGACAGACTTGACGAAACTATAAGGGTTCCGTTTTTTGCCATTCGGCTACGGAACCCTAAAAATGTTATTATGACATTTTAAACTTTCTCGGACATTAAAATCAGTGTGGTCAAAATAAGCATCTCAATCTGAACCCAAAACAAATGAATACAACTGCGTACGAGCACAAAATGAAGCGATTCCTCGAGTTGACATCTCGACAAGGGGACGAATTTATCGAGTGCGTGAAAAATGATGCCTCGACATCGCAGGGTGAAATGTTTACGATTTACGGGACGCATTAATAGATGAATCAATCAAGCAAAAGAAGAGACAATAGATGATATTAATCACTTAGTAGCATCACTTTGGAAATTGCATCTCAGGATAGGATTAGTTGGATGAAACGAATAAGACATACGTAATATTTGAATGTATCAAAAAAAAAGAGAGGCTTTTTTTGTGTTAAAAACATTTAAAGAATTTTAGCTGGTTTTATTTAGTTAAGGGTTCTGACGATGTTAAAGCTTTTAGGCTAAGGATGTTCTTTTAATGAAAATGCATTATTATGAATTATGATCTACCCGTAACTGAAATTACTAATTTTACACTAGAATTGCATAGCCATTTAGTAATAAAACAAGGAAACATCGAATGATACAAAGATTTAGGTACCTCCTACCGTGCCCGTTACAGTTTCAAGAATTTTCCTTTTTCGCTTTTCATTTCTTCGACTCTTAGTATCTTTCAAGTACGGTCGATTGACGGATACCTTCAAGCAGACCTATTACCTAACTCGATCTTTTTCATATTTATTGCAATTGTTATTGGCGTCTGGTCATCAGCTTTTTTACGCAACAAAATGTAGATGTCTACCCGTAAGTACGCTTCGGTGATACTCGTACTTTACTTGAAAGCCGAAGAAAGAAGAAGAAGAAGAAGAACTCGAAAGCCTTCAGAGCACTAGTAAATTGTGTTGACTTGTGATTAGCTCCATAGACCACGGGTATACCGATGAAGAAGTAGGCTCACAAATGATCTGTGTGGAAGTCTCAACATAGTTTCCCATGTCGAACAAGCAGGTGGAAGTCGAAAAACATTGAGACAAAATTGGTGTATTATTGATTGATTAGGCTTAAACAATTACAAATATATTTATACGATTTATTGAATGTAGCCACGTAAGTTAAAAATATTTTTAATGCAGCAGAAAATCAGCAAATAAAGCTTTTCAGGGCGAAATGACTAAAATATTGAGATTACTTGTGTTCCAGACTTCGGTCGCTGTTTGAATACGTTTGATACGTCTACCATTTTGAATACTTGCTAGCTAGCGCTTATTTGACATGCTCTATACGGATAGCAATCGCATCGCGGTCTTCAAGTTATGTAATACCTCCTTTGGGTCGATCATTGCCCACACTTAGGCACGTTCCCACTGAAGGTATCGCCGTGACGGATTATCCTCCGTCATTTGTTCCGGAGCCTTGTTCCTCTAATGACCGCGTCCCGGACGAACGTCGTTTGTTTTTCTGTTTTTGGGGCAATCAGTAAGTGACAATAGAAGAGATTCTGGTTCTAACTCACCCTATGTACTGTCAAAAATATCTTTACTGCAACCATAGTAATAAAACAATTCTGAAATAACTCTGTATGTAACTTTTTGATAGGTAGTAGTCTGTCGAACGAAAGGTAATTTAAAAAATTGCCATAGTCAACTTATAAGTACATCCTAGTCATGCTTCTGTTAGACAAATTCTAAAGAATAACATAGGTCGGCTGCTTACTTTCAGGCATAAAACAAAAGCTTATGGTGGGATAGGGGTGAATAAACGTCATGAAGGGGAATCCAACATTTGTGCTAAAGTTGCTGAGAGTTGTCAGTGCTCTGAAACCCACTAATGGTCTGATGTTTCGTTTTGCAAGACTTCATGTTACTACGACTGATGACCTTCGTAGTGTAGTAGCTAAACACGCTGGTTTTCAAGGCGTCGCCGCTCCGAGGTCCCGAGTTCGATTCCCGTTCGGGTCAATGTATAAATCATAATTTTCTATATTCGGTCTGGGTGTTGTGGTATACCACCGTTTTATGATTTCCATTACATTCAAAATACCTATACATTTTATATTTGATTTTTTTCATAAAATGTTGTTAGCGCTTACACTTTTCCTGCGAATCCTCGTTCTTCTCAAACATCTCAAAATTGATAAAAGCGAGTGAAAATCATATCTCAGCTATTATCTCCCAATACCGGGGGCCATTAATTCGGCGATCATTCCGAAAGATTTCACCCCCTTTTTGCACATCACATAACTATTATTTATACGCTTGCGTCTTCGGAGGCGCCAGAAAAGACGATACCGCATAGACTTATGCGGTGATGCAGAGGTTTCTATCCATTTCATATTTCATTGTTTCTTGATATGAAAATTTCGTAATACGTAACACAGTGTTTTTTAATCAAAAGCAGCATGTTTTCCAAAATATAGTAGTAGTAGTAGTAATAGTCCCCCTAGCAGATTTCGACTACGGTGGCCAGTCACAACGACTAATCGACTGCGCGGAACATTTTATAGTGCACAAGTGTGTAAATATAAGATGATGGTAAATGACCGTGTGGCCAGAGATATTTTTATTTTATTTATGGCTAAACAGATAATTTGACCTCGATCGCACCTGATATCAGGCGTGGATGAGGTCTAGGGTGCAAACTATTATTATTACACTTTATAAATAAAGTCATACAAATCCTATTGCAAAAGTAGCCTTTTGTATGTGCATTACCTCAACTAATAACTAAAATTTCATACTTATATTTCTCTATTTTTTTTCCTATTTACATGAAGTGTCAATTTCTCATTCACAAGAACATTTTCTACATAAATCCCCTTCTGAAAAAGTTTCATAATCTATGACAAAACTGTCGCCATATCTCTTTGTCCTTATTCATTGAGACGGTGCGCAACAAACTTTTCATTTCCTTTCACTCTTATTGTGACACCATAAGGTTTATTTTCGCGTTTCACTGTGTAAAACTTAAAGGGCTGGTGCATTGTTCTTCGGAAATGTCGCCCTTTGTTAATGAGCCGTTAGTAGGAAGGGCCTTGATATTATTTATGTGGCTCCGACTGGATTGTTACGAATAAAATGATAGGTGTATCGCAACCGAAATTGGCGTCACATCTTGTTCAACTCAAATCGTTTCAAATCCGATCTGTAGCTTGCAAAGTACGATTATGTTAAACTGCGCTAGTTTTCTTTCAACACTTAGCAATTATTTGTCATTAATTACATCTTATATTATAATAAAATGTGGTCCAAGGGTCACGTAACTTATTAATAAAAAAATGTTATTAAAACAAAAATTACAAAAAAATTGCTTAATTTTTTACCCCTCCAAAACCTTTATTATTAAATTATATAAAAATTTTTAATTAAATTTAATTTCAAAGCAGCATTTTACGTTTTAATATTTTAAAAACGTAAAATGCTGCTTTGAAATCGCCCTACGATATTGTATACCTACTTGTGTACTTACGTTTTCTTTTTAAAAGACTAACAAACGAATTATCCTTATAGCACAATAGTGGTTACGTAAAAGTGTCTACACCCAACTAATCGTGCTTACCAATATTTAGATATTCCTATTAAATTTATCTTTTCACCTATCTTTAAATTATTACTATTGGAAGATTTTACTCCCGACTCTTACAGAATTTTCTCCATATTCAGGGAAAACAAGGTGCCTCTACCAGAACAAAAACAACATACTTAGCTTGGTGTAGTACATAAATAATAACTCAAAAATCCTTTATTCAGTGTACTTCATAAAAACTAGTCTGCGCCTTCCGAGATAGGATTTACGAAATAACTGAGATTGCTTGTACCAGACACTATTCTTTATGTTAATCCAACACCTGGATTTTCACATTTATTTCGCACAACATTTTGCACGAGCATAATAATAAAGCCGCAAGAACAGAACTGTAGGATTTCCTCTTTTTTTTTGTAAACTAGCCGACCCAGCCAACTTCGTTTTGCCCCCGGCCTCGTCCCATCCCAGCCCCGTTCTTATATATATTTTTCTTATATAAGAACCTTCTCCTGACAATAACAAATATAACAAAAAAAAGAATTAGCGAAATCGGTCCAGCCGTTTAGGCGTGATGCCGTGACCAAGGGAAATAGGCATTAATTTTTATATATATAGAAGATAAAGGATATTCAGTACATTTTTGTAGAGATAACAATGATTTACAACCACGGTTCTAATACACTGATTAACACGTTCCGGGACAGTGCCCGCCTACAGGCGTGAAAACAATAAAACATCTATTGTGTCTGGAGTAGTGTCCCGGAACGTGTTAAACGCTTAGGGAACCGGCCACTGGCGGTCGCTTAAACATAAGAATGACAAAATAATGTTGATAAAAACCTCCGTGAGGGTTTAAGTATTAGTAGGCATAGGGGCAACTGTTGAAAACTATTGTTACTTGATTTACTAGCTAACTCGTCTTAAAGGTATTAATTTTAAGTCTCGAACCATAAAATATACGCCATATAAACACAAAATACGTATGTATTGTGAGATTAATAACCAAAGTATGTGTATAATAGTGTACGAAGATACTACAATACCTTACTCTACTAGTGTCAAGAACTTGGGCCTGATTATTGACTCCAGGCTTAGCTGGACTGTTCACGTAGCTGAGGTCAGCCGTAAGGTGATCATCTGTCTGAGAAGTCTCTACCGTTTAAAATTCTTTCTCCCATTTAAGACGAAGCTTTTACTTATGCAAACTCTTGTTTCCTTTAATTGACTACGCAGACTCCTGCTGTACTAACCTCACTGAAGCCCTTATCGATAAGCTTGAACGTCTCCTCAACAATTGCATCAGATTTATCTTCGGCCTCCGCAAGTACGACCATGTCTCCAGTTTTAGAGCACAGCTTAACTGGCTCACTATCCGCCAGCGTAGACACTCTCGAATCCTTTGCATTCTACATGCTATTCTTAATAACCCCTCTTCACCTTCTTATCTTAAAGATATGTTCCCGTTTTTATACCAAACTCACGATCGATCTCTCCGTTCCTCCAACAATCTCCGGCTAGGCACGCTGGCTCACCGATCCACGTACGTTTCCAAGTCGTTTACAGTGACGGCAACACGACTGTGGAACTCTCTGCCTTTGGATGTCAGGAGGACCGAGTCGAAGTTATCGTTCAAGAGCAAAGTCCGACAATTCCTCAAAGAATAGATAATTGCATAATATTTGTATATATGTATATTTATATATAATTTATGTATTTTGTGTAAGTTTAAGTATGTTTATAGACTATATGTTATTGCAGTAGTTTATGTAGGTTAATTTTTTTACTATACATATTAGTTAATTGTTGCTTTTTTATTTCTTATCTGTTTTTTATTTTCGCTGCACCCATTGCCATCTCTCTGCATGACCTAAAGGTTTGACTGGCAGAGAATGCTTTTAGCATTAAGTCCACCTTTGTACACTATGATTTGTGCAATAAAGTCTTTAAATAAATAAAATAAATAAAGTATGTATTGTGTCCGTCTGACAATGCCGTAGGATGTTAGGAATTAATTTCAAAATTAATCAACAAAATATTGATGTATGCATTTTACTGCATTAAAGATGAAAACCGTTAAATCAATCATTAACCTTAATCGCCAAATCCAACCCCTACTATGTCTATGTTGCATATTTGTACCTCCAGGGGGCGCTGCGTACTTCCGACTAATGGCGGAGGATAAACGACGTCACATCCGGTTAGCTTTGTGCCTGATCGCGCCATTTCCTCCCAATGTTAACTTTAGACAAGTTAAATGGGACTGTTTTCTGTTAAATAGCCTTCTTTGCTCGGTTTGGGAAGAAAAACGTCTGTTTAAAAAGGTTTCGTAGTAAATTGCCCTAGATTTTATGTGATTTTTTTAATAGTGAGGCGAAGAATCGATCTTCTAGTCACAGGTTACATTCAAAAAACTTATTGAAATTTTAATTCGTACTTTTGAATTAATGCAACTAACAACTCCTTATAAAGAAGCTCAAAAAAACACAACGAGCTATGGAGAGGGCTATGCTCGGTATTTCTCTACGAGATCGAATCAGAAATGAGGAGGTATGTAGAAGAACTGAGGTAACGGACATAGCCCTGAGAATCAGTAAGCTCAATGGCAATAGGCAGGGCACATAGCGCGAAGAACTGATGGCCGTTGGGGCAGAAAACCCTTCGACCAAAGGCGCAGAAAAGGACGTTCACCGACAAGCTGTACAGCCGATCTTGTAAAGATCGCAGGATCACACTAGATGCAGACTGCTTGTGATCGGTCGATGTGGAAAACTGTGGGGAAAGCCAGCAAAGGACGTCCTTTGGCTGATAATCATGATGATGTTCATTATAACAGACAGCTAAAACATACTTAAAAGCACTTATTCAAAATACGTCGTAAACGTCAGGGTCATCTTTAGTCCCATATTTTTTTATATTTCCTGTTCCTTAAAAAGTCCACAGTTACATAAATTACTGAACAATAGCTAGCAAGAATTAATTGCAGAAAATGGACTTTCAAACTCCTAATTATAGCCAGATCATTAATTTCACGCGAAATCAAGGAAATTCTTTAAATTACGAGCGTTTTCCTAGAGAAAAAATAATTAAAAACAAAATGGCAGTGGTTAATGACGCCGTAATGCAAACGCGAAGTTCAGGCACTTTTTAGTGGTCACGTTTTGTGAGTCCATAAAGTATTTTTACAGACTTAAAAAAAGGAGGTAATCTATTCGACCTGTATGTATGTGATATAGTTAGTTTTTTTATATATTTGGTGGTAGTGGGGTAATCCATTAAAGCTTCCAAACACGTGTGTAAAATTTCGTGAGTGTATGTATTGTCCACAGATTTCTCGAAAACGAGAAGTCATAGAGAGATGATTTTATTTTAGTTCAATCAAGTATATTCCAAATTAAGGTCAGTGAAGGTTTTATATAAATCGGTCCAGTAGTTTTTGAGATATGGGTTATTGTAGAATCCTTACTTTAATACAAGTGTTGTGTTTAATTAGTTTCCATCTGTGCATTAATTACCCCATAGTCATAAAAAAATTAGTAACCCTCCATGATCAAGGAATTCTTTAATTTGACGAGCAATAATTCAACAGTCTGTATACTTGACTCAGTGGTCTATTATTTATTTTATCGTACGTTTGTTTTTGTTACAGGAACTTTTGGAGAAAAGAATTAAACAGCTCGAAGCTCAGTTGGAGGAAGAGAAAAGGAAAACCCAGCGAGAGCGGATGGCTGTCACCAAACTGCAAAATAAACTCATAAAGGTAAGTCTTAACGATTAAACGCCTGTTTTACTATCTACAAATAAGGACTAACCAACGAATAATCCAAATATAGAACGTCATTTCGTATGTAGTAATGGACAGATAGCGATACTTGTTACGTATTAGGACATTGTGATACAGACCGTTAGTGTGAGGGGGCGTGTGTTCTTACACAATTTAACTAACAGAGTACAGATTTACGTTTTTTTTGTCTGAGAAATTTAAGTTACATTGGGTACTACATGTTATCATCATTGTTTTCTAATTAAGATTGAAAATTTTGACACCCAATATAACACACCCTTTTTTGGATAGAGTTACTAAAAGTTATAAATTTTCATAACATTTTCAGTAAACCCTGAAATGCCTCTGCAAAGGAGACGTTGATTGAGCCTTCCCTGTTACCTCTTACTTACCCTCTTAGAATCCGCCAGTTAAATAATTGCCTTTAAGATTGAAACAATTATCTGTGACGCTTCACAATACACCGAATTTCTATGGATACCTGATATTGTTAAGGAGATGCTATTATTGATAATACGCGATGATATTTGCAGCAATTACGTGTAATATCACTCACTCCCAAGTTGTGAACGGGTAAAATCAAAGACACTAACAAAGCTGGAGAAAATTGCATGAAAAATCCTTATAATTTTCATTTTTATGCACGTTACACTGTAAGCCTACCGCCGCCTTCGCATGCGGAATGTGACATTTGAATGCATGCTGCAATGGCATATGTGACGTCTCGCTCTAACATAACAATTTGTGATAGTTGCATCCATTTGAAAAATCAAAAAGTACCTAAATTTTTACAAGTATACTCTTAATTTGGTTCATAAAGAACTTGTTGCCTTGTTCAAAACATAATAAACATCAATGTTAGCGCAGGCACTTTATTACGTTCACTATTAAACTAAACTCTATAGTCTATAGAAACTTCGCCTTAAATCGCCGACACCTGTCAATATTTGGCTTCTATTAATTAAAGCTCCCCTTATAGCTGAACTGTTCGAAGAATCTCGCATTGTTGTCACAGAATTAATGAGAGTAGAAGATCCAAACATAACGAAATACAACCTTTTTGATGATTGATTTGAAGTTTAAATTCTTACAGCATTATTCTAAATATTTAGAAATCCTTTAAAATATAAAATGCGAATGCAATTGTACTTTAAAGATTTATTTATATATCTATAGACGTTGGTATCGATTTCAATGTACCTACAATGGCAACTTTTTGATGATTACATACTACTATGTACTTTTAAACCGAACAGGCAAATACAGTACTTACTAGTTTGAAAACGGTAACAAAGCCTTATAAAAATGTGTGGTATTGACTTGAGCGATGCCTGTACATTTTCCACATCGCGACTATTGTCTGGGCCTTCTGCATACACTGTTTGATCTATGTCCGCACCCCGATTGTTCAATTAAAATGGGTATTTGTAAAATTCAGCAAAATACACTTTTTGCTTCGGTGCACAACGAACAGCCAAGCAATAACCGGAAAAATCCAGTAATTTCAACTTTACAAGTTTTTATTAATCTTTGAGCATTGCGCGCATTAACTTGGGCTGTGAAAATTTAAATTAAGGATTATTGCTTTTCTGTTATAGCTGCATATAGGTAGAAATCGAAAGGATTGTGCTTTAATATACTTTTTACCGACTTAAAAAAGGATGTTTTTTTTGTAGCTACTTATCCCGCCCCCTTCTTCGTCTGGTAATCAAACCTGCTGGGATTCAAATCGTGATTGCCTGCGTGAAATTGATTGAAGTGCTTCCTTTTTCATTGTTTTGTGTGTCTGATGATTAAGAGCTCGATGCATTTACCTTTTAGGAACCCTTCAGGGGATGTTTTCAGATGATGAGCACATATTTCATACTTTTTAGTTTTCACATAAAATGAGAAAAATTTTCTGTTCTGTTTATTTCTTTACGACAAATAATATATTCTACGATAGGTTTGTTTGTCACACGTCTGTGTTTGAATTTCAGCTCCATATCGCTCAAGGCAAAATTGCCTCTACTATAGTGAACCAGACAATAGTTGTTGTCACATTAACTGGCTGCCCACCAAGTTTAAGATGCAGTGCACAATAGCCAAGATCCGTTACTGGTCACCCCTCGCAAATAACTGGGCAGTTTGCTCAATGTCTGAGTTTGAACTTCGGCTTTGTGTCTCGCGAACGACTGACTGCTATGGATGCTACGACTGCTACGACGGTTATGACTGCTACGGAATGCTTATAACTACGATTCGTGGGTAACAATTTGTCATGAGATTGTTTGTATAACATTTGCTGTATTTATGTCATTATTCTCTGGTCTGGTCCAATGGTGGGAAGATTCAAAAGGTTCTTACGGTACTTATGCTTTTATATGTATGAAGATCGAATTTCACCGGTGCATTAAGACGCCTGGGAAATGTTGGTTTATTCGTAATTCAACATTTTTATGATAAAGTATACGATGAAAGATACAGTAAAAGCACTAATGTATATTGCTCTAAGATCACACCTTCAAAAGTCATTAATTAGCACGAGCACTGCACAAACGCGGCATAAATCTTCGGAACTATGCTGTAAAGGTTTTGTATCGCATCAAGTTTGGCGCAAAACGCCCAGACGATGTATGGCGAAAGTTGGGAGTTTGCACGTTTGTCGAGGATACATCTCTAAAGACGGCGGATAAGCTAACGTTAGAATAAAACGAGGTACTTTCTATTTGTTGTACTTTCTACTAATATTCAATCTATTTTAGAATTTTCCCTTGCTTTAATGTAGAAGCAATGTAAATATGATTTTGTTTGAATTTTAAGGATTGTATGTTAGCCTCTTCTTTAGCTCGATGTTCAACTTTTTTTTTCATTTGTATTTGACATGTTAAATAACAGTTATTTTATGCATTTCGCTTCTCGCTATCATAGGAGACACACCTTGAAACATCGAAGTTCTTAGGTAAGTGCGCGATAATACGCCAGTTGATACTGTGCTCTCGGTCGAGAAATGCATTGATAACTCTGTTCTGTATTATAAACGAGTTTGTACGGAATACTGTTCGAAGATTGGCTTTATTTTGCTGTTAAAACACATATAATAACGAAAATAACCAATGAGTGGTAATTAGGTGCTTTACAATTAAAAAATCATGCTTGCATCTATCTCTTTATTCTTTTTCTCTTTCTATATAAATAAAAAAATCGTAGTCACACCACTCATAATTTGAGATTGGATGTACCGATTTTCCTATTTTTTACTTTATGGAGGAAAAAAGTTCGCTGGGACCCCATTATGATTTAAAGGGACTGTTAGGTAGGGGAATAAATATAATAATATGTACATACTATACATACCTACTGCAATAAAAAATATAGCGTGAGGTTTACTGAAAGTAACAGGTAGGTATCGCTTAAAACATAGTACACTCATCATTATGCAACCCATACCCAGAATGCAATATTATAACTCAGTTCCCACTAACGAAGCTCTCATTACATCAAAACACAACCGCAACAAATCGCCAAGGAAACATACTAATGAATCAATCCCGATCGTAATTACCGCAGACTCGGTGCGCACGCGCCTCAAAGGCAGACGCGAGCAGGAATGCGCGTGACCAATGCAATTAGATGGTCCTTCGAGCCGGATGTTTCGCATTTCTCACCCGCACCGCTTTTGAGAAACGTCGTAAGGAACGTCGTAATTTTAAGTTGAGTTTTAAACGACTTTAGGCTTTAAAGCATTGTTTTGGAGTTGCATATCTGTGGTCGTCAATCTTGTTATCTATAATTGAATAATGACGTAACTGCGTTTGTCGTCATTTCAAACTTGAACTTTAAAGTTTATTATTTAGGTGGATTTTAGGAAAAAATAAGTTTTCTTGGATGACATCCAGGATGCCATAGCTCACCTAAATATTTGTGCGAGACTGATTTGCTTTGATTGCGACGGGGACACCTGTGAGAGTAAATCATGATGTTTTTGATGCTTATTACGACATTCAGTGTTGACGGAAATTATTCATATTTTGTGAATATCTAAGTAATATATACTTATCTTCTTCTTCTTCGAGTCGAGTGGTAAAAATCATAATATTTTCGCCCAGTGTTGTGCAACGTTGATTGCTTTGGCGTTTGCCTGCTGTAGTTCTTGAAGCGTGTGTGATGATTTTTGTATTTAGATTTACTCAGATAGACCTGTAGTAATATTTACTCAATGTAATAACAGTTAACGTTATTAATATTTGTATAAAAATGAGTATTGTTACTTTACCAAATACCGTTATCGTTGTTTATAAAGTGGCAACACAGGCTGCCCCTTCCCCTCCTACTTTCACACTTGCGAGGCGCACTCGGAAAGCGAGGCAGTCTAGTGCTAACCGCCGAAGCGAAAGGTTGTGGAAAGAAATCTATGTTGAAGTGCTGTAAATAATTATTATGGTTAGAAATAATGATTTGTATAAAAGATAAGTGTGGTGATCGAATAAAGAACTTTATAAAATTGTGATGGTGTTTGACTCATGATATGTCAGAAGTGGAAATCTGCAGCTCACAAAGGGTACGTATTATTTTTGATTCATATGATTAGAGTAATAAAATGTTACTTATAAAATAGTTTCAATAACGTAACGATTTTGCTTTACATCGAGCAGTGTGTTAGGATTGAATTCTATTTTGCTTAGCACTTACTATCCTGATTAAATCGTGTTAAGTTTCCAACTGACCATTTGGTCAAGGCAACTCCTTGATAGTGTTCAGTGGTTACGAATACACAAGTTTACTTGATATCTAAGTAGGTAATAAAAATTGTCCAGCTAGCACTGGGTTTGTTCTTGATACGAACCTAGTCTGTGCTAACATAACGTAGTTGTGCTGTGTTATCATTAAATCATTTGGGCAAGGCTACTCTTTGCTAATGGCTTATGAAAACACAATGCGCGATTTATGTAATTGGTGCAGCTAAAAAGCCAAATTTCATATAAACTACTATGATCGTTTCTCAATCCAAATACGAAATACAAAGCGAAATAGGTACTCAATATTATTTTCTTGTAGCTGTGTTAAGTAGATTTAAAATAAAACATTTTAACCTACAACTGTTGTAGGGCTAATATTCTGTTTTTTATAAATAAATATTTAAATAAAAACTTATTTCAAAAGTTGAATACATTACCACTCCATTTTTGATTTGGCAGTCGTAGAAAAAGACTTATAAAAACTATGTTGGTGAGTTATGTATGACCAATAGTGAGTTCTAAATTGGATTCAATTTAAACCAATTCAATTCATCAATTTCATTTAGTTAGATTCATTTGTTTTTAATTCAATTTAATTCGATGCATGACTTAAAATGAAGGCCTTTATAGATATTACTTGTTCCATCCAATTAATTATTTAAATAAAATTTTAATACAATTCAAGTTCGTTTTAATGTGTGTTCGATTTGATTCAATAATTAACTTGAAATTAAGGCCACTGTGCCGATCCAATTTTACAAGGTAGATATAGCGGCCAGGTGTGTCGCGTGGGCCAAGTGTGTCCTTAAGCAGCGGCCAGGTGTGTCGCGAGGGCCAAGTGTGTCCTTAAGTAGCGGCCAGGTGTGTCGCGTGGACCATGAGTGTCCTTAAGGAGCGGCCAGGTGTGTCGCGTGGACCAAGTGTGTCCTTATGTAGCGACCAGGTGTGTCGCGTGGACCAAGTGTGTCCTTTAGTAGATAACAAATATTTTCATATTAAATTAAAAACTCATGATATGTAACAAGCAGACAATAACATGCAAAAGATAGTTAATTAATTGGTAACATTATGACCTCGGCGAAGTATTCGTGAATTAAAATTATTAAATTACAGTTTAATCAATTCATCATTAATATGTGCCTAAATATCAATAATAATTTATACGCATTTTGACTAATCAAAAGTCAAGATAAAGATTACTTTACGGTTCGACGTAGTTATACTTCGACCGTGCTGGATAATTATTTTTATTTTATTTACTGAAGTTTTATTTTATTTTAAATTATAATACGATTATGAGATTTTAATACATGGAATTATAAATTAAATCATATCATCTACGTATTGTAAAAATATGTGTACATCTAAAATGAGGTCAGCAACATCAAATCTAAAATATTAAAATTCATCATTAAAATATTCCTTCACACTATAATGATATCCCCTTCTAACTCATGAATGATGTCTTCAATTATTTGGGTGGATTTTAATAAAGTTAGACAATAATATGTCGGAGAGTATGTCGCTTGGGCAGTGTCACCTTTTATTTTCTTGAGTTTTAGTAAACGTATCGTAGGTACAACGGTTAGATGCGAATTCCCTATTTGGGGCGTATTGCGATTCAACTTAATCCGTTCAATATCCAGGCTGTTCAATTCAATTCAGTGTCAACGAATACTATCAATGTAATTATATTTAAATAATACTACAATATTATGAATGAATATTGTAATGTATATGTTTATGTTATAATATGATATTATCAATTTAATTCGAGAACACAATACGAATTACTAATTTGACAGTAAATCAGCTGATAAACATTAAAAGCTGCATCGCAATACACTCTCATCCTGATGGCTGAATATTGCATTTGAAGCTAGTATTAACAGATTATTTATCACAAATTATATCGCATATTATAAATTGTACCTACAGGAGAGAAGCATTGAATACAATATTCATTTATCCTAATTCATGTATCGTGTATATTGTTATATATTATATAGAAAGACTTCTAATACAAATTTACTTTTTCCGAGGCCATGAAGACGAATTTGTCGAGGTGGCGGACGTGACTGCGCACTCAGCACTGGAGCAATAGCCAGGCCGCAGCGCCCCGCCCCGCCTATGCGTCGGAGGACTAGGATGTCCACGGCGTAGGTGTTTTCTAACATGCTGGCATGCCGGACGAGCCTCCCGGACGTCAGAGGACTAGGATATTAAGACTGAGGTGTACGAGGCCAGACCAGGTCGGTCGGGTCGAACAAGAAGACTGAGCTCAGGATCAAGGCTGAGGGCATCGACATCTTCCAATAGAAGTCTGAAAACAATAAGGACCTCTATGCGTCGTAGATGGTAAGAGCCGTCGAGCCACCTGTAGGTCCCGTTTCACACAATTTATATTGACTCCTTTAGCTTTGTTCGCAAAATTCCTATATTTTAACTGTTGTGGGTATCCACTGTATATTTACCGACTGTGCATAATGTGTATGTATTTTCACCGAATATGTCTTTGTTAATACAATTTGCAGATATTATTCGCTAAAATCTTGTAATTTAAGATCCCGACGTTTCGAAAACTTAAAGATATTTGTGGTTGCGAGTAGAATGAGATGTCAAACTTTAAAATAAAAGAAATAAACGTTTATTGTACCACTTCAATAACAATAATAGTAGTTCATAGTGTGGCAAACCAATCTCATTTTAGATATATTGTTTTTGAATCTTCCTTTTATTATTTTGACAAGTTTGCTTTTTACGTAAAAAGATAAAAGTCAAATTTCTGAGAAAATATATCCTTTTATTTTACTTTGAAATCCGATTCATTGATCCCTCTCAACGCAAACACATAGTATATAACAACAATCAGCCGTCTACCATCGAATTAATACTCAACCTGTACCGTGGTAGTAGTCATCATGAGAATTTTCTCATTTATTATATTGTCAAGTTGGTAAATACAGTACAAAAAGATGAGTTCACTAATTTCCAAATTAGGAATCTGTATTTTGGCGATCCATAATTTTATTAAACTTGTAGAATCAGAGTGCACGCATATTTATAAATATTATAAGTAAATTCTGAAGAGTTTTCTTCTTTAGTTGTCATTTACAGAGTAATCATTACTCATTAATTACAATATTAACGTTCCTATCCATGAAGAAAGAGTAGAATAGAATCCCGAATCCCATGCTGGTGGTAAATTGTTTTGATCGAAAAATATTCGCGTAAACTTCAGAATCAAGTATGCCTTTGTAAATCCATTAAGACACAAAATGACAAACGTAAAGAGTTATTCTTTGGAACACTTTCTCTGCGTGACCTACATTAAAAAAAAAAGTATTTCCAAATTTTTCGATTTAAAGAAAAGCCTGACCCAAAGTATCCGTCAATTTATTATATCAAATTCAGTTTAACCCATAGAAATCGGCTTGGGACCAACGTAGATATTTCATTTAAAAATGTCATCAGCCACAAAAGTTAGTTATTGGGACACGAATGTTAAACAACGTATTTTTCTAGGACACTTGGAACCAAAACATCAATTACATTTTATATTTAATAAGTAAAATAGGAGGGATTATTTTGCTGCAAATGAGTGATACTAGCTTAATTGTAAATTGGACCATGCCCTCTTAGGTCATAACAAATAAATAGGTAAATAATGTTGAAAGGCTTTAGAATTCTTGTTTTTTTAAGGTTCTACGTTAATATTTTTCTGCAACTCTTTGAAATAGATGTACTTTATTTTATTTTTTCAAATGTATACAGCATATCGTTACTTGACTTTACGGGGAGCTGTTTCAGTTAAACATAAAAAAACATTAGAAATGATTTATTTATTTACGAAAACATGTACTTAGTAGCAGTAAATGTATGTGATGTACATAATAAATCATACTTATTGTGAATGTGTAATTTATATCAAATGTATGGTTTTTATTAATATTTTTTCAAAATTCTATTCTCCCAGTAAAAGAAAATATTTTTAATGTTCCATTAAACTATTTCTGTGCCTCCTAACACTGTCGATATAAAAGAGTTTGAAATCAGACAATTTAAGCACCTAGATATTCAAACACTACCAACAAGTTATAACATAAGAGTTTAGCCAAACCTTATGTGGTATAATTTATAACATTCATGGGCACTAGAAGACGAAACTTGTAAGTTACAAAAATTAAGAATTTTCAAAAAGTAATAAAAGCAGTTAAGATTGACCTTATGTTAGATAAATTTTGATTATTTTATTTCTTTTAGACGCTTTGTCTATCCTAAACACCACGCAAAAAAAAACATGAGGGTGTATTTTCTTTAATCATTTGTTTCTTTAGAAACATTATTGCACAAATGACAGTATACAAATGGTAACTTGTTGCTGGAAGTATTCACTCCCAGTCGTACTTTTGAGTCATTCAAAAATTGTAATGGATGCAGAAGACTGTTGTAAATATAAATTAAATACTCAACAAAATATTGCAATGAGGTATAATATAATGATGTTATTTATAGCAATGAGGCATTAATTTGTCTTCCACTGATGTTTTCTTACGTTCAAAACGAGATGTTGTTCCTGTAGATAAGTAATGTTTCTTCAAAGCTATGATGATATATATGATATATGTCGTTTATATGCCACATTCTTAAAACTACAAAAAACGACACTCAAGATTTTATAGTCAATTAAGTTAAAGATATATTTTTTTTCCATTATGTTTTCTTACAATCAGATGATTTATATTACTAATAATTATGTTAAAACGTAAAAGCTCAAAAAAAGAGGTAAAATTTTCCTCGAAAGATGTCTATAGGCATCCGCTGTAGATTACTCGTTATTATTACAATTGTAATTGTACCCGTAGTAAATTATTAGCCCCTACAATAAAGTTACATTTAAATTACAGATACAAGTGATTTATCCGGATTTCATCAAAGATTATGGCTAAGATGTTTTAAACTTTTGTTGCCGCAAGTCGTATAAGGCACTGGATTAATACTTTAGCCTTGGTTAGTATTCACAATTTCAGTAAACCTTCTTTAGTTTCAATAGATCATTCTATATTTGTCAGAGCTGCGGCAACTCAAAGTAAACCAAAAATAATATGATTATAAAAAGAACTAGTAACATGGTTATTGTTATTTATAAGTATTTTTGTAATTATGTATGCTGTGTATTATGAAGTGAGCTCAACAGTATTATTGTAGTATAATCTTTGTTTCTCGAAAAACTTATTAATTTTGTAGTGCTATATTAATGCCGAATGTGATGATTGTTTTAATAAGTACAATTTTGTAATGTTTTTGATGTGGTGAGCTCAAGAGTAAAATTTTAGCATAATTTTTATTGCTCATTATTTGTAAAACGTAGTATACTGTAGTAGTATTGGTATAAATGCCCCATTGTGAATATGTGTAAAGCGGATGCACCAGGAGGTGCACTAGGTAGGATGGCCGAATGTGATGATTTTTGTATTTAGATTTACTCAGATAGACCTGTAGTAATATTTACTCAATGTAATAACAGTTAACGTTATTAATATTTGTATAAAAATGAGTATTGTTACTTTACCAAATACCGTTATCGTTGTTTATAAAGTGGCAACACAGGCTGCCCCTTCCCCTCCTACTTTCACACTTGCGAGGCGCACTCGGAAAGCGAGGCAGTCTAGTGCTAACCGCCGAAGCGAAAGGTTGTGGAAAGAAATCTATGTTGAAGTGCTGTAAATAATTATTATGGTTAGAAATAATGATTTGTATAAAAGATAAGTGTGGTGATCGAATAAAAAACTTTATAAAATTGTGATGGTGTTTGACTCATGATACGTGCATTACTTATAGAGGAACAATAATTCAAATATTGTGTTAAATGACAAGTCGATGTAACGCACTTGCTATAAACAAATTACAATGGGCTCATGATGATGACGTATTGAGAATGTTCCACTTAGTATACCAAAAAGGAGGCTATACTTTAAGCAACAAAAATTATCAGGCAGAATAAAAATAAGACTAGCTTCTAAGCAACAAAAATTTGCAGATCTCAATGAATCTCCCAGACATCCAGTCTCCACCTGTTTTTATTACCTAACACAAATAGCTCAAACTCTGCCTATATCAAGATCCGTGGATCGGCATGCCTTCATTTGAGGATCTTGCCGTCCAGGATCTGCATTTTAATTAGTATTTATTATGCGTAACGACGCCTGCGCAGCGGTGAGCTTTGAAATAGTAAGCTGAAACATTATATTGGTATAGCGATTAAGATGCTGGAGAAATCTTCCTTTGTAGAGTTGTAATCTTCGTTACTTCCTTGAGAATCTTCTTGCAAAGTTTTGTACATAACGCAATGGTATGGTCATAGAATTTTATGTTTTAGCATTTAATTCTGTGACCATGATCAATGTGAGTATCATTTTGTCCAAGAAAAATAAGATCGAGAAAAAAAGAAGTCGCCCCACTCATCATTTCTGTTAGCCCAAAGGTATGACTGGTAGAGAATGTCATATAGTGTTAAATCCAACTATTGTTCAAATTTTGGTTCAACACTATAGTGTTACTAAATTATATAATTATTTACTATGGTTTGGTGTGTAGTCTACAGTAGTGTTTACCAATCTTCCAATCAAATCTTTTGCGTCCTCATTTTTAAAGCCCTTTAAATTTGGCACGCTTTTTGCCAAAGCTGTCTGTATTTTGCTTTCATAAAATTTAAAATGTATACTTGTGAATTGTACTAAAACTAATAAATATATTTTAGTTCTAACACTACACAATCACAGCCAAAAAACGATACAAAAATTACTGACAGTGACTTTTAGCAATAATTTCGTCAAGCTAAGCCTTGCATATTTCATCCAAATGCAATAAACTTCACAAATGAATGCCCAACATCACCTGGCTCATTTCCCGAGGGCCTCGCCATAATCCTGACAAAACACAGCCATCAAGTATGGCAATAATCGTAACACGTCCCAACTAATCAAACTTGGGGGATTCAATTACGCTTCTCGCCATCAGATGACCCGCACCCTTATTAGAAGACAAGATCTTTATGCGGCATGACCCTTTGGTGTACGCACTTAGCGACGCCGACGCGGTAGCTCGACGGGTTTCTTACAAATTGTTGCAATCATAGAGGTAGAAGCAAGGTAACTAAAACTAACTGTAACTAAACTTATATTCTATGTCATTCATAATTTAACTGTGTGTATTATTTTTTAAGCAAGCTATGTTTACTTAAAGATGAAATAAGAAACCAAAAATTACGCAATGACGTATCCTTAAGAGACCAAGAATTTCGCGCGGTCGGACCGACAGCACGGTAGCTCAATTAGAAGAGCAGTTGGCCCGGTAAGCCAGAAAGATGCTGGTTCGAGTCCCGCCCGTGCGCAATTTTTGGTTTCTTATTTTATCTTTAAGAATTCAAATATGACACTGTGAGTGTTAATAAACATTCTAAAGCTGTGTTTATCTGTAAACCTATAGAGCATTTTTACTTGTATTTCAGAAGATATTTGAATTTAAGAACGCATCATTGTATCTGTAGTTGATAGACCTGATAAATAAATAAATATAATTTGCATCAGCCTACGATTTTTTCGTTTGTATGTTTGGCACTAAATGAAGACTTTAAAAATATATACCAATGATATTATCGTGAATGCTTATTTCTAACCTTTTAAAAGTAGGATAAATGAATTAAGCTTAATGCTATCGACTCATATTACGATTGGTTTTCTGCTCTTTTTCTAGTGTTCCTCCTTAGAACATTCTCGTTTTTAATAACTGTAGTCTTTTAATAGTAACTTTTGAGACTTACTTTAAAACTATTTGTTAAGTTACAAGCGCAGCGTTTAATTTACCCAGTGCGTAAACGCTTTCCTTGCCAGTTGTAATCTTAGGCACATTCTCCTACTTGTAATTGTTTCTTATTACTATAAGATACATTAAAGATACAGAGGGTCCCCTCTAAATATAGCATCTATGTATCCTACAAATAACATAGTGTGATTAAAATCGATTTATCTGAGCAATCAAAGGTTTTATTGGTCTGTTTGTTTACAAAATTTGTCTTAGATCAAAGGAAGCCGATTTGGCCGTAAAGTGTTAAGACAATAAACAAGTTTCTTTCTTTATGTTGGCTGCACCCGGTGATGCATTTTTTAACTCTTCTGAGAATCAATGTGGCAAATGCATTTGCTAGTATTTTGAAGTTGGCTTTCTTGAGAGTAAAGTGGGTCAGGAGAACGTTTCCTTATTTTTAGAAAGGCTGATAGCACACTGATATAAAACTATTTAATAACGCAATTAATTGATAATTTATTTAAGTATTATGATTTATTTATTTTAGTACCATATTATTTTTATGAGTACCTACGAGGCATATACCAAATTTTTAATGGTTATTTAAAAAGTTACGTTAAAGTGAGTTTTCACAACACAAAGTTATTGTAATAAACTGCAATGCAGTTTCAATAGTTTTGAAAATATTAATTAAATTTGTTTTTTGTGTCATATTTAATATCTCGACATGCAGTTTATGAAAGAAACCACCCTAAACAAAAACTCTCAAATGAAATTAATAATACTTCAAGTATTTCAATATCATAAAAAACATCTCAGCCACCGCTTGCCATAAACAATTCAGATTTCATAGTGCTCAGAAATAGTTTCAGGAAATTCTTAGAGCACCCTCAGAAACTCAATAACAACATTTTTAAGATTCAAAAAACAAGCTTGCTCTATGAAATGCCGACAAGATGGCGGTGAACCAATATGCTGCGGGTTCTGTAGATTAAAAAAAAAAACAAAGTTATTATCAAACTGTACCCTTACTATGATATGCTCTTCTCTTGTTATATTATCAGTCATTTTTTTTACACATTAAATTTAAAAAGGAGTTCGTGATAAGGTGCTAGAATAATTGGTCGATAAATGTTCATTTGGCTTAGACGATTTATTCATAATGTAAGGAAGAAGCAAATATTGGTTTGCATACTCGTACAACTTGTTGTTTTTTTAATACCATTCCTGGAGAACTCTCAAAAGAGGTTATCTCAACATTTTGTTTAAAATAAACAGCCATAAATAATAATTCTGTGCCTCTTAAAATACAGGGGTGGTTTTCGTTAATTTATTTTAAAACAAGGAACCCTAAGACGCTCTCGCAGATGTTAAGGCGAGTGGAATAGTAAACACGTATTTGCATCGTCCTTTTGAATATGAAAGTGTGGTTGCGGAATAAATTACCGTCTTAAAGGGCTATTATATAACTCGATCGTTTAAGTGGAAAACGTAGACCATGTAATTTACCAATAAGAACAACTTATATGTTTAATTGTAATAAAGTATTTAACGCCGTTAGTACACTAACGCATTCGTATGCGACAGCAATGCGGCTGAACGGTACCGAAAAGGATGACTATCACATCTGGCTATGTTAGAGCTTGCTCTTGATATAGCATATGTCAATATCACACGCCGTAGTCAAATTTTACATTCCGTATGGGAATGCGGTGGTGAAATACCGACGTTAATAAAAGCAGATAAAAGCATTATCATGTGACGTGACGTTTTCGCTAATCGATTACCATTTGTCTAGTACTCGAACTACACATGTATTGCAATAGCATCGCGATTGCTTGCTAGTTATGTAATCCCCACCACTGCCATTCCACGCTAATAACGCTGTTAGTTGAGATGGAAGTAGGGGATATTGGTTGCAAGACTCAAGAAATACTGTAAAACGGTTTTTGAAAATATTGGCAAATAGACAAAGAAATCGATCTTATGGTGTTAATTAAGAAAATTTTAGGTAGTAGTAGTAGTAGTAAATAAAGTACCAGTTGTAGTAACCTCAAATGATTGATAAATAAATGTATAAAAAAAGTTAATATTTTTATTGTAAGTAGTATTATGTACCTACCTACATGATCCTAATGAGTTTCCCTTTTGACTTCTTTATTATACTACAGACACATACAATAGGACAACTACAGATAATCGTATTTATTTGCTGAACAGACACTTTAAATATGATTTTTGACAATATTATTCTCTATCTACGGTAGACTTGTCTAAACTGAAACGCGCCTCTCTATCGCATTAACGCACACAAGCACATTTAAACTAGGCCATAAGCGCATTTTATCCACATAAGTAACATTTGGTTAAACTAACTTAACCCACAGTTATTTAAATGATGTATGAGTACACACACTCTATGCATATTTTGTCACAGCGTTCATACTAAGCCGGGTGGTGCATTTGCATTTCCCAACCTAGACAGACGACCAACTCTAACGCGAGTGCAATTTGTATATATTTACGGCGATCTACATTAATTGTGCCCGTACACTTGATTATAGGGTTTAGTTTTTGGTAGAATCTCATTGATAAGCTGGCTAGATAAATAAATGCACAAATAGGTACACACTTGTATTTAAAAAGTGATTGACAGACATTGAAGTCACTGTTCATTTTGGTTGTGGGCAAGGTTTTGAACATTTACGTATATTCAGTTTTTAATGTTTCGAATTTGTAGACTTATATCGATTTGATTCTTGTGGTTTTACTTGTGCAATAAAGACTAAATATTTATTATTATTATTATTTTTAGTTTTACTTATTTCAAACTTATTTCAATTTTCGAATATTTTTATTTACATTTTGTATAAACAAAAAGTAGCTACTGAATTCAGACAAGTAGTTCTCAACTTCATCATATTACTAGAGCATGGAGATACTAACATCGACCAATTTATTTGTTGTAAATACTGGGGCAGTTTTACTAATGGAAGTTTAAAATACAATTTCCCTGGAACCCCTTTTATTATTTGTTTCAAATAGTTGGCATCTGCACCGACAGGGGTCTGACGCGCCATTCCCTTCGGTTAACAACTTTCATTGTTTTGCAGTTTCGGACAAACTGATTGAATGTTTGACACCCGCGCCCAAAACGAAACCGACCTTTTGCACGTGCTACCGGAGAGGCCGAGTTGGTTTTCGAAAAATATTAAAGTAAAGTGTATAAGTAAAAGTAAAAAAAGAAGTAAAGTTAGCCTGTAAGCATCCCACTGGGCAAAGGCCTTACCTCAAATGTGAAGTAAAAGTAAGGGGTGACTTTTTTCTTTTATTATTCTTTATTGCACAGACAAAGAAAATTACAAATGGCGGGCTTAATTCTTAAAGCATTCTCTTTGACTTTGCAAGGTGTTGCCAAATTTTAGAAGGTGAACGAGACCAACGTTACATACAACTTTTACTATATGGGGTCATGGTCGAAAGCTTCAATAAAATTTCAGATGCCCCATACAAATAAGTCAGCTTGATTGACGATTATGTATCGATTTTTATTCGAATAATGGCTACATAGTAAAATTGTAATGGTTTCATTCGAGTGGCAACATTTTGTAAAGAAATTAAGTGCTCAAAAGAGGTTATTTTTTTTATTTTTAACCGAATAAAAAATTGAGGTTCTCTGCTTGACCTGTATGTTTGTATTTATGTAGAAATATTTGTCCGAGATTATTGACGTTTATTTTTAAAGGAAAGAAAAAAATAACTTAAAAAATTTATTTCAAAATTAATAGAAATGGAAAATACATTATTCCAATCGTTAAATACAACCCCACACAGGTTGGTTGCATAACACACCTATTAACTTTAATTACAACTTATGTAATTACTCCGAATCAAAACACAAACAAAACTTTCCCATCTAAACTTCAAAATTCTAAATACCTCCAAAATTATAAAGATGTTTCCATTAGAGGCGGCCATTGAATAAGTCTGTATTTAATATAATGGAGGGGAAATGTACTAAGAAGGGTTCGCAAAATTATTAGACGTGTCCCGTCATTGAAATCAAAACATTCCCAGCTTTGGGAAGTTCGCAACTTTTGGGTATACAGGAACTTTGTTTGGTCTCCTGTAGAAGTGAGTAAGTGGAATTTTATTTTGAAGGTATATTTTTTTTGTGAAAAAAAATCGTATAATGGATGCTATAATGGTGCATTTCATGTTACATATTTTTTATTACATGCTCTAGGAAACTACTTTATATTTTTATTCGCAGTTTAAAGTCAAAATGCTTAAAAGTTTTATGTGCAGCTGGCATCGTCAATCATCTTACCTATAATAAAATTTAAAACTACGCGAAATTTTTCTTCTTATTTCTCACGCTATATTTATAGCATGCGACTTAATGTTCACAAAAGTAAAAAAAAAACAACTTTTAATATGATTGTGTTGTCACTTACCGCTTCCTCCATTATGCTTATGAGCCCACACAGAGAAGTATTTGAGTCTAATTATGAGGTAAATGAGCGTGACCGCCCAAGGGGCCTTAGCTTTGAATGGGCCCGTCACCGTTTTCATTTATTCTTATACATAAATTACAAATCTGTAGGTATCTTTGCAGGGGATCGAAATTCATGAAGCGTTGTGTAATGTGAACCTAGTTAAAGCTTAATAATGAAATTGCTAAATACTGAATTTTATCCTTGTTTTGCTGCTCCTGAAGCAATTTACTGAATTTTTGTGGATGATTCTTCATTGTCGACTCTACGCCATTTTTTGCATATTCTAACATCATAATTCAACTTTTCTAAAAATGAGGCCCAAAGCGATATTAGATAGATAATTAAAGTAAAAACAATTTCTCCATAGGAAGTTCGTTCGAATAATCTGCGATACTTTCAAGTTTTGAATATTCAAAATAAAAAACCTTAATTTTCCTAAGGAATATGCTAGTTGATTATGTTTTAGTGTGAAAGAGTGTGAACTAGTAGCTTTGAAAAACGAAACTTACAGAAGTCATCAAGTATAATGGCCATTTTGTCCTAAATACAATACACAAATCACCATTCCAAAAAATGAATTAAGGGTGTAGCAACATCAGGAGATACAGATGCAATGACCCAAACTCCTATAACCCCTTGTCTTTTATTCAGAGCCACGAGTCCCAGGCCTGGCCTGGTTATTAAGGGGCGCGACACGCTCGCGGTTAATCACGCCATCAGCGTGTGTGTCCGCCTTAATTAGCGAGATTTGATGCGAATATTTTAAGGGAATATTGTGATTTGAGCACATACGGGATGTAGAGGTACGACCATAATGTATGTGCCGAGCATAAGTTTCTCACAGCTCTGCTATATTTTTACTGGCAGAAGCGTTGATTTCTATTATTTTAAAAATTTCACAAATCTACTGATTTTTCAGAAACAATTAAATACGCATTAATTATCTAATTGCTTTAGATTTATTTATCTTTACTTAGAAAGTATAACTACGTTTCAAAAACTGTCATGTTATATCGAAGATTGGTAGCTACTTAAAAATAGTTTACTTGTCACATCTTTCTGCTAAGTGCGCAAGCAAAAAGTACAGTTCGCAACATAAACCATTAGTGGGCGCAAAACTTTATTATTTTCGTGGATGCCACATGTCATTTCCGTGTCGTTAGCATTTGTAAAAAATATATACCACAATTTATCTAAGCGTTTTTGAAACATAATTGTCTGCCTCTTGTCTAGACCCTCAGAATATGATATCCTTTCCGCAATCCGTTACAAAATAATCTAATTGCATCAATGTTAAGGTCTAGTCCCGAGCAGGCAAGCATCTGAGTTCGGTCGATGACCGCTCAAGCGTTAGGGTGACGCGGGGCTAAGATGACGCTTGACGTTTGAACAAGTTTTAAAAGGTTTACCTACTTAAATTCCGCTATCGGAGAGTGAAACTTACTCCCTCATTTCATTACAAAAACTTAGTACCTTGTTTAGAACCGTACTAAGATAGTTAACGACTCCTTAAAAAGAATGTCATAATGACAGCACTCAATAAATAGAGGTGTAGTTTTCTAATTGGTCGGCTTGCTACAGGCCCGGTATATTAGTTGGTTTAAACCTGCTGCTATCTTTTTCTTATAATTATCCCCTCATAACTCGTTAGTTTTTATCTTACAAAATTTCATCAAATGGCGTCCATGATTGAGGCCATTTGTTCCTTGTAAAGTCACTTTTGTCTAAAGATAACAAAGTTTTTCCGAAATGGTACATGCCTAAAGGCGAAGACAGCAAATCAATGTCGTGTTTTTTTGTGCATAGTAGTTTTTCCAATTGTACACTGTACCGTCTCTTAACCACATTTGCTATTAAGCCTGTATGACTCTATGATTCAATTGAATTAATCTTTTAGTTAATATTTCGTCTTATCCTCCATCTAAGCAGAAGCGTCATTTTAGCCAACCGCAAAGTGCAGTAATCCCCATATTAATTTATATCGTTCACCTCTGTTTGCGGTCAGAACCCAGGTGCAAATAATGCCTTTACAAATGATCCTGACTGTACCAGAATGACAAGTGAGCCATTGGTCAAGCAGACAAGCCAGTCATAATCACTAGCTTCTATTACGAGTACAATAAGATTCAAATTGCAATGAAGAGAGGTGGTAATTCGACCGCGTTGGGGTCGGATTTATTTTGGGGTCAGTTATGACAAAAGTTGACAGTTTTGAAGTGTTGCGTATAATGTAGTTATGTTATATATAGTTGTGTTTACTTTTTAAAATAAAACTGCTGGTTGACACATTTTTTACCGACTGCAAAGATTTAACTATGTAGCTATGAGTAAGCTCGCGCTACATAGGCCTATCGTAATCTTCACGTGCGTGAGATCCCGTCCCTCCTGAAAAAAAAAACATTGTGTCCCATTATTATCATTTATTGTTAAAATCGTAGATTGTAGTAGTATAGTTTTAGTTGGTTACAGAAAAGAAAATAATCTCTCATCATACGCCCTTGCGATTTTTTAATCATAATAACTTTACATTGTTTTTCAAGAACGAATTACCCGCATATATTTAAGTATTTTAACCACAGAGCCATATCCTGAAATGAGTCCTCAACCTCACATTACAAGGAACGTGTACTTTGTAAGGAACAATTATAGCCTTTTGCTACCGTTTCATATTTCAGCTTTAATTAGAACGTTATTAGAACTCTGAGAACATTTGCGTTACTGTAATGTGCTGTGTACAAGAATGTGGTGTAAGCGACAGCGGAAAGACGCAATAAGAAGTAAAATACAACTGATTTCATAAACACCATATTTTTAAATTTGGCGAACAAACTTGAGTCAAACGTTTGTTGATGTCATATTTTTCGTCACGTACAAATGCACGAATCCACAGGTTTCTGAAGGGTGAAAACGATTAAGTTCTTTGCTATGCATACATATGGAAAATAAAATTAAGATAAAGTAGAACTTATGAAGTTTTCCGCTTATATCTTTTGAATTAAATCCACATTTTCCACAAAATTAAATCTGCGCTAGTCGTACGAGGCATTAAAATTACATACAGACAGAAATCACAAATACAATGCGCCACAAAAGCTTGAACTCTTTATTTGCTACGTCAATGTCATAAGAGTCAATATCGCGAGGTTTTTTTTGCGGTTGACTGTACTGGTACGGTTCCGGTCTGACCGGAAGGCGGCGCTGCTAACGCCATTTTCATTTATTGCAACATAACCATCGTGTTTAGCCATGTTTTAATGTTCAGCTATTTTTATGTAAATTCTCAAAAAGGTCCACTTTTGTTTGGCAAAACGGTGATTTAGTGGACGAAAATAAAAAAGGGTTACGAAGTATCAACAGGAATTCGTTTGACCGTTTATTAGAGCGATAGCAATTTGAAATCCACAAATTCAGTTACCATTTTTGGGTGTTTTAATCGGTGGAACGAGTAAAAAAATATACGTTCCTTTGTCTCTATATTTCTTCACCACTCATTCATCAATAGAGCCATTACATTGCTTAATGAAAGAGTGATAGCAATGATCTTAATCTTGATAAAATATTACAGCTAGGCTCGTGTCAGCAAGTATTTTTTTCCAAAACTGCAAATAAGGGAAAATTGTGTCGCTTCCACACCGCACTCCGCAGTATAAGAACCGGGGGTTTCAGACAAAAGCCTTTCCTGATATACTATATCTTCAACCTTCTGCAAGTACTGATGATGCTGCTACCCAACTCCCAACACAGGGGAACGCTTGATAGCTATGGTACCTACAAATTAGTTATTTTGAATAAGTTCAGCTGGAATTCCTGGATGCTTAAAAATAACAACATTAAATCGCAATGAATCGAAATGCAACGTGCGAGTGTTCAATCTTACTAAAACTCTCTAACGAGTTACTTTTTATTGACATCTACATCATCTTCAAATGGACCTTATTCTATTGGAATTAGACGTATAATAGCTTGACCAAATTTAAATAGATTCGGCAGGTGAACGAGGAATCCCATAAAATGACGCGCAGTTGCAGTAATTGCGATTCTGATGGCAGTTTTATACGTTTGGATGAATTAAAATACAGTACGTATAGCTATTTACATGTCGTCGGTCGAATCACGAAAAGGCGAAACTGATTTATATCAATTTTACAGGAGCGACATTTAAAGAAAATGCGGGTGACATTAACGCATATATAGGGTTATTTACTATAGTTAAACAATATTTAAGAACCTCAATTTATAGCAAATTTAATACTATAAGTTTTCTTATATGTTAATTTCCCATACTTTTATTAGATTAAGAGTAATTAAGTTTTTTTTCACAAACGATCCACTTACGCCTGTTCGTGATGTAACAAATTAAAAGTTTTATCAGTTAAGCCAATACGATGCAAGTTAACTAGAACAAAATACAGGTTGGGATAATTTATTTATTATTAAGAATTCAATTTTTTTTGGCGATATGACAAAAAATAATCATGGGGCAGTGATTTATATAAGTGCATATGCTCTTGCTTGATATGCTCATTTGATTTCACTCATATTAACCCTTTAACGATAGTTAAAACTTTCAAAGAATTAAAACAAAAAAAAACTGAGGATATATGGGGAATATCAACAGACTCAATAAAACCTATTATACCTCTCGTAGCATCACAATCAGCACATATATTTAACGAATGTATTGATCAAGGTCAATTTCCTACTTTAATGAAATATAGTAAGATTATACCTTTATTTAAGTCAGGAGAAAAAAGTGATCCAAGCAATTTCAGGCCAATTTCCATTCTACCTGCATTTAGCAAAATCTTTGAAAAAGTTATATTTAATCAATTGCTCTCTCATTTCAAACTTAACAATTTACTGCATGAGAAACAGTTTGGTTTCTCCAAAGGTAGAAATACAACAGATGCTGGGGTGGCACTCGTCAAACACATTTTGGATGCTTATGAAGATAAACAGGATGCGATAGGTGTATTCTGTGACTTATCGAAGGCATTTGAATGTGTCGATCATCAAACACTCATTATTAAGCTGGAACATTACGGTGTATCTAATAACGCGTTAAAACTATTGAACTCTTACCTCTCAGGCAGACTACAAACAGTAAACGTAAATGGCATTAACTCCTCAGGTGCCCCGCTTCAAATGGTGTCCCAGGGCCCAATATTGGGACCTTTGCTGTTTTTGATCTATATTAATGACCTTCCTTTTTATTCAAAGGACTCCTGTGAGATAGTTTTGTTTGCTGATGATACTTCTTTAATCTTCAAATCAAGAAGAGGCGAAGAATCATTTGACAATGTAAGCGGAGCTCTCTCTAAGGTATTAAATTGGTTCACTAGCAATAACTTGCTTCTTAATACAAAAAATGCTAAATGTATTAAATTCACCATGCCTAACGTAAAGCAAGGTAACACAGAAATTCTACTCAACGGTGAAAAATTAGAACTATCTAACTCCACTGTTTTTCTGGGCATTACATTGGATTCAAGATTGCAGTGGGGGCCACACATTGACGCTCTGGCTTGAAGACTTGCTTCAGCTGCTTTTGCGGTTAGAAAAATAAGACATTTGACTGATGTTGAAACAGCAAGGCTTGTGTATTTTAGTTACTTTCGTAGTATAATGTCTTATGGGCTTCTCTTGTGGGGTTCTGCTGCGGACATCGATACCATTTTTATTTTACAGAAAAGAGCCATTCGTGCCATTTACAAACTTAGTCCCCGCGAATCCCTGAGAGAATTCTTTAAAGAAATTAACATCCTCACTGTCGCCTCTCAATACATATTTGATAATATCATGTACGTACGCAAAAATTTAGATCTTTTTATGAAAAAAAGTGATATTCATTCGTATAACACAAGAAATAAAAACAAACTTGTCATTCCTAACTTTAGGTTAGCCAAAACAATGAATTCATTCTTGGGAAACTGTGTCAAATTTTTCAATAGTATACCTTATGATGTTATTGAACTACATATAAATAAATTTACGTTACATGTTAAAACTACCCTAATGTCGAAGGGGTATTATAAAATTCAAGACTATCTTAATGACGAAAATGTATGGACAGTCCAGCCTGTACCAAACTGATGTACCTGTTTATTTTGATTTGTATCATTTTTGTGGCAACTATGCTCTGACATTCATAAGTGGCATTTTGTGTCCTAAATTGAATAAATGATTTTTGACTTTGACTTTGACTTTGACTAACACTTAATTGGTAACAAACTGCTTACTTAACTTATAAGATGCAACTCCAGAAACACAAAAAATCACTTCTTTTGCCTTAAAACACTGTTATGCAATTTATAACGATCATTTTTAACCAGTAACAATAACAAACAACATAATGCACTTCTGTCAGGTTTTAGATGAATCGACATATCTGATTGTTTTAGACGATAGTTGATCAAAAATTTTTTTTACGAAAAGTCGTAACTTCATTCGTCTTTTCGTGACGAAAAATTGAAGTATTGAAAATGCATTTCGGGCCCTTCTTCACTGTCTAAACTGACGTCATGACTAAGAATTCAGATACGTTCTTTTGTGACGATATAAAATGCAGATTTTTAAATAAAATGGCGTATTTAACTCAATATTACCATTTTGATAGATACGCCTCTTCGTGATTCGACCGACGATGTATTGGACATAAAATGTAGGGTAGTTAAGTGTACGGGATGTCGTTAAAGTGTAGCCAAGGGGTAAGTATTGAGTGACGTAATTTATTCAATTTAAAATGTATACAAGATGTTCTTGGAACGCAGGAACGCAAGTAGCGGTAAAAAAAACTCTATGCTATTCTTAAAAGATGAAATCAGAAACCAAAAATTGCGCACGGGCGGGACTCAAACCAGCATCTTTCTGGCTTACAGGGCCAACTGCTCTTCCAATTTCACCTAATTCATAGTAATAATTTTGATTGCATTGTCAGTTTTTGTTATAATGATTAAAATTTACAACATGTATACTTTTTTCACGGCTTTTTGATAAATATCTATCATATAATAATTTGATTTTATTCGTTCTTTCGTTGTTATTTCCTCGATCACTTCAAGCCTTACTTTCTCATTATAGGTACATCGACATATCTATGAGTATGAAAAAATAGAATAAGAATAGGAATCTAGTTATATTTCGTTTTCAGCTCTTCACAAGTTCGGATACTTCGCATTTGAATGGCAAAGAGCTTTCGTCTAGATCCAGACACGCCTCAGACATGTTCGCATTCGAGTTGAATCCGACACGAACTCAACTCGGATTGACCGAGGATTCGCGGTTGTGAAATTTTAGGAGGGTAATCTATAGCTAGATTTGTAGATTTGACTACAAAGGGATTTAGAGTAAAAAGGATTTTGATTGTTTTGTGAATTTCTACAAGAATGAAAACTCGTGTGCGCATAAGGTTCCATACAAAAAGAGAACACGTTTTCCACCCCTTAAACGTTGTCCGGTCATTTTTTTCATGTTAGCGATATTTTTAAAAACTATGCTCGTACGTCTTTTATTTTAATATTGTATGTTTCAAAAAAAAAAAAAGAACTTAATATTCACTTTATTGACTAAATAATCTTTTCGGAATTTTGTCAATTTGTAACTAATCAAGCCTTTATTAAATAAATGAAAACGTACAACCCGCAAGCATATTTCGACCGTTGGAGTTCGAAATGTAGGAAAACTCGCGCTGCGTTACGACTGCACACGATCCTCTTAAGGATATTTACCAACATACCAGTTACGAATATAATAAGTGACATAAAGTGCGGTGCATCTTTTTTGCAAATCATCGACAGATAAAGACAGATGAGGCTAGAATAATATGAAGGTCTATAATTGTTTTCTTACCAAAATAAGGAGCTTTCAATAGTGATATTGAAAAATAGATTTCGATTCATGATCACGTCAGATTAACGTAGTAACAACTATCCTTTACTTACACATAGATCGATATAAGTTAGTTTAACTGTAAATAAATACTATAAAATATATGTGTAATAAATACTTTGCCTGCAACTATTAGCAATTACACGATTATTGCCATGTTTCTTACTTCGGCGGTTGTTGTCGACGTCACACGCTCGCCTTTACATTTCGGCGCACATCAAAGTCTAATTTCGCTGTCACCGTTACTTCGCCCTGAATGATTAACAGGCCGCCCCTGTTAAATACTGCCAGGGTTACCACTACTAAGTTTTCTTGTAAATTAAACGTGTGGTCTAGTCTGGAGACATAAGCGAACCCATTTCATATAAAAATACTTTATAATAACTTTGTAGTGGATTACAAAGAATAAAACAAACAATCACTCGACAAATAACAAGGCTAAAATTGTCTGAAAATAATTAAGGTAAGCGCTTAAATGTTTTCCCTTGGCATGAACATTTCAAAAAAATCAACGAGAAATGCAAATGTTAGTGCTTTAATTATGTCTTTTATCCAATTTGAGATTTACTTTATGATGATGATTTTGTACTAAAATAAGATTGTTTCCTCTTTATCATTTATAACTGAGTAACAAGTTTTTTTTATCTACGAACCAGTAAACACCTGTTCTCTAAACAAACATTCAAACTTACCCTTTTTCAGCTTCCAACTTTTTCGCGCGACCCTAACCCATTCAATTTCGTAACTTTTCAGCCCACCTTCGCTTAATCGGGTTTTGTATTGTTAATAAACAATGACTTGGCAACTCGTTACCGGAGGTGTTACGAGTTAATTTATTTTTTGCTTAATTATTCACAGGTTAAGATCTGGGGACATCCTTGCGGACGGTGACAGCGATTTGTCATGTTTAAACTTGACGTTTATGTTGTTAGGATTACATTTTATAGCAGCTGTGGGTAATTGCAATGTTGAATATTTTAGGGAAAAGTTGTTTTAAATTGAGTTAAATATTGATAGTATTAAAAGTTTTTAAAAAGGTAATTATAGGGTAACAAAACTAGCTTCTTTAAAAGTTTAACTATCGCTATCATCGGATGTCCACTGTTGAACATAGGCCTCCCCCACGGGTTTCCACAGCGCGATGAACTGATGGCCGTTGGGGCAGAAAAGTTCTAGATAGGAGACCCTTCGACCAAAAGTGCAGCGTAGGACGTCCACCGACAAGATGGACAGACGACCTTGTAAATATCGCAGGATCACACCGGATGCAGACACTCACAACCGGTCGCTGTGGAAATTTTACTATCGTAACGAATTAATTCCATCTGAAATGTTTGTAGTTCAAGAGCCTTACATAAGTAATTGCAATAGCTTGACAACAGTATCATCTCCGCACTCATGAACTAATGGGGGTGATTAGTTCTCAAAGTTAGTAACAATCCAAAAGCGACGTCAATCCCCCGACAGGTCTACTCTGATGTGATATAGCTGTCCCTGTTGCACATGCCAATATGACCTTGCGAATGAAAGGATCAGATACTTTATACCAATGGGTAGAGTATCAATAACTTAGGTATTATCGATTTCGAAGATACGGCTCTTTTGACAGAGATCGGCAAATACACTGGAAATAATAATAGTGCAGCAGATGCGTATGCGCAATAAACAAGTTCACTCTCTGTTCTTTCATTCTCATCGATTCGGTGAGACTATGGAAGATCGACATGACCGGAATTACTTATTTCCAATGCTAACTCCGAGGAGTTTCTGACAGAAAAACGACCTCTTCTGTAGTGGCCAGCAATTTAACCACCACACGAATGAGACAGTCTTGCAGAGTAGAGGCTTAACTCCGACCGAACTAGCGCATGACACCAAATAGTTTACAACTAGTCACTAGTTCTTGTAATAGTTGCTTGTAACTAGTAAAGTGCATCTTACTTCAAATCGATGTCGAGCTGAAACTAGCTCGTCTTGCAATACGGTTTACAGTTTACAATGAAGATAAACTAAAAATCAAACTTAAGGACATTTTTGTATTATTGTATGTTTATTATACAAAATGAAGTACAAATGGCGGACTTAATGCTTTAAAGCATTCTCTACCAGTCAACCATTTGGTGAGGCAGAAATATTAAGAACATATTTTTATTAATTACAAGATTTTCTTTGTGTTTTTTTTTTATTGCACTTCCAACAAAGGACCCAAACGACGAACATATAACTCAGTTAACTCTACTATTTAACCACATGGTTCAGTGTAATATAAAAAACGAATCAAGATGTATTGTGTCGAGTTCGTAACATAATGTTGATTCACAATAAAAACAAAGCAATGATTCTTATAAGTGTTTCCGAAAATAATGACTATAATCGTGAATCAAAGATCCCATGCAATATATCATGGGGAGCTATTCCCTTCGCAAAGGGCCGGTGAATCATAGTTCTTAGTAAACACCCTTTTGGTAGTTCGTTATGAAGTCATTGTTGCGACCAAGTGAAAATGGAAATCAGGACTGGAAAACGGTATTCACTTATAACCTATCAAGTTATTATACTAGACGAGTATGTTTTATAAATTAAACCGTGAGTAAAAATAAAATATAAGTCACTTCATGTTTGTAATAGTTTAGTGCCGCCATTATTGTAGTTAGGCTCTTCTTTAGTCTGTGACAGAAAATGCCTCAATGAATCACTTGCGTCAAATTTAAGTAATTGTTATACATAAGTTATACTTACTGTTTATACACGCATTGATTAATAAAATACTTTACGGATTTACTAAATATGCGCGAAATCAATCCGTTGAGTGTTTAAATCATAGAGTAGTATCCGCGTAAACTTCAGAACCAAATAGTTAATATAATGTGTAAAAATGCAAAGATATTAGAATTAATAACATCTCCATATTTTGTTTTAATAAGCCTCATGATTTCTGGTTCCTTAATCCAGAGATGCAGAGCCGTGTAGTAAGCAATCCGTAATGAAACCGCGGCGAAGTGTGAAGCAGGAGTTTGAAACTCGTTAGAGGAATGTCATATGCAGACCAGCAACAGTTGGCTTGTGTTGAATGTATATAAATATGTAACATGTTTTGTCTTTTTCGACATACAGATTTAATGCTTGTCGTAAAGACTTGTGATAACTTTCTTTATGGTATGAATATGTATTGTTCAAGTCTGTATAGGCGAATCATGTTTCTTATGTAATTAACAGCAACAGTTAGCAACAATACGATAAGAACCACCTACAATATGACAAAAATGTACATGTTGCTCGCAATCAAGCAGATATAGTTGCCTGATATACGGTGACATTGTAAACTGTTGCCTTTTTAGGAGGTAAATAAGTACATCGATACAAACAACGTTAACTATGGGGTCATGGTCGAAAGCTTTAATAAAAATTTTAAAAGCCCCATACAAATCAGTCAGCTACATTGACGATAGTGTATGGAGATTCTAAATAAAGAGTCGAATGATGGCCCCATACTAAAAGTTGTAGATATTGATCTCATTCACTCCCTAAAAGGCAATAATTTGCTATATCACCCTGCATGTTTTTTTAAACTAATTGTAAAAGAAAACAGTATTTAGTTTTCGTCATTGGTTTCCATACTCCATAAAATATTCATTGTTGACCTATATTGACCATAGCTTACACATTAACAATTCTCATACAAGATATAACCACAGAGCTACCAAGGCAATTTGACTTAGAAGAAAGACGCAAGGAAAGATCCCATTACTTACTTACCTCTGCTCTTCCAAACGAGGTCAAAACATACATAATTGATGAGCTCCAATGAGCTGCAAGAGATAGTGGTATGAGCAATCGTTCTCGTGTCGAGTTGATGGATACTGCAGAGGTAAAGAGGCTGTGAGTCAAGTTTGTGAGGGACGAAAATGGGGTAAGATACCCTATGCTTTCTTGGGGATTGTCGACTTGGTGCTATTTAGATTTGGGAGAAAATCTTGTAAGGTCTGTAATGTGTTGTTTTTTTATAAAAAATACAAGCTTGAAAGAAAAGACTATGGCTGCGGCCCCATCTCTACGGCGCGGCGCCGTACCGTGCTGCGGCGCAAATCGTGCCGTAGCGCGGCGCCGCGCCGTAGATTTCCACGGCGAAAAATCGTGCCGTAGCGCGGCGCGGCGCCGTAGAATTTCACGGCGAAAAACCGTAGCGCGGCGCGGCGCCGTAGAATGCTACTGGTATGCACATGGTGTGATTTGGAGCATTGGTGCCTGCCGCCCACCACATTGCGTCTACCTAACTAGCTTGATAATTATGATAGATTAAAAAAGGGAAAGAACACAAATATAACAAAAATATCGCATCGCAGTCCGGCGCCGCGCTACGGTTTTTCGCCGTGGAATTCTACGGCGCCGCGCCGTAGATTTCCACGGCGAAAAAACGTGCCGTAGCGCGGCGCGGCGCCGCGCCGTAGAGATGGGGCCGCGGCCTATATCGCCTACTAACTATAAGTGAAGAAAGATCCATGATCCAACCATAACCATGTTTTTTTTTCAATGGATTTTGATAGTTATCCGACGCTTTTTATGATAAGTAAGATAGTGCAACTGAGCCTTAGAGTTTCTTCACTGTTGACTTTTCCCGGCGATGCTTATAAATCTGAATAGATAAGCTCATAAGTTGAGATTAGATTATAATTACTTGACTTTGATTGCGTGACCTAGTAATTAATTTTGCATTTTCATTGTTTCAGGTATGTAACCACTATTTTGGCGAATGATTTTATAGGTAAGCTATAAAGCCTACCAATTATGAACAATAACTACCCGTTTCCGCATTGACGGTGGCTATTCAAGTGGCACCATTGAAGACATACAAAAGTAGGCTTTCAGCGAAGCCGTCCGCCCTGGCGCGGTGGGCGGGCGGCGCATCCGGCATATTTGCATATGCGTAGAAACGGATGGGCGCCAATTAGGTTGGCTTTTTGGTGTTGCTGGGAATGGGAATTTTGATTTCATTTTGTAGGTATGCAAAGCGGACCCTAGCTGATATTAGGTACCTTTCTACCGCTCGCGATATGCCATTATAGTCCATGTAGGTATGGTTTAAGTACGCGTCTTAAGCGCATACTATAGTTGTAAACACTCTCTTTTTTGCGGCCATAAATCATTTATGATGACCTAGGGAGTGAGCCGAGCACGCGCTTATCGATAACTGTGCAGTGTGCAGTGCAGCACTACACCTCCCCATAGGGCCTGTGGGTGTAAAAGAGAGCTGAGAATGCGCTGTCGCAGTCCCACGTTTTATTTCCACAGAGGAAGCAAGTGTTTAATACTATAGTAAAATCACGGACTGCTCAGAAGCTACATTATTGCCATGATATCGTAATCAATTTCTAAAGATGTTGAACGTAACGGTTTTGCGATCTACTGAATTTTGATTATGTTTTTGATTGATTTGATTTTGTTATCTAACCGACACGTTTCCTTCCTCAATCCTGTATGTCATCTAGCGCGTAAGTTTCTAACTTACATTTCAGTTCGTAAATCATCCAATTTCCTAGATTCCGAACTGTAGAGGCGGTTTGTGAACGTTTAATGGGCAATTTGCGTTCAACTCGCTAATTGAGTTGCATTTGATTAGAACTTCTGTTTAATTACAACCGACTAATATTTAAAACGCGAAAGCTGAGGTTTGAATTCGTGACCGATAGTTAACTCAATCAATGTTTAAATATCGTTTTCAACGGTTGAAGAATGTACGGTTTTTAAAGAGAAAATGCGTTACTCAAATGTTAGACTATTACGCCGGCCGTCGCGGGTTCGAATCCCACAAGAGGCAAATGTTTGTGTGATGAACATGACCATTTGTACCTAAGTCATGGATGTTATATGTATTTTAGTATTTATGGGAGACGCCCCCGTCATAATCGTTGTCTGGTACATCGTAACACAAGAAAGAAAATCCCTTACCACGAAACCAAACAATTGGTGTGTTGTCTGGCGCATATTTTATTTAGAATAGCCATTTTCATGACCATTGGTCAAAGTATGATTTTGTATTAGATATTGGAAGTTTATCTTAAAAACGCAAAACAACTAACTATGTAATGATTATTAACACGGCCTTCCTGTCGTAAATTTAATATTGAGCGAAAGTACCTAATTGGTTTGCCTAAGCGAAGGGTTCGATTCCCGGGTGAGTCATCGCTGCGATGACGGCGACTGTCATACGCGTATCATGAATATTATAATTAGGTTTAGTCATTAGTCAATAAAGTCATTGAGGTTGATAGGGTGAATGGCAAGTTTTTTATCAAATGATTTTTAATTACCTTACATTAAATTGAGTGCAAGCATGCAACTTCTGAATGTATTTACATAACAAATGAATGTACACATTACATTACGTTCGAAGATTTTCTCCCGTAAAGATTCAGTAAAAGTTTTAACCTTTAATTTAAAATGCAATTGATCCGACGTCATTAAATTAACCTGGAATATTAATTTTAACATCTGTTTTTACCCAACTGCGCGACGCTACAGAGTGTTATGTGTTTATCAGCCTATTTAATTAAAACGTTAGTGGTTTTTTTTTACCTTTGTAGCTTTATTTTACGGATCGTAACTAAAGAACCAGAAATAATCCTAGTCTGAAATACTTCAGTCAATAATATCAAGCAAACCTTTTAAAAATATAGAAAAATGTAAGCATTTTCACATCTTTCATTTATTTGTCTGCGCTATGATCTTGAGTGATGTGACAAGTGCTATTTATTCGGCTGCATTCACCGAATGTTTACCATTTGCCGTTTGCGTGAGTGAGTCCCTATAATACTCTATCAGGACCACTCTTGAGATTGGAAGTGGCGCCGCGGTGGCGATCTTGAGAACTAGGGGGCTACCACCATATCTTATTCGTAGCATACAATCTCAATATTTCAATAAAATAATATTTCTTCATACATTTTTGTTTATTAAATTTATTTATTCTGTAATCAAATCAAATATTTGCAAACTGTCAAGCAGTTTGTCGGCAGTAGTTCTCGTCCTTATGTTATAGTTATTTCTAACTTGTTACGTTTGGTCACGCGCTGAACAAGAAAAATTAAACATTTTGTAAAATCAAGAAATACCGCGACCAGCTATTACCGCTAGTGCCTGAATTCTTATGGTCGGTCAAAAAATTTTAAAAATTTACCTTACTTATAGAAAATCTAGTAAAAGAAAGTGAAACCTATGTTATAAACATCAAAACATCTATAAGACAGTATAGTTAGGCCCTTGCAGCCATGATGAATTTTATTTTTGTGGGGTTATGTTTTATGTAAGTAAGTTGAAAGGTCGGTATCGCTTGTTTGCTAGACAGGGCTATTTATCTACGACTTATACTGGCGAAAAAAAAAGACTTTGATGACTCGGATTTGGAAACTGTAGTTTAACTTCCACGTGCGTAAATAATAAGCTTTTTGAAAGCACAATAACATGAACATTGCAAAACATAGGTTAATTTTTTTGGTTTGATATCATCATAATCATTTTTCACCGGTTTTCCTTTTTTTCTCTTTACCAATCTTCAGTCATCAGATCATCTTCAGTTCTACCCACGACGACGTCATAAAGATGACTTTTATAAAAGTAGTAGGGATTCGTGCGTTCTGGCTCACTATTTCCGGTCCCCTCCTTCCCCCCTCTCTTCCCTTCCCCGCCCCCGCATTTTCTAGCTCATCATCGGCGGTCTGAGCGGGATCGCCGGCTAAAAAAAAAAAAAAAAAGTTTGGTGTCAAAATGGGGGTTTTCGGCCATGCCCGATCGATCTATGCGGTCCATTTTTGCGCAGCTGCACTCCTTCGCGTTTTAGCTTTTGCGTCAGATAAGCTCCAATACCCCTCATTAAGATAAGGCTAATGATCTCCTCGACGCCCCTTTGTCCTTTCACGCTATTGTACTTATAGTCGAAGAACACTATGGTATTATAGATAACATTCCTTTGTCAGGTTGTCAACAAAAGAAGCAGTATTTCGAAATAAAACTTTGGCATTCGGTAGATATCGCTTTTTGTATAACAGGTGGAACAGATGCACTACCGTAATACGTGAACACAGCAGCACCATCTAGAATTTAAACGGGTTGCGGTTTGTTTGAGAAATATTTCCAAAATGAGTAGATTTTTTTAGTAGGAGCTCCAAGGTATTTGATAGTCTTTCTTTACCTTCTGCCAATGGAATCCGTATTAATTTTAAATATTTATTTTCATTCTACAATTTTCTTTGTGTAATACCTTACCTTAGTATTAATTGTTATAGCTTACGGCCACTTGGTACTGGCGCCATTGATTATGAAGAAAATACATTTAAGCACTAATACCAAACAGACGATGAATAAACCTCAACAATTCCGGAATATCTACTCGGCTAAGGTTGATTTGCATTTTAATTCGTTACCCAATTAACTTTCAATGATAGTTTGTTCATTAGAAGATTCAAGTTTGTTGTTAAGTGTTTTTTTTTTGCTAGCCGTTGCTGTCCCATTGCTGGGCAAAGGCCTTCCCCAAACTACTCCATGCGTCCTTGTTCTTGGTAAGGGTTTGCCAGTCCTCGTGATATTTGTCTAGATCGTCGCGCCACCGCTTTCAAGGTCTGCCTTTCGGACGGCGTTCATCGGTAGGAAGCCAGTGAGTGACGATCTTGGACCACTTCTTAGTAGACATGCTGAGGACGTGGTCCGCCCAGTCCCACTTAAGTTTAGCGCTTTTAACACCAACGTCGATAATGCCGGTTTATGTTCGGATTGTGGTGTTGCAGATTATTGTTAAAAGTATAAACATTAAAATAATTAAAAAAAAAACCTTTAAAATAATAAAGAAAAGAGGAAAGAAAAAGTATTTATTGGAGAAACATTACAAATCACTACTTTCTGCATTTGTTATATTGGTGATATTGAAGTTGTTAATCATGTCTAAACTCAAACTGATACTATTGTACTTGAAGTTAGAAAGATACGAAATCTGCGAAAGTGCAGAGTGCGTTTACTCATTTTAATTAGTTTGTTCTGAGTATAAGTCAAACAAGACTCCAATAGAACTAGATACAAAGTAAGTAAGTAATAGTTCTTTTTTTAAATTTAATATTTCTTATGAAAATTATGAAAAACTCTTATAGTTATTGTTATTCTTCAGCTTGCAAGTTGGAACTGGCTTAAAACGTCTGGATGATGATAAAGTACATGGGATCATGATAATAAAACCTCTTCTAATCAAGTAGTCTAGTTTTTTCATTATTTTTTTTTGGTTCGGTTGAATAAAAGTATTTTCTTTCTTTCTTAAAAAAAGGAGACGTTCGAGCAGCAAACATTTAAGGATTTAGTTTTTTGAGCGAAAATGATTGCAAATACAACATCGTGGAGTGTGTAGTCTATCGGAGTAATATCCATAAGAATAATTATTTTCGTATTCATCTACTGCATTTGGAAAACGTGTGCATACGTATAGAATTGTACCAATCTCGAATAATGATAAGATATTAGAATTCAACTTATTTTTTTCTTCTATTAATAATACTCTTCAGACTTTGTTGAATGAATGTATCTTAGACGTAAAAACATTTAAAGTTTTTTTTTATAGTGCAAAACGAACAATAAAGAAATTATAAGTTCATTTTTCTTTCTAACTCCGAACTATAGAATAAACATATTAGAAAAATTAACGACATTTCTTGACGCTCTACATGAAACAATTTCAAACAAAACAGGCGAATTGGAAAAAATTGACAGCGGTTGGTCTTTTTTGAAATTTACTTAGCGTTGATATAATGTAAATGAATTTAACCCACTTCGTGGTTCTTCTTAAATTGATTTACCTCATGATAATTATAAGAAATAAAAAGGCAGTAATAAGTGTTAAAAATGCGTAAGTACAATCTTTAAAGTTAATCTTACTCCCAGCATTGTATCCAGCTACTGAAAATTCAAATAGTGTCACTCCATATTCTAAATATAAACAGAAATTAAATTTCACAGGTGTTGATTTTCCCAGTTAACTGATCTTATAAAGAATATCGAAAAGTTAAATAATATAAGTATAAACGTATATGGTTAACTAAACTGTGTCTTTATCCAAGTAAGTGCTGTGTACTTTGTGCTGTTGATGTACCTAAATAAATAAATAAATTGTTTGGAATACAATGCCGTGAGTAAGAACAATTCGGTGATTTGTCCATTATATTTTTACTAAGTCGCTAAAACGCACTTATATTAATTTGCTGTACAAAGGGTCGGAAGTAACGGACATTATTTCTACATAAAAAAAACTTATCTCGCTTAGTTAGTAGTCAGATTACATCTCATAGTGATATTTATATTTTGTGATGGTTGTCCTATTTATTTTAACAATCAGGATGCACTTAATAAACACAAAAATAGGAACTGTGCTCAAAACAGAACTGATCTTTCTAAGTGTGAGTAGGAAAAAATTGTCTTTTCTCAATACAATTGATTCATGTACAAATGATCTATTCAAATCGTTCACTATTAATGTGTTTAGACATGATGGCTACAGTTTCGACAATTATGTTAAATGTTCTAACGATGATAAACTCTTAAAATATACACCGGTTCAAATTGTGCT